>JAQPZY010001502.1:2792500-3140000 GCA_029931535.1 Margaritifera margaritifera
TAGTGATGTTAAAACCTATCTTGACGAGCAGAATGTGGAAACTTTGGAAAATGCTTCTCGTATGGCTGATGATTATTCCTTGACTCACAAAATTTCATTTGGCAATAAGTCGTCCTCTCAGCAGTTTTCTGGTAAAAAACCATTTCAATCTCATTCGAGTACTTCCAAATTTCACAACAGCACAACTGTTAGGAATCAAACATCTAATAAGACTGATCAGAAATCCTTATCTCTTCCTACGTGCACTTATTGTAAAAAGAAAGGGCACGTTATTTCTGATTGCTTCAAGTTGAAAAATAAGCAACAGAGAAAAGACAGAGCTTTTCCAAATGCTCTTATTTCTACGAGGTCAAGGTCACGGTCTTGTATTGAAAGCAATACATTTGTTGGGTCAAACAAACCCCAGTCTGATTCTATTTTGGAGGCTTATGAACCATTCATGTCAGAAGGTTCTATATCACTTATTGGTGATTCTGCCAAACCTATCCCAATTAAAATATTAAGGGACACTGGAGCTTCTCAGAGTCTTTTATTATCAGGTACTTTGCCTTTGTCTGAGGAGTCTTCTTCAAGTGAAAGTGTTCTTGTTCAGGGAGTTGAGTGCGGCTTTGTAAATGTTCCTCTTCATTGTGTAAATTTGGCATCAGACTTAGTTTCTGGACCTGTGACTGTTGGGGCAGTGACTTCTTTACCCATAGAGGGTGTTCATTTATTACTAGGCAATGACCTAGCTGGAGATAAGGTTGTGGTTAATCCACTTGTAACTGACAAGCCTTGTTTGGATCAGAAAGTTGATCCTGTCGAAACTGAAATCCCTGATTTGTACCCTGCTGGTGCAGTTACTAGAGCTATGGCAAAAAGAGCTCTTGAGAGTGATGTTGATCAGGATATTATTCCTTTAGCTGACACATGTATTAGTCAGTCTTTTGATGAGGTCATTTTTTTCCTCAGGTATTGATCAATCAAATGGTATTGATCACAGTGATCCTCTTTTGGCAACTCATTCTCTTTGTCCTAATCAGGATGACAAACGACAATCACTTGTCGTTGAACAGGAACAAGATCCCGAGATATCTTGTTTGTTTCAGAGGGCTATTAGTGAAACTGAAGCCACACAAGTTCCAGTGTGTTACTTTGTGAAAAATGGGGTCCTTATGAGGAAATGGAGACCACCTGATGTACCCGCTGGTGACGAGTGGTCAGTGAGCTATCAAATTGTTGTTCCTAAGTCATATCGACAGGAAATTCTTAATTTAGCCCATGAAACTCCTTTGGCTGGTCATTTAGGAGTCCGTAAGACTTATCACAAGATCTTGAATCATTTTTATTGGCCGAAACTCAAAAGTGATGTTTCTAAATACTGCAGATCTTGTCACACTTGTCAAATGGTAGGAAAACCCAATCAGAAGATACCTAAGGCTCATCTGCAACCTATTCCTGCATTTGATGAACCATTTAGTAGAATAATGGTAGACTGTGTTGGTCCTTTACCTAAAACCAAGTCAGGCAACCAATACTTGTTGACCATCATGTGTACATCTACAAGATTTCCAGAAGCAATTCCTCTGAGAAATATAAAAACTAAAACTATTGTGAAAGCTTTGGTGAAGTTTTTTACACTTGTTTGCCTTCCCAAATCTGTCCTGTCAGATCAAGGGTCAAATTTTATGTCTGGAATTCTCCAACAAGTTATGCATGAATTAGGCATCCAACAGTTTAAATCTTCTGCTTATCACCCTGAAAGTCAAGGTGCTTTGGAAAGATTTCATCAAACTTTGAAGAATATGATT
Organism: Margaritifera margaritifera; assembly: GCA_029931535.1. Taxonomy (NCBI): domain Eukaryota; kingdom Metazoa; phylum Mollusca; class Bivalvia; order Unionida; family Margaritiferidae; genus Margaritifera; species Margaritifera margaritifera. The sequence goes on from JAQPZY010001502.1 coordinate 2,794,291, forward strand.
CGATCATATTGCTTTGATACAGAAAAGATTGGGATGAGGGTGTTCATTTGTTGTTGTTTGCTGTTAGGGAATCAGTTCAAGAGTCGTTGGGTTTTAGTCCCTTTGAACTAGTTTTTGGTCATACTGTCCGTGGACCATTGAAATTATTGAAAGAGAAACTTCTTTCAAATGAAGATTCAAAGATTAATCTTCTTGATTATGTTTCTGATTTCAAATACAAGTTGTCAAAGGCCTGTGAAGTAGCAAGAACTAATCTTCACACTACCCAGTCAAAAATGAAATTAAGGTATGACAGAAATTCACGGGAAAGGAGTTTTGGACCTTTTGACAAAGTTCTGGCTCTCTTTCCCATACCTCAGAATCCTCTTCAGGCTAAATTGTATGGTCCTTATACCGTTGAAAAGAAAGTAAATGACTTAAATTATATCATTAACACTCCTGGGAGACGGAAACAGAAACAACTTTGTCATATAAATATGTTAAAGGAATATTTTGACAGAAATAGCTCAGCTAATTATTTAGTTAATTTAGTTGTACCTGTCCCACACAGTGAAGATATCAACGATGGAGTACGATCAGACTATAGTGACTCTGGTATAACCAATCTTCGGAATTCAGAAATATTGAACAACCTAGACCAGAAACTTTCACATCTACAACAACAGGAAAGAAATGAACTAAAACAGCTATTACATGACTATGAGCACTTGTTTCCTAATGTTCCAACACGAACAAGTAAAATTTATCGTGACGTTGACATTGTAGATTCTGCGCCTGTGAAACAGCATCCTTATAGGATGAATCCTCTCAAACAGAACTATCTGAAGAAAGAAATCAGTATTTACTGGAGAATGATTTCATAGAACCAAGTAAAAGTAACTGGAGTTCACCATGTATTCTTGTTCCCAAGCCAGATAATACATTCCGTATGTGTACTGACTATAGAAAAGTCAACAGTGTCACCAAAACTGATTCATTTCCAATCCCAAGAATGGACGATTGCATTGATAAAATTGGAAATGCGGAATATGTCACCAAGTTTAACCTTTTAAAAGGATTCTGGCAAATTCCACTGACGGAAAGGGCAAAAGAAATTTCAGCATTTGTAACTCCAGATGGACTTTATCAATATAAAGTTATGCCGTTTGGAATGAAAAATTCGCCTGCAACGTTTCAACGTCTGATGAACGTGATAACATTTGGTCTTGATAATTGTGACGCTTATATCGATGACGTCATTATCTACAACAACACCTGGGAAGATCATTTGGAAACCATTCGAAAATTCTTTGATCGACTCAGCGATGCGAATCTGACAATTAATTTGAGCAAAAGTGAGTTTTGCCATGCTTGTGTCACATTTTTAGGACATATTGTGGGACAAGGTCAAGTTAAACCTATAGAAGCTAAGGTCAAAGCTATCTCTGAATTTCAAGTTCCAATTTGTAAAAAGCAACTGATGCGATTTCTAGGTATGGCTGGATATTATCGGAAATTTTGTTCCAATTTTTCCAAAATTGCTGAACCTTTGACACGTTTATTGAGTAAGAAAACCAAATTTTTTTGGTCTGACAAGTGTCAGGAATCTTTTGACAAGTTAAAGGCCATGCTTAAGAATGCACCAGTTATTTCTGCACCAAATTTTAGCCAATCATTTAAATTATCTGTTGATGCAAGTGATGTAGGGGTTGGTGGAGTATTGATTCAGGAAGACAAAAGTGGTGTGGATCACCCTGTGTGTTATTTTTCTAAAAAAAACTAAACAAGCACCATACACATACATACACATATATACACACATACACATACATATATACACATATATATATATACATACATATATATATATATATATATATATATATATATATATATATATATATATATATATATACATATACACATGTATACAACATATCAATTCCTTCACTAAAAATTGATACAATTTTATATAATGCCTTAGTATTAAGGCCATTGGGATACAAAGTATCTAACCGATTAATCCAGTAACTTTCTTTACTGAGTCTGTTCATTTCTCCGTGCACAATATCGATTGGCATGGAAGAAAAATCACGTAAAGAGTGATTATTTGTATTAAAATGTATTGAAACATTAGAGGAGAACTGAGGATCCATACAATTGTTTATATGAAAGAGGTGATTATTCATTCTATTAGAAACTTGTTGAAGTGTTTGTCCAACATACTGCATGTTACATTTTTTACAGGTTATTAAATAAATTACATCAATTGATATGCAGTCAAAGTTATAACGTAGAGAAATAAATTCTTTAGTATTGGAGCTACTAAAATAGGTCCTTTCTCTAATGCTTGCACATTGAGAGCACCGACGTCTATTGCATTTAGATGATGAAAAACATTTTTAAAAATTTTCTGTCGGTTTAGTTCTGATCAAAAGATCTTGCACATTCCTATGTCTTCTATAAGCAAGAATTGGCTTGCTCTTGTAAAGTGTTTTGACGCTGTTTTTATCTGATAAGTTGAGGAGACTCCAATATTTATTAATTGTAAGGCCTATATTTGGCAATGAAATATTATATTGTATTATGAAAGGAATTATATTTTTCTCTTTCGTACATTCTGCTGTATTTAAAGCATCATTTTGGGTAAGAATACAAACTTTACTCAAAGCAGGCTCTATTACATGTATAGGATAATTCCTGCTTTGGAAATATGTTTTTAATTCATTCAAAGAATTTTGTAGTAATTGACAATCGTCTGAAATGATACGTCGGTATCTTTTCGCCTGACTATAAGATATACCGTTTTTACATGACATCCACATATTGGTGGATATTAGTTTCTTTGACATGAACATTTGTAGAGATAGTATTAACATAATTTTTCATCACATTTACGTCTAGAAATGATACATGCGTACTGGATGCAGTGTAAGTAAATTTAATTGTGGGATGAAAATTATTTAGGCTATTAATAAATGTGTGTAGATCTTCTTCTGAATGGTTCCAGATCATAAAGATGTCATTAAAAAATCTTAACCAAACAGTGGGATTAAAATTCTCGTTTTCAAGAAAATCTTGTTCCAATTTACATATGAAAAGGGAAGCGTATGAAGGAGCCGTAGGACTACCCGTTGCCGTACCCATTATTTGGATGTAATTGGTACTATTAAATTGGAAATTATTATTTTCCAAGATAAGTGTTATTATTTTACAAATATCTTCACTAGATAGTCTGTTGTCAAGAAAATATTTACACGCCTTAATACCAGCTGCATGCGGTATGTTTGTATACAATGATGTTAATCTAAAGATACAAGGAGGGAATTATGAGATAGTTGTGGAATAGACTTCAACTTTTTTATGAAATTAGTAGTATCTTTAATGTATGAAGGAAGTTCTTTCATTAAAGGTTGCAAAACACTATCTATAAATTTGGGTAAGTTATCCGTATATAAATTACAACCAGATATAATTGGTCGTCCTGGATAATCTAAAGGTAATGTATGGACAGGACATTTATAAGTTTTGGGCAATATGTAGAATTGAGGTGTACGTATTTTGAGAGGGAACGTATCAAATTCTTCATATACGGAACTATTATTCTTAGATATTTCATCAATGCATGTGAACATTTTAGATTTAATTTCTAATGAAGGGTCTTTGTTGACTTTTTTGTAGTTCAGCTTCTTTAACGTAGTCTTCCTGATTCATAATACAAAATAGTGTTTGATTTATCAGCCTTTTTAATAGCAATACTTTCGTCTTTAATTAAATTACGTAAAGACTCAATTTATTCCTTAGAAATATTACTATAACGTCACGTTTGAGGACTCTTGTGTAATATTTCTTGTGCGATAGCTTTGATGTAAATATAGAAATGGGAGTCACGTCCACTAGGTTGTGTAAAAGATGATTTGTTTTATTGAAATAACCCATATTCTTTGAATTGAAAGAATCTGATTCACACTTCGAGTTGTTGCCTGATTTATCATAAACAATTCTTTTAATTTTAGGCGTCTAGAAAAATTAAAATATTTCTTCGGCTAATTTAATTTTATCATGAGAATTTTGGTTTGGGAAAAAACTGTAATCCTTTACCTAGAAGTAGTATGTAATCACTATCAGTTAGTTTTCTACTTGAGAGGTTTAACACTATCTATTTACCTCTTTGAATTTGTTTTCGCCGTGTTTTTTTTTTTTTTTTTTTTTTTTCGTTTATTTCATTGTCTCATACAACTGAATCTCTGGAATCTTCTACTATATACACAATTAGTTATATTTTCCTGACAGTAAACATTATTTTCCGCGTATAGTCCTTTCAAACTAACCTCTTGATAAATCATCTGTTTGAGTTAAAAAATTTGACCAAAGTTTGTCTTTTTGCCTTGTAGCATTACATCCTTTTAATGAAGAAAAAAATTCCATACATTTGCAACCGGTTTATGACACTTTTTACGACATGAACAAAAATTACCATTTTAGTTTTAAGTTGCTCTAAAACATGATTATAATTAAAGCCATTGCAATGAGTCATAAGAAAACCCAGTCCAGTGTGCTATATTACAACCATGTTCATGGTGAAAAAAAGGAAAGAAAAAAAAAATATAAACAAAAGGAAACAACACGTTTTAGGACACACCACTTTTTGCATTTTGACGTACTTACTACGATCCATTTTTTCTATTTATTTCAGTGCGAACAAATTCAGGATGATAATACTCTAAGTACTCATCTTAATGAAATAAAACCTCACATTATATGTCTCATATATGGATTATAGCATAAGCGTAAATACGTATTCTGTTCTACCCTATAATTAACACCTGGGACATTGGGACAAGAACTAGTGTATCGATTATGTTTGTAGCTTTACATCTTCTTTAGTGAAATTTAGCCTTGCTTGGAGTTCTGTAATTTCAAGAATACATACATAAAGTATATTGTTCTCAATACCACAATTACCACTGGGGTATACAGCTAGCGGGGATAATGGTGTCAAAGAATTGTACACAAAGAAATTTGGTTACATTTTTGTAAATCATTTCTTATGCAATGCTCCACCTACTTTTTATTATTTTTGGATTACATCTTGATTGGAGACTTTTAAATCATAACATATCGCAATTACTCCTGCTCTTGTGAGTTCTTGGCTACATGCTCTACACTAGGACCTTTACAAAATTTGTTTTAGATGATTTGTAATACTCCTTTTCCAGGTAATGACTGTCCATCATATATGCCTCTTTCAACATACCACCTTTACAGATATCATTTTCATTCAGTGATACAACTAAAGCCGGTCATATGGCTACGTGGGACCAATATATTTTAGATTTTTTGCAACATGTAATACACAAGCCAGACAAACTGAAGAGACACGCAATTAGACTTTTCTGTGAAAACAGTATGCAACGGTATCCTAACGATACAACAGTGAACTATTTTTAAGAAACAATGAGGTCATAAGTTTCACAATGTCAGCTTTTCATATGTATTATTTTGTTTGAGTTCAAATTTCGTGCAGAGAGGTAAACAATTGCACACAATCTTAACAAAATAAGTATTAAACTTATTTAAACCTGGTACAGCAAGTTTTGTTATTGTATATATTGTGCGTGTTTGTATGTTTCAGTGGATACATATGTGTTTGAAGTTATTTAGATTCAATCCGTACTTTCTGCATAAATTATATTTCTTTTTCTTCCGTTCCCGCCTTTATAATTCGTGTATGTCTCTAAATAGGACAATTAAGGTTCAGGAGTAATGCGATTTTTTATCAAATATTTGTTTTTGAAATTTGTTTGTATCTGTTATATTTTAATAAACACTCATTTCACTTCACATAAAGAAAATAATATATCACATATTTTTGTTTTCTTCGTGCATAACAATGTATCCCTTTTATTATGCCCCTCAATGGAGCCACTGGGTCAGTAGATAGAACATGTTTGGTTACAAGCATATTCATTACTTAGAAGTATATTAATAACCCCTTATTTGATTCATATCATAATTTGAGATATGGCATAATCCAATATATGATACCACTCCCTCATACTGGTCATGTGTTTGAAAAAAGTGTCAATCATGTAACGAATCTTATCCTGTTTGAATGTCCAAAACAGACACACGTTTCTGATGCAGGTATAAACAATCATACATGTGAATTTACTTCAGGATAAATGTATTGTGGTTAGTTACATGTTAAAAATTCCTAATAAATCGTCATACCTCATCAGTACTTTAAAAGTTTGATTTCGTTCAATATCATCTAAAACTTTACCTTGTACGTATTACACAGTTGTGTTATGTATTATAGTAATTTCTTGCTCATTTGTGTATCAAATAACGCAGTTTCAATATGGTCCAGTTTCGATTTGCGTTTCATTTTTAGCCCTATTCCTTAAAATATGTTGTAAGGCGCTTTAAGTGGATGGTTTTACAATAATATGTGCGACTTCTAAATTTAGCACGACTTTATTTTGTCATTTGTCTTAATAGGAATCACTATAAAATTAGGTTCTTTACATATTTACTTAATTGTTATACATCTATGCTGACATCCAGTGAATACGTTGTCAGTTTAGATGCACCAAAACTATATTACCTATGTTAGGCAGTGACTTTGACCTAACATATTAAAAGTCAGCATAAGTCATGGAATTGTTTGCAAATGATATTTCCTATACCGGATGAATAACGCCTGGTTGCTTTGTTAGCTTATGCAAATGCCAATAGTCTAAATGCAATGAACATATTATCTGTGTTGCGGATTTAGTGCTGTTTTCTATCGAAAAAATTTAACATATTTCAATGGTCAACAAATGTCCGGGAAGAATTAGAGGAAAATATTGTTGAATTTCTCAAGGAAAACAATACGATGCAATAACATTTAATTGGGTCAATTAGTGTAGAGATACCTAGTAATGACGCACAGTGGGCAGACTAGCAGGCAATCGGATAATGTACATACTACGTAGATTATTACATAAATAGTGAGTGAGGACTAGACTGATGCATTAATACAAAAAAATAAAATGAGAGAAAAAAACCAATTGAGAGACAGGTATATTACGGGGCTGAATGTACAACAATAGGATTACTAGTTATGATGTTCATTTTATTCGTTTTGTTATGTTTAGCGATCAATGCAACTTGTAATTTTGAAGAAGGCTTCTGCGGATACTACAGTAAAGACAAATACGTAAAGAACGCATGGAGACTGGAGGAAGCACCATATATGATGGGATATAGCATGATTTATGACCAGAAATTTGGATCTGATGGTGAGTTCAATATATGTGCCTCTTATTTTGTGAAATCTATCTTCTTTATGGATAAAATTTATACAAAGTATAAATACTATCAATCTGAAATTAGATTGTTTTTCGAATCATAAGTACCCTAAGTTTTATGTAACATGTAACTTATCATACAGACTGACACTTTGATGAAATAAATCAAAAGTCCTTAAACTACCATATACTTATATATTGTATAATATCAATGTATTATTGGTCAACTCTTTTCCCTATCTTTACTAATATGCTAATATGTCCTCTGGAAATGAGAGAGAGAGAGAGAGAGAGAGAGAGAGAGAGAGAGAGAGAGTTGCAGATATATAGAATTTATTCAGGTTCACATAATTATATTTTATCTGATATACTTTCAGGTTCATTCATGGTAGTTGGGAACAAGAATCCTGACATATGGTTAAACTCTGAATTAATTTCTGCAAATTTTAGCAGTTTGAATTACAACTGCCGATTGAGTTATTCAATTAACTTCAACGTGAACTATTATATTGTGATGTATGTAACTCTTTACGATGAGAATGGTTATGTGAAAGAACTTGACTATATGCATAACTATTCTGTGTCTGTTGCCTCATGGAACGAAAGGTCGTTGGAAATACCTGTAGGCCACTTCTACGTTGGATTTTATGTATACGGAGCGGGATTTGAACTTGCTTTGGACAACATCTACCTATCGAATTGTACAGCAAAAGGTAAATGCATGGCATTTTTAAAGAATTTAGATGGCAAGAAGAAAAAAAGAAGAAAAAAAATTTACTTTTTCATTATGGATTGTTGTAAACAACACTGTTAAATATATGTTTTTATTTTTAATTTTCAGAATAGCATTGTTTAATTTAAAATATTGCAGTGGAATTAAATAATGTACGTTACTTATAAAAAGTAAATTTGCGGAATAGAACAAACTTCTATTATATATAGCCTAGGAAATAAGAAATCATTATTTTATTATATCTAACCTGGATTTTTGATTTTAAAAAGGCTAAGTATTTATATGGATAAAACATCATTCTCAGTAAGAATTCGTGCTATTAGAGATGAGTAGGAAGGTTTGGACCGTACAACTGTTTTAACTTCCCCCAGGTCGCTTCCATTCACCAAATCACTAGGCGTAACATATTATATAATGGTTTAATTAAAAAATAACACTAATAATTTAATAGTTCGTGTAACCCTAGCAAACAGTAGCGATTATTCAAAATCTTCGTTGATCGAATAATGTATGCATTTTGTTGCTTTATTCTGGCCTTAATAGTAAACATATTTTGTACTTCCTATTTGATCTATACGTTACGGTCACCAGTTTATAAATAGTCAAGACGTGGGTTGTTTGAACACGAATTACCAGAAAAGACTGTAATATATCCTCGACCCAGGCGGAGACACTTGATTTATGAACAGTTCACAACATGTACAAAAGAATGTCATACATCAGTTATTTGTGGAACATTTTATATCTTAACGATGCTCAAATTGCATGTTTGAAAAACCTTTTTATTTGTTAAACATTGCGATTTTTATTACAAAATAATTTCGAAATTTAGGTACAATTCTTAATTGTAAGAAGCTAGATGCGTTTTTGTCTCAGGTTCTGACGTTTAACTTTAGAAGTTCTGATTGACCGAACCAGAATATGTACAATGCGGAATCTAAACAATCTGAACACAAATGGGAGTCTAACGTCAAATTGTTGGATTATTAAAGCATTCCATGCTTAAATGAGAACACACTATCATGGTATTTATTATCATTTACATTATACCAGCCACATGCAGCAACGAGACTGAATTCGGATGTCAAATCTCGACTGAAACTTTAGATGTCAGTGTTTGTCTGCTGCGGCAATCACTCTGCGATCACAACATTGACTGTAGGGATGGAGAGGACGAACAATATTGCAGTAAGTCAAATCCTTAAGGTGGTAGTTAGGTTGGTTATTGAGTACATCACATTGTTTTCCATAGTGTCAATATTAAAGTGATTAAATAAAGACTGTGTTCAATACAAATCAGCACGAAAAGAAGAAAGACAATTACTTGAAAATGAGAGCGCCATGACTCAGGTTTAATGATAGAAATGTCGTTGAAACATAACAAAATAAAATACATGGTTTGTATAACTTACACTGAAATTACTCATTTTAATTGTATCCCATACCAAGAAGCCACACTTTAATGGTGGTGAGTTGAGGCAGGGCATCTTTACGTAAATTGTAGTCACGTAAATCTTTTAGACTGATTTTAAAATGCTTGACACACGTTCAAGATTGTAAAATGCACACATATATATCTTACTTACTGTACATTTTTTAATACTATAAATCTGAATAAAATAAAATAAGACTTAAATTAAATCAAGGGTAAGGTATGCTAAGTCTTCGATCATTTAAGTATCTTAGTTTACAACTTTCATAGGACATTGTTACAAAACGTTAGGACCTTTCTATCTAAAATTTCGCTTGATGATTTAACTTAAATCAAGTTCTTAAATTAAAAAAAAATTAATACCACAACAATCATCTCTCCCTCTCCCTCTCTCTCTCTCTCTATCTCTCTCGCTCTCTCTCTCTCTCTCTCTCTCTCTCTCTCTCTCTCTCTCTATATATATATATATATATATATATATATATATATATATATATTCGTAAGCTGTTGATATCCATAAATATCTTTAGTTACTATCGTTAAGATATTTAATGACTACTTTGAATGTAGATTTCAGTGTATCCTGTCAATTTGAGGAAACTAATAGTTGTGGTTATCACAATTCAAGTGGAAGTCCGTATGAAGCGTGGACGAGAGTTGCAGCCCCTTATTACCTTTACAACACATACATGTATGATACGGTTTATGGAAGATCGGGTAAGTTTAGTTCAATTAAAAATCATCCAAAGCATATGTTTTCAGGGTAACTACTTCATTCAAACGTCGAGGTCTTGCAAGCTGTCATTATTTGCCAAGAGAAAGAAATATACGAGACATTACAATATAAATAAGAAACAGTTATGTATGATCATGATGTCTTATCTAATTTTTTATTGTTGTTCTTGAAGTAGATTTGAATACATATGTATATATAGACAGGATTTTAAAAAGACTTTAATAAAAAAAACAACATATAATACATTTTAAAAATCATTTCCACGACATGAAAGCAGACTCCAAATTAATTCCATTGTTATAAGAAATATGTCTTGGTACTTTTAAGATAGTCAGGAATGTATAATCTGTTAGACTGTTTATAACTGCCAGAGCGTTCCCAATCTTGTCATGATACACTGCACAATCATGTCGATTTTTGGGGCGATATTGTAGCATTATTGATATGATTACAATAAACATTCTAAAACAAAAATTAAAGACTGATGTTAATAAGTTACGGCAATTGTACAAGGACTACAGACCTATCGTAATATATCGCCGGCCTGTAAGGTTTACACAAACCCGGATAAGTTCATTTCATTTAAATATCATTGAGTATCAATATGCTTTCAATATTAGAAGTTTCGTCTCATGTTAAGAGATTGAAAGCAAACCATTCATAATCAAAAAAGATAGAAAGGCACGCGAAAATAAGACGGATACAATTCAGAATCATTCCTGTGAAATTAAAAGGATAAGCTGCCCTATGTAAAAGTATTTGAATTAGAGTCAAATGCATGTATACGTACAAGACTTTACAAGCTATAAATAGGATAATTGAGAATCAGTTTCATATATGGAACATAGGTCTGCGAAATAATCTATATGAGTCAAGAAATATATATTTGTAGCCTAATGGTATTCGGAAATATATAAAGGACACAGACTTAAAACATTTTATTGGAAATGTCATGCCAAGACAAAGGGAGCTACATTTCTTTCTCAAAGGCACATCGAGGTAACCAACCCGGGCTCGCCTGGATGGGTATCGGACCTGCGACCCTTGAATTACGAGTCCCACTCTCTACAAACTGATCTACCACTACGCTCTGGTTGTATTAGGACTCACATAGCATTTGAAATCATATTTAATGAGTCTTTGCATTTTCACACAATTTTTGTTTGCGTTGCTGTAGCGTTATTATTATAATAAAAATTGGCGTTCAGAAAATTTTAAAAAATCAGACTGCTTTCAATACGTTGCGTCAATCAAACAGTGTCCATTATTCTCGAGACTTTCTGAACACAAAACTCACACTCAATGTTAAAATCCAAAATATCTGAACTTTGTAGCGTTGGATAAAATGCCATTTGACTCATAGAAGTTTAAGGATTTTCGTAACTTTTATTCCTCTACAAGCATATAAAAGTTGAATAACGTGCGTCTACTTCAAATACAATAACTGAGTTTAAGATGTAGAGCTTGAGCATTATTTTGTTGCCCAAAATTTTTCGAGATTGCAGGGCTAGACATACTATATTTTTATAGTATTTATTCTCCACTTCCTAGAAAAGTAGGAACGTGTTATCGGCTGGTCCTCAGCTCTGAGATGGGCCTGAACCACCGAACATATCTATTGATTACACACACACACACACACACACACACACACACATATATATATATATATATATATATATATATATATATATATATATATATATATTTAAGATGTCTTATATAAAATAAGTTTTGGCCATTCCTGCAGATATATTAAGCTTGTCCTTAATGACTATGAATATTTACATGATATTATTTTACATCAAAATATCTGAATGAAAAATCGTTTCATTCTATTAAGATTCCTAATCGGAAATTTTATATTTTAAACTTTTCCAATATTTAAAAAAAGGTAAAAAAACTACTTCTTGGGGTTTTGGTAAGTATACTTGCCGATCCGATGCTAATTCATGAAGTTATGAATGCATTACTGTTTGGTCATAAGAGATTGAACAATTGTTGAAAGATATCGCATGAAAAAAGAACATTTGTAGCAAAAATAGATTGCATGTACTGTTTAAGCAATTACAATGAACTGTTTGTATAGCAGTCTTAATGAAATTCAACAACATACTTGATATTTAGAACCATGTCAATTGTGCCATTTTTATATAAAGTGAATTAAATGTTTTCCAAGGAACTGAACATGGAAACTCTGCTTTAAATGGTATTATCTTCAATTTTTACAGGTCATTTCATGTACATTGGAAGCAACAGTTATACATACGGAAAACTCTCCACGCCATACTTCACGGTTACATCTTCTGATTGCCAGCTTTACTATACCACAGCATTATACGTTCATGATTATGTCAGCGTTAGCGTGAACTTAAATAATAGAAATGGATACGTCTCACAAATCGATTACGTACATGGTTCATACAATGTAAGCCCTCTCTGGAATTACAGATCAGTTTATATACAGTACATTGGACAGTTTTATCTGACATTTGATATAAGTGGATCGTATTTCCATTTTCTCCTCGATAATGTTTACCTATCCAATTGCAATGGTGAGTACGTTATATTTTTAAAAGTCTGTCACTCTTATACGAGTATGTTAGTTCTATACATTCATATTGTTAAACATATGTATCTATATTTTAATTCATTCAGTAAGCTAGGTAAGGCTGTAAAGAATCATGTTCCACTAGTAAGTTATGGTATACTCTCATATTTTTTTTCCTATACCACAAAACGTGATAATCTATATGTTTCACATGTTTCGACCCATAAATATGAAAATTTGATTGTGCGTCTACCATAGTTCCTTTCTTAAAGCTGCGTGAGCTGAAATAAAATAATAAACGCGCATTCTACGATTGGAAACAATCCCATAAGCGGCAGCATTTATGGGATATGTCTACTTGAAAACGTCAGGCAGGAAAAATCGAAGAGTACCAATTATTTACAATTTCTTAAAATGCATGTAAGATTTGCTCAAGGGGAGCGGAGGTTCAAGTCTTAGTGAAGTAAAAAGGGGTATTAATTTTACTAACAAAATGACAGAACGCAATGATAAAATTGTATTTTTTTTCATAATGCCCTTGAGAAAGTAGTAACATTTTAGGATAGATTTTGCGTTATGATACTGGAAACAAAGATGTATGTATTTACATTTTCTTTAGACTGTCTTAAAAAGAAAATCTTTTTTTATAAGTAAGAATAAGTCTTATGCGTTGATACTTCAATCATATTATAACCCATACGATTATGAGTTAAGAAGTGAACATATGAAAGATAAAGAGCCAATTAGCATATTTATAACAGTGTTAAAGCATTTCGTTTCAAGACGTGAAATCGCCGCGATCAATTTTGAAAGTGTACTAGAAACATTGTCTCTTGTGGCAGATATTATTTGCAGTATTTTAGTTAGGAAAAGAGATGCAGATAAATATATAGATAGCTACATCTATACATACAATTTGTGGATAAATGATTTGATAAGTACGCGGAAGGATGGTACATCTATACGTATAATTGAATACCATTCATTGAAGCTGATGCACGATGCAATACTCATGAGCGTAGTTTTGTATAATAAATGTGTTTTTTTTTGTATCCTAATTATTTCACAATAAAAACAAAATAAAAACAAAACAAGAAAAAAACATTCCCAATCCATACATTGATTAAATTAACACTCCAAAGTATGCAAATAATATATCATAATAATGTATTCATGAAATCAAACTTTCTCAACTTGGATTGATATATATATATATGTAGCTATTGTAAATATCAAATTATTCTCAGAACAGATCATGAGATAATTACAATTAAAACATCTGGGAATATCAGTATTTATAGGTGTCTTCAGCAAAAGCAAGGTTCAATGTGTTGTTCTTCTTATTTGTATCATTAATAATAATCATCTACCTATCATTTCTATATAACTTTCCCTCAGTCTCTGGTAGGTTACAAGTTCGATGATGTGGAGATTTTTCTTTATTTTTATAACTTTTTAGGGACTATGAATGGCAGTACAACCGTGTTATCCCCCATAAACACAAGCACATCATCATCAGTTGAAGAAAATTCGACATGTAAGATAATGGTTCCTGTATTTCTATTTACTTGCCTTTACGAACTAGAGCGTAATTCTGTTTGAAATCGTTTTTATCTGACACATGTATACCTGTTTACTATGAGTCATATAGCTAATATGGATGATCGTACCCAGTTTGATATTTGACATGACACATATTAAACGATTTAAAAGCTATTATATGCCTCGAGCTTCTTGCTGTGTTTGGCATATTCAACATATATTTAATGCAAATTACTATGAATACGAGATGTTATGTAACGCATAACATTAAGGGTTTTGTATTATCCAATGACGTTGCTATATAGCCTAGTTAAATATTACGCCACAGTGTGTCAACAAGTTTGTCTGACACGAAGTCATAACGCTAATATGTCTGATAAATATTCATATTGGTTGAGAATGAAACGAACATATACCAATGACAAGAACACTTGCTGTTGTTACATAGTTAGATATAGACATCGTTGCATTCAAATGAAGTAATGCAATTATATATATATATATATATATATATATATATATATATATATGTTTGTGTGCGCGAATGTGTGTGTGTGTGTGTGTGTGTGTGTGTACAGATCGACATTCAGTAAAGTCGTATTAGATGCAACCCAACCCGAATGAGTCTAACCTGGGGTTGACCAATGTAGAACGGACTAATTAGGAACTATACTGGATTCTGCAGATGAGAATTTGGACTAAATGAAAAAACCATCAACGGATTCGCTTGTGACAATATTTCTGTCAGTTGTCATTGTATGGCCCGTACAAATATTTTTGCGGCACGTTTTATCTATGGAAATACTCCTTGACACTGTACGTTTATTTATTGACTTATTTATTTATGTATTTTTTTATTATATTTGTTATTATTATTATTATTATTATTATTATTATTATTATTATTATTATTATTTCTGTGTAAGTATCAAGCAAAAATATTATCATGACACATTTCTTTTAATTTGTAAAACCTTCACGTGGATATAACTTTAATTTTATGTTGTAGATTTGGTCTTAAATAGCTGTCTTTTCCTCAACTCCGACATGGCCAAAGTTTCTTTCTTTTTCTATCAATATATCTGTCATTTTCTGAGATATTATTAAAGTCTACACCATGGCGTATCTTGTATCCACAAAAATGTTATAAACTATTCCTTTGCCGTTCCATATGTATCACAGTCCGTATGATAATTGAATAAAATAAATAATTGAGTAGAAGTTTTGTATATAACTTTAATGTTTATATGAAAGTTACCTAACAGTAAGAGTAAAATCAAACACTATGGAACGATAGCTAAGCATTTCTTGTGTCGCATTCGATCGATGGTATAGGTATATCGAGAAAAGAAATAATTTATGACAATATTTCTATGGCGAATATATAGATTGCATGCATTACACAATGTGCACATTTTCCACGCTGTTTTATTTATATGTAATCTTGATGTTTAGTTATGTTTCGAGCATGGTATGGCATATGGTTTATTTTCTTAATGAAGAATGTTAAATACCCATGTCATGTACCTTCGACAATTGAATAACTACAAGGTATTCATAGACATAGAATTTCGCACTGCTATAGAAATGACAGACTAGTAAATTATTTGTTTTGTAGAAATACCATTGGCGAAACAATATTTATATCAGTGTATTTTATATTCACACAGATACAGCTTTTACAAATGAGCCCATTGCGTCGACGACAACTGCGTCATCAGGTACCAGTATACGGACAACTTGCCGCTGCATTGGTGTTATGCTGCATGCCAGAAGATCCTTCTGCTTTTCATTCTTTGTTGTTTTTTTTTTTCTTTTCTTTTTTCGTTTCTGTTTTTTCGTGTCTTTCTTTTCTTTATTTGTAGGGGTAGTGAAGCGGGGAGGTGGAGTGGACATTGCACGTAGCAGCAAATATATTTTGATTTCATCAATACGTTTCAAGTACAGTGTATAAGTTCCTGGTTATTGGCCAATATCTTGGTAAAAAAAACGCAAATATTGTGAGTACAGATGAGTAAAAATTAGAGTGATCGCTTAAAGTATTGGGCAACCCCAGATTGTTGGTATTCTTTTTCAGCAATTCACTCATACTTTGACTATATAACAAGAAAGGAAAGTATAAATTACTCTTTTTATCTACACTATCTACAGATATTGCATTTGACATTATGATATACCACACATGATCGGCGCTATGTTCCTGAGGTTAAAAGTTATTGAATAATACTTGTACGACGGAAATAAATTAGCTTCAATAAACAAATTAGCTTCAATATGGAGTTTTCGCGACTAATACTCAGCGAGGATGATTCATGTTGTTTTGCCCTAGGTATGTGTACATTAGATATTTTACCGACCTAATCTAGCACTCAGGCAATCCGTACATTACTTTCTCTGGAATATAAAGAAGTGCATGGTCACTCAGTTCCTATGGTAAAATTAAAATCGACTGTATTGGTTGTTTGTCAAATTGACTTAGGAAGATAATATACTGGCTTATTGTCTAAATGACTTCGTAACATGTGTCAATTATTGCACTATCGCCTATATATACAAACTGTTTCATAAGGAATGATTATATTCAAACATATATACATTATTTCTGTCTTGAACGTGGAGGAGTGAATTTAGGTGTCAATATTAAATGAAACAAAATCAACTTGTTTCACTAGAGAAAACCATTTTTATGTCAGAGCCATTGAGGTGTTTGGTGTGAACTACTTGTCGACGAATTGAAGATTAAAAACCAAATTGTGTTGAAACAAAAGCTTTGCTTGAATGACAATCGTGTGTTTCTTAATGCAAAGTATAATATAATTAACTGGTAAAAATGTAAGCAAAATTGGAATTTGGGCACACATATGTATACATGTGTGCCTAGCATAATAATACTTTGTGTCTAATTATTTATATCGTTTTAAAATCCAGATTGCCTTTATCAAATGTTCTATTTGAACTCAAATTACCTATCACCAATATGCTCCATCTGCCCCACTCCCATTTCTTACCAAAGTCAGCGCACAAATTATCTACCTCAATGTTCCTACAGTATCATTATTCTGTACATTTGGGTCAGCATATTGCTAGCCAATAGATATTGAAATGTTACAAATATTAAAAGCAAACCGGTTTTATATGCTTCATAACAATATTCGTACCAGCAAACTTAGCATTATTGTTTAGTTAGGATCATTGTGTTTTGCTTCACTCTTTTTTTCCCAGCAGTTGTAGCACAAATTGCATAAATGATAATCTTTTATGGGACAAGTCTACTCATATGAGTGATTTTTCTGACACTTTAACATCATCGTAACCTTGATTTTATGCATGTCTAAGCAAAGCAAAGGAAATCATTTTTTTTTTACATATTACCATCCACAATTTATACCTTAAGGAAAGAAATATAAACAGACAGATGAATCACATGAGGTGTAGTTGAATCTTACTCGTTTGCATCTTTTCAGCATGCAATTTATTCAGTCTTATGTCCTGATGGGTGAACATTCCTTATTGCATACCCTCAGATATTATCGATACAATACATGTCGGTTTTGCATTAATCTTTGCTATATAAATGAAAATTAAGCAATTTTTATAAATCTTAGTAAAACGCTATATGTCTCTCCTGGTAATATTTTATCTGGACACTTTTCCATTGCAGGTGATTGTATTCTGAATCCTGTACAAACGTGCGCAGAACGAGGTTTCGAATATGTAACCAGGACAAATATAAGGGGCATAACAAACCTGACAGATGCATTTAATATTTTAAAATACTATGAAATTTACACCGACAATCTAACTGAAATGCCGTGTACGGAACCAGGAATCACATTATATTGTGGATGGTATACAACTGCTTGCCAGAATGGAGAAAGCCGCCCACTATGCAGGGAAGCATGCGAATGTAGGTGGCACACGTTCAATAAAAAGTTATCAATGTAGAGAAAACAAAAAAAAAATTACTTTCTCCATCAGTCTATTTTAGGCATGTATTTCTTTAGTTTTCTTATGCAATCGTATTAATTACATGTACTTAATCTCAAATTCCACGCAAGAGAATAAAAAAAGACGTTCATATGCGTAAATATCAATAGTAAATAACTCTTTTGAAGAATATACATATATATATATATATATATATATATATATATATATATATATATATATATCAACCCACAACATGAGTTATTGTTTCTTTGATTATATTCTTCGAATATTTCATTTTTCCATGACATGCAATGAAGTACGTATTGCAACTGATGATTTATACATTGTTATTTCACTTGACAAGATCATACTAAACAGGATATCTTTTTCAATGAAATGAACTTTATATATCTAATATAAAAAGCCTGCGAAATGTTTTTGTTTAATGAAGTTGTCTATGTTCAAGCTAAAGTTAGATTCATGCCTCAAAAGCTATTTAGAATTTAATCGTGACATGGCATTATACAGAACACTAATGCTGTGCACTAGTTTTCATAAAAATAAAGAAAAGAGTTGAACGAGCGACACATTAGCGTTATTGCAAGATGATGCCAAAATAGTATCATAGGTCTACGGTTGCGTAAAATTAACTACATATACAAATCAATAAGTAACGTTTGTTCGAAGCGTAGCAAAATGAGTTTTTAGCCTAATAGACTTTACAAGCTGTTTCTGTCACAGCAGATGTTTGTCTATTCGTGCCTTGATATAAATATCTTACATTATTAAAATAGTTTGCAATTTTCTTCTTGTTTTCTTTTTTGGTCATAAATTGGACATTTCTTTTTTCAGCCATTTCTTTAGGCTGCGGTGATTGGACATCGTATTTGGGTCTTTACGATTCCACCAAAGTTCTCGGATATTATTGCAAATTTTTACCGTACCTGAGCGAGGAACCCAATTGTCTGAACGTTGACGTATCAGGTATACCTAAAGTACTCTATTTATGAATAACTATAAACACTGCATATCAAGACAGCTTTGCTTTCGATCGATTTACAACAAGCATACAGATTCAATACTGAATGTATTAGCATGCTAAAAAAGGTGTTTTCTTACCAGCAATTTGCAACGAATTGTGTAGAGCATCAACACATCTATGTATTTAATATTTTATAGCTGATATTAACAGAATTTACTTCATTTCATGACTTACAAATTGTCTTAAAAACTCGTCAATGTAAAACTGAATTTTTATTTTTATTTTAAAAAAGGAAGAATGTGAAGAGATGATACATTTCTGAATAGAGTAGACAAGGTGTGTATTATTGCTATTTATTTCAGCTGAAAAAGTGGTATTGAAATCTTTTTCATCATTTGCATGCTTATTTGTTTGCACTAAGTGTTTTTGTTTGAGAGGAAAGTTAATATTACACATTCCAATTAATCCAAGGAAAAAACAGAAATTGGACTTAGACTCTCAGATTAAGTTTCTGTTTCCTTTTATTTCATAATAATAATCACTGTTTTTATACTTAATTGTATTACCTGTTTTACAGCAATTGCAATACCAAGAAATAATGTTACGTCGGAAACACAAAATAAAACAGGTAATATTTTTATAATAATGGTAATAACTGTTACCTGTAATAGGTAATTGGTAACTTATAGTTCAAACTGTGTGACGTATAATATACGTAGTAACTGCCTTTAATTGAATACAGAAATATAAGTACTTACCAGATATTAGGACGAAGAGAACGTAAGTGGATTACTGATTCATGACATTAAACAGTAAAGGATTCAAAGGGGTTCAAACTGTATACTTTTCTGTAAACAAACAAGATAATTGGCCCCAGTAATCGTAATGAAACTTTCCTTTATCAAGGTTGATACGTGACAGAGAAGAACTCCAGAATCTAGTTCAATTGAATCGAAATCATTCCAGGTCTTCAATTTACTTCAGGACAATTCTTCATACACTAAAAAAAGCATTTTATTTATAAAATGGCTTCTATCAGCTTTTGTGAAATATATATTTGATACACTGATCTAATTTGGATAGCGGATATTTGATATGTCAAAAATCAGACATGTGATATTTGTACATACTAATAAGATGCGTTCATTTATATGACTTGTTCTTTTGACATGGATATGTTGGCTCATTCTCAAAGAGCAATGCGTATAAAAATACAACAAATTCCACAAATTTATCAAATAGTCTAATTAAAAAGAGGAATTTATGAAGTGCTAGATAAACGCCACATGCCAATGCTGCGAGTTCGAAGTATCCGATAAACCCTAGACTAAAATGTTAACTTGATAATTTCTTATATGTAGAGGAGCATTCGCTGTCCGTTAGTAGTGTTGTCATTTGGCATCTTTGCATAAATTTACCTTCCCTGTATGGTTCCAGGTCTATCCTTTGCACTAAATGAGTTGCAAGCCGTGCAACGTTACTTCCTTGTAAAAAAAAAACGTCCATATCGAATTGCGACTTCCAAACAGAATATAATTGATGCCTTAATAATATTACAAGTAATTACATTTTTTAAAAAAACTAATGAAGTTACTTACAATAGTTATATTTACATCAAAAAGCAACGAAGTAGTGAATGAGTACACACTATATAGAGCTTCAGTACATGCGTATCAAAAATATGGTCAATGAATGAAAGAATGAATGAACGAACGAACGAATCGACAGATAATTGAATGACGAAATATTAGACAAAGAACACAGCGTACCAGCTGGAAGCAGATTTGTTACACATATCTGTTCTTCACGAGTGCTTGGCAACATTTCCTATTACTCCAGTTAATAGTTTATTTATACAAACTTTTTAGCTGGAAGATTTTGGTCAATGCATTGGTCTGACAAACATTTCGCCCTCGTCTATGATCTAATTACAACTATTGTACACTCGTGTACAATCTTTGAAGCATTAGCACAGTTAACAAGATGCAATTATACATCCATCTTCTTCAGAATCTGGTAGGATACTGCACATAGTGCGCGCTTAGATACCCAAAGTACTTTGCAAAGAATTCCCTGGAGAAAGATTATCAAAGTTATTGGATAAGTCAGTTACATAATTGACCATCAACAATGTATCAAAACATCAGCGACATATTACACACACAGGGTCTCCGCTCTTTAGTGGGCAATATGTAACCGATATTTCCGACGGATTGTCTCATGTCATTAGTATAACCATTACTGACAGATTAGTCAGTAAAAATGTAAACGGAAAATATTTTATTTAAAGTTATGAATTCTAAAAGAACACACAAAATCAACTATGTTGTCTGATTCTGCTTTCAATCCAAAGAAAGGTACTGACAACGCTTTTCTAAAGAATCTTTGGCACATCCTTTTCTCAAATATATATTTTCAAAAAGAAATTGCACAAAACAATACTATTAGTACGAACATTTCATAATTACCACACATTTGTAGTGTATTTGCTTAAATCCAAAAATATTGACTATTTCACAAGACTGTTACTATAGCGCACAAATCAGGGTCATTAGAGAGTAAGAGCTACTTTTGTTACAAGACAACTTTTCTGAGAACGTGGCCTGCTTTAAACAACAAATGTGGTGGTCTCCCTCACATTAAAGTTTTGTGCCATAATCTCTCCAGTACTCTGTGCTTTCAAAGTAGCATAGTTAATTTCTTATCTGCATATCGCCAAATGGTAGTATTACATGTTTTCGAACAATTAAGGTAAAGTTAATATGGGATACAAATGGCAGGTAGAATTGTCTTCCTTGGAGCAAATGAAGTTTGCGTGATAAAGTATTCCAACAAATCCAATTATTGGTTAAATAACATGCATGCGAACTAAATGGCAAATCGGATCTCATTGTTATTTATGGGAAATCGAAAGAACGATTATTTCGTTGTATGCAAATTAGTTGTAATTAAAGATATATAATGGATGGTTTCTTTCATTATTATGTTCCCGCTAATCATCATTTAATTCCTTTTTAGAACCAACACAGTAACCATTTAACGAAATTCTTTTTTAGAATACAAGAAAACAATAGAAGATATTAGGCTATTTGGTGGAAATGAAGAGTACAATGGCCGAGTTGAACTAAAAGTGAATGGTATATGGGGCACTCTTTGCGGATACATAAATTATGAGGCTGCCGCACTGCTCTGTGAGTTTCTGGGATTCAGGTAAACAGGAATGCACTCTTTTCAAGACATTATTGACTTGGTATAACAAAGTCCATAATGTTGGTAAATTTCGTCTGAAGTATTAGCAATTCGCCTCTTTCAATTATTTATTTAGTATGTGTTCTCTATTTCATCTCTGCTATTTGAATTACATGCTATTTGTTAGTAATGCTACTTGTTTTATTATGTAAATTTAATTTTGTGCAACAATAAAGGTGGATTTACGATTTGAAAAAACCTTTCGCTGGCAAAAGATATTGTGCAAACTCTAATACAAAACCCAGACCTAGCTGTTAATATGAACCGCAATATCAAGGTAATGTTTGCTGTTATTGACGGGAACAACAATTTACTTCTTCAATATAATATGTTAAATGGTATAATGCATTTCAGTTCACCTGCACAACCAGTTTATGGATCAAAGTATGGAATTGGTCCCGGCCATGTGGTATCAGACATTTACTGTGGGATGAATGAGAAGGACATCAATAATTGCACCATTGAATATTATAATACCTGCCCTTGGTACTATGAAAATATGGGACTTGAGTGCAGTAAGCTTTTTATTACATGGTTCTCATTGTTAAATATTTTTCAGTGTTTCTCCTTTAGTTCCGAGAAGGGCTATCACAGTGGAAGTAATTTAATTGTACACCATGTACTGCTTATTCCGATGAAATTTCATACGTACGGTCTGATCTCAAACACTTGGAAACTTTGGGTTAATTGTATCGGCTGCTTTAAATATTTCACATTTTGTTACGTCTTTATGAAATTGCAAGACCACCAGTAATTTGTATTTTCTTTTCTTTTTGTTTTTAATTTCAATCCGAAATCCCATGCTAATACGGTTCCGTATAATAATATGATTACCTACTTTGTGTAATATATTCCTGAAAAAAGAGAAATATAGACTTGGGATCAGTGATTACAATGTCCTCCATGGAACTAATGATGTTGTAAACAATAGACTAAAACTTATTTTACAAAGGTATAAGAGTAACAATTCATATTTTTTACATAGTTTGCAGTGTCTTTTTTTCGGTCAAATATATTGTTTTATACAAAACGTAAGACAAAACGTAAGACAGGCGTTTAATGTTAAAGTATAGGAAAATTGTGTTTTGTTTCCGCAGTGGATCAGTTATTCTCGTACAGAACACTGTTTGAATTTGTTTCATACATACATACATTCATACATACATACATACATACATACATACATACATACATACATACATACATACATACATACATACATAAAATTTGGTATACTTTATCTTATATGATATTTGAAAGACAGGTATATGTGTATGAAACCAAATGCATATGTTTAGGCTTGAAGCTAAAAATGCCAATCCTCGGAAAAGGAGAAAAATAGGATTTAGTCAAAATAGCAAATATGTAAAACCCAATACCTACAATATGAATTGTTTATGTCATAATCTACACTGTTCAAAATCTGCTTCTTTTATTATTTATATCATTTATGTCTGATATATTTAAAAGAAAACAAATTAAGGATTATTTTAAATTTATAGCTGGATCGTCCGTTAGCTGCGCATTTCAATTCTCTACATGCGGTTATATTGGCGATTACTGGATGCTTGATACATATAGTGGTAAGACTGGCTTGCTACTAGTAAAATCATCAATATAAGTATCTAATTATCTACATAAGCGTTTGCTTGTATTTCGTACGACAGGAATCTGTTTTCAGTATTACATTTATCTATCTATCTATCTATCTATCGATGGATGGATGGGCTAATGATATAATGAATGTATGAATATATGGATAAGTGGATGTATATAATAATAATAATAATAATAATAATAATAATAATAATAATAATAATAATAATAATAATAATAATAATAATATTATTTATAATAATATAATATTAACAATAATAATAATAATTAAACATGCATTTACATACTCTGTATTCATATAGGTCGGTACGTGTTACTGCATCAAACATCATCTTGCTTCTGTTTACCTCTACATGTTTTGTCTCCAAGCCACTACTGCCTTTATCGTATGTCAGCACTTAACATGATTGTTTAGGATTTGTTATTAAATATAGCAGTTATTCAGAGTCTGATTTTTAGTTTTTCTTTAAAAAATTAACAGGTGGGATGACTTTATCTCGGACAGCTAAAGAAGGAAAAACAGCCTTCCTTAGATCCACCAAATTCACACTTCCCTACGATGGAAGCATTTCTTTCAAATACAGGATCCATCGGGCGGCAAGAGAGACATTTGGCCTGAATATTAAGTATGATGGTGGCGAAGAAGCTGTGTTTTCAATAAAATCAGACTATGATGGAAATTTTAGTGAATGCGTAGAACTCCCTGGTCATGAAGGCCTGAAACTGCAACTTGTTTTCTATCTAAACAGAGGACAGTCACTTGACGGAACCAATATGGATTCCAAACTCTTGGAGGTATTTGTCCAACCAACTCCATGTGAAAAAGGTACGACACTTGCCTTAACTATAAGCTTCATATTTTGTTTGATAGGCCTGTTTCAAAATCCTAATATTAAGGAGTGCATAATATCAGATCATAACGTCAGTTTTCTCATATATAATATTAGCCATATAGTTCAAGATTTTCAGCCGTCTGAGAACAAATCAGAGGAGTATTTTGCAACGTAATTAATATAATCTTAAGATACAAAGTGCACGAAATGGTTTAAAAGGTAAATATGGTGCCCTCCAAGGATCGAGACATATAAATTGTTCTAAACGTTCTATAATATATCATCATACATGAGCGCGTGTTAGATTCGCCAGAAATATCTAGCCAATATACTCAATTACTAAATGCCGTTCATGCAATATTTTAATTGCATATCTCAACAGAGTAAAAAATTATTGAAGAATCGGTCTCTTCTTAAAAATAATCTTTCCTCTGGGCAGATGCGTGTACATTTGAAAGTTTAAGCTCTTGCCATTTTTCTGACGGATGCAGTGATCAAAATGCTTACAAATTTCAACTGACCACCGGTCCAGTCTTTTCGCCTTTCACTGGACCCGATGCGGATCATACATTTAAAAACCACACTGGTAGGTAAATATTCTATTTATTTTAAAGTATTAAAACTCCTCATACATATGGTGATATCTAAAATTCTACTTCATCTTAAGCTGGTAAATAGTCACGCAGTTCAATTTACCAAAGGCAGTAGGTTATACATATATTAGAAATTGTATTCTCGGATTTGTTAATTACATTCTTCTTTCTCTATGAGTGTTTTATAAATAAGCAATCATGACCCATGTCTTACATTTCCCCTTATATTTTGTCCTATTACAACACATATCAGTAATAGCTAGACGCCTACATTGTGTATTATCCGCGTTGTATACATTCTAAGAATCTAATTACTTTCTTTAGAATATTTTAAGACAATTAGTGGTAAGATTTCCACATCCCGTGATATTCTACACTATGGTTATGTATATTTTAGGACACTATATGCTTGCTGACGCAAGTTATGGTACCGTGGGAGATTCAGCTTCATTTAATATCTACAAATATTTTGAGGAAACCGGCAATCTGTTTCTGCGATTCTTCTACTATATGAATGGACCAAACGTAAACACTCTCGAGGTATGCTGTTCTTCAAAGGAAATTATCTCTTTTTTATATAAATTCATTTTAATTACATCAGTGATGCGTTGATGCTATAAGTATGAAGAAAAAAAAACATTATTTGGCAAATTATGTACAATCATAGTTATAAACTTTGATTGAGGGGTTACGGAATAAATTGCTGAAGATAGACAATAGTACAGCTAACTTCTACCTAAAACGGCTCTTCTCTTAATTTCCAATGTTTCAGGCGTAATTGTTGGCAATTGCTACAATTGTTGATTTAATTATTTTCTTCTTTTACGATTTACAACAAAAACGTACATCCTTGTAAATTATTATCATACATGAACAATCCATGGTGTGAATTAGTTGCAAAACATTTTGAATTACTGCTTATTTGCAACAAAATGTAATTGTTACCTTGACAATTGTTTTTCCCTCTGGGGCATCTCGGACTATGTATTGATCTGTCCTTATCCAATATACACATACCCGGTAATGTTACTCAAATCGGTTTGAATCTTGAATCATTACTTGATAGAAAACAAAGTTTTATGTTAGGACGCACTCAGTAAAGCAAATATGAACTTTAGAAAGAAAGCATAGCTCATAATACAAAAGTCCATGTTTTGTTAAATTCTGATGATACATATTTTCTTTCAAGTGAGTTATATCTCCGTTCTGGGAGTAAGTTATCATGTAGCATTGTGGCTTCACAGTTTATGAGCTGCTGCGCTGCAATACATAACGTGCTAACATATCTATTCTCATACTACACAACACGAATGGGCAAAGTTGCTGCGGGCTAAAATATTAGATTGGTTTCCATCTACAAAGCTAACAGTAAAAAGAAGTAAGAGTGTGAGTGGTGACTTTCTTGAAATATAAATTCCAACAACATTCTACACAGTGTACGCTTCTGTTATAACCTCCAGTTTATTATTTACATAATGGATATTACACTGGGAAAAATAAGTGACCGGGGTCGTACGAATTTTCATGGCTGAAATACCAAACAGTCAGGGAAGATTGCATATTATTGGTAAAGAAGATATGGCTATTCTCAGAAATCATGTTTCTAATCGCTGCATATTTCTATAGGAAATAGTATTGTGTTGTTGAGATACAAGCTGTTAATGTCTTACTTTACACAGAAACAGTGAAGGTAATTCAAAGCAAAATCTTATATCATGTGGGGAAAAGCAAGCCATGTATCTTTCTGTGATTTTAATCTAAAACATTGTGTTTATTTTACAATGTGCTGTGAATAAACCCATTATTCAAATTCCAGAGCTACAATACAATATACATATACCAGACGGATTTACACAAAAGATACATACGCGATAGTATTGTATCGTTGAGATACAAGCTGTTAATGTCTTACTTTACACAGAAACAGTGAAAGTAATTAAAAGCAAAATCTTATAGCATGAGCTACAATACAATATACATATACCATGCGGATTTACGTAAACGAGGAACAAAGATTTATTTACAGCTGAAATGCGCAATGTCTGCAAATAATTGATTATACACTGTTTGCATCTAATAACAATGTAACTGTGAAACTAGGTTCAACTTTCCGTAGCAGTCGTTGTTGCAGTCTCATGGTCGTCTCGTTCTGAAGTTTTGGGTTCGGGAAACTTTAACAGCCATGAATTTATATTAATCAATTTATTTTGAGACGCACCACTAAACATTAAAAAAAAGCTTTAAATGACCTATGTTCTATTATCCAGCGTCTGGGTTTATTCCATTTATTATCTGTTTATCTTAAATGCAATATCACATGTTTGGGAATGTAATCATAACTTAACGCTCTTAAAAGTCAAGTACATCGATCTAGTCTTTACACTTTGCGACCATATTCAGTCCTTGAATGATATATAAAGAGAGCTAGCGAGACGTGGCTTTGTCAAAATGATCGCTTGTTTTTTGTGTTTTTGTATGTTGTATCTTATTCACAAATAAATCAAAGCCTTTATAGCATTATACATTATAATTGGGTATAGTCTTAACACGATGGTTAATAAGAGTTAAAATGCGTGACATCCGTACTTTTCTTAATTTTAGGTTTCATTGAAAACGGAGCAATCTAACGAAAATACGATTTATGAAACCATAAGCAGCAATCATGGACCAAGTTGGTATATGGCCTGTACAGTCCTAAATGTCTCAAAGTCAGGGAAATATATAATGGTATTCAAGGCAACAAGGGGTAATGGCACACAAGGAGACATCGCAATTGACGATATTACTGTCACTACAACTCCTTGCCCACGTAAGAATCTATCGTTATTAACTTGAATCATTTAGGATCTAAACACAGTGGTCAATGATTTGTAGTCCGGTAGTTGTATTTTCCAGCAAAAGGCAGTGTTTTACTTCCTTTCTTTTCCATATAATAAACGCATTTTTTTTGGGAATCACAATCTGCTATTATTATTATTATTATTATTATTAGTAGTAGTAGTAGTATAAATATCAATATACTTATATAGCACTATAACTATTGTTTTCATTTTTTATCCTGCTATCAAGAGATGTGTAACCTATTCAAAATATTAGAATAATATAATTGTTTCCGTCAAAAAATGAAGAATGTAGAAACATATCAAAAGAAACAATTCAATGTTTGCATAACATTTTGAACACTGTAAGTTTTCTTTATTTTTCTGCACAAAGTTAAATCTAAACATTATATTACTTGTATACCCACAAACGATATTGTATATCAGTGCTATTGAGAAAAAGAGAGACTAAGGAGATTTATACATCAACCACATATTTACTGCAAAACTCAGAAGTAAAGTCCCATAACAAGATTGTGAATATAAAAAGTCATACCATTTGTTTATAATTTGCCATGAATTGTGCTTTGATTCAGCACTACAACGTTTTGCATATTATTATTATTTTTTGTGTCAGTATCACTGCAGAAATATAAAAACGAGGAATATTACTCGCATAGTCACATCTTTACATATATTGTTTAGCTCTCAAAATAATTGTGGTAATTCCTTTTTGCCAACAATACTAACAATATTATTAAGATAACAAAATGACTGCTATATTCTTTCGTTTAAAACAATAATTTAATTCCAACCAACAGTTTTGCATTATTATGCGTTATCACAATAGATTCATTAAAACTTGCTTTATTATTATCATATAATCGAGATTTTGAATGACTTATTATTTGACATTTAAAGAGAAATGTTTGAAATGCTAGTAATCTCATGTATTTAAAGAGAAAATCTGTCAGTTTAGTATGTGTTGTATATTTTAAAAGAATAATGCTGTGTATTGTTGTTTAATCTGGTTCTTGAGTTGAAATATAATCTCCTATCTAGTCGTGGGCATAAAAGCCTACATCATTTTCATAGAATTATATTTTATAAAACTGCATGATTTATTTTTCCTTAAACACATTGTATTTCAGATATTTAGCCTCGTTTAATTATGTTTATCTTCTTTTAACACTCCAATCCTACATCTTGCAACTGAAGGTTCATGAATATGGTATTTTAAAAAAGTCTGGTTTCCAATGTCAAATGCCAGTTTCAATAGTTGAAAAGAAAACAAGATGTAAAATTATAAATAGCTATTATATATATATATATATATATATATATATATATATATATATATATATATATATATATATCAGTCATGCCATTTCTTATCCAGTGTTCATTTGACAAAATACATTTATTATATAGAATTTTATAATTGTTCCACATTATTTAATTTATAAACGAGACAGGCTTTTCAATATAGTTCAAATAATCCCATGATTTCCTACTTGTTAAGCATTACAGTTGCATTTAAAGAAAAGTCCACCGGCAAATATAATTATCCATTTTATTTACTTTCTTTTCCTATAGTCCAATATTTGTCTTATTTAAAACGCACTTAATCCAACTAGCTTTCAAGGAATGCATGACAGTTTTAATGTCAATCATTATTCAATACCCTAGACGGTAATCTTTTGCTATAGTTCTGCTAGATATTTTATAATTTCCCCTTTTCAGAAAGATTTAAAAATTATGTTTTATTTCCTTGAGAATTTCAGCGTTGGGTTTGGGTAATACTGGTATTGGCAATATCAATTTTAGCAAAGCGAAACTTTTTAAAACCGTTTTTATTCATAGAAACATAAAGATTCCTTATTTTCCATTTTTCCAAAAAGAGACGTCATTCTTTTAATTTAGTTTAAAATTGGATCCGTAGGTTAGTTCTGATTTTGAATGACAAATGGTTTCCAGAGTTATTTATTAAAGTAATTGATTTTTAAAATTTCATGACAATTCTTTATTCTTTTTCTTAAATCTTCAGAAAGACTTACTTCTTTATTGAAACCTACTTCTCTGCCATCCTATATAATAGTAGCATGGTCGGCACACTATGCTAGTTTTACTTAATTTCCTAAATATTGAGAACCGTCTATATTTTGTTTCTCATGTAATGTCTAAAGAAATTTCAATTGAAAGTACAAAAAGAAATTGGGATACAGGACATCTTCGTCTAACACCTCAATTCAGTGAAATAGTTCAGATATATATTCATTGTTTCATTCAAACGTTTTTGCATTTTTATAGAAAAGGCTAATCCAGTTTTGTAAGTCTTAACCATAATTGAGAAAATGTGTTACTTCAATAAATACATACAAGTTATGAGTCATCTAAACTGTCTAAAGATTTTTCAAAGTCTTCAGGAATTAAAATAGCGGGTAGGTCTAATGCTTATGCATTGTCAGTTACATCAAAGGCTACTCTAATATTTTCTCCAATATAGCGACATTTTTATAAATCCACCTCAATGCATAATTCTTGGCGAAAGTTTTGTATTCTTAGTGTTATTGTTTTACTAGATATTTTATAATCAATATTAAGTAAACTGCATGGCCTTCAATTTGATACATTTGTAAGTTTTTATTATTTTTTGTTTCTATATTGATGAAATAATATTCATAATTTGTATAATAGCCACTTGCTACTCTGAAAACAAAGATTTAAAGATTCTACAAAATATTGTCTACCAGCTGGCCAAAACATTTTGTAAAATCCACATGTTATATGATCAAGTCCTGCACTTCTATTATTTTTCATGCTTCTTAATGCTTTTTTGCATTCATCTATCTTTAGTGGTCCCTCCCATTATATTTGTATTCGTCTTTAAGTTAATCTTATAAATTAATGGAAATAAATCATAATCCCTGATAATGCTTTTTGCCTTAAATACATTTCTTCAAAGAAGATGAAATACAATGTAAAGTGGAATGAAATAGAAATATTAAAGTACTTGAAAAACAAGCATAAATAAAGCAAATAATAATGTAGCTTATTAAAATAGCATCGTTCTGTCACGGCCGAAATTCATTACAATAATATTAGGTTAAATAAACGTGGTTACTCACGCCTTCGGATGACGAAAATATTATATTAAATAGAGGTGATAAAGCATGTGTGTGTCCTTAACTTGAATTATAAATTGTTCTTTTTTTTTTTGGTGTCATCTTGTATTGTTGTGTAAATCAACAATATGAGATTGGATACGATTTAATATTCAAATGTGCATCAAAGATGATATTAAGGACCAAAGATGATATTAAGTCTTCAAAACTTTGAGTATAGATAAATATATAAGTCAAACATGTATTAATGATATATTACGTGTTTAAAAAAAACCTGCACGTGTATAACTAGCTAAATCAAGAATTGGAAAATTCGATCGATAGAAAATATATTTTACTGGTACAGCCACTATTATCCATTTCAGTTAATGTATAATATAAGTGTAAGTATTCATATATTCGAGTTTCGTTGATATATGTTTTTAATTTAAGAATATTGCAGAGT
This sequence comes from Margaritifera margaritifera, assembly GCA_029931535.1. Classification (NCBI taxonomy): domain Eukaryota; kingdom Metazoa; phylum Mollusca; class Bivalvia; order Unionida; family Margaritiferidae; genus Margaritifera; species Margaritifera margaritifera. The sequence continues at coordinate 2,826,155 of JAQPZY010001502.1, forward strand.
TGGCTTCATTATTTAGTCACAGTCATTTTTTCAAATATTAAGTCAAGTGTGTCCTAGGGAATGTGTTAAAAAAAGGAAAGACAGATCTGAGATCATTTAATATTAAATAAAAAGGGGAAATATAACACAATATTTTTCAACCTTATTGTTGTCATAACCACATGCACATATTAGAGAGTTATCAAAGTTTGCTCTGTAACCGTCGTATTTGCGAGGGTGTGCATGATACTGACACTTGTGTCAAAAGCACAATATGGCTGTGACCCAGAAGTAAACTTAGGTATACGATATTTTAACAAAAAATAATTAACTGGGAAGCATTTTTGGATATCGTAACAGAGACACACAAACAGATAAACAGACAGACAGACATACAGAGAGAAGGAGAGAGAGAGAGTTTCAAAGGTCAATCGTAGATTGGAAAACATACGTCTGAAATATCTTAAGTGGTAGTAGTTCGTGGGGTGTTTTGAAAGTTGCTTAGTCGATAATTAGATGCCTCATACCATCACTGTGGATGTAGATCATTTACATAGCTAGATACGAGAAAAGTTATAATCGAATACATTATGAATAAGCAATAATGGGTTTGGAGTTTCAAAGCTTAAGGAGATTAATACGGTTATCTTTTATATGGTATATGCAGTTGAATGATAAGTATCTGTAAATATGGTTTACGTTGAAGGGAGTTGCTAACAAAGATTAAATACATCAATCATAATGAATGATGATTTGTTTACATTTAATGTTACACTTTACCGATATAAAAAAATAGTAGCAGTTAGTTTTATCAATTTGTGGCTCTTCTGACACTTGTGTAAAAAATAATACTTTTCCAAGAAAAATATATATTCAAAATGTGTTCCATTGAAAATCGAGTTAAAATTAAATTGTAGGTATATATATATATATATATATATATATATATATATATATATATATATATATATATATATCAGGGATTTACAAATCCACTTGCCCGACTCCCGGAACAAGCTCAATTTCGATTCGGACAAACTCGAGTTTGCAAGGAACTTGCCCGCGGGCAAGTCCGAAAAATTGAGAGAGGGCTACAAGGATCAATATACAAAACTCTGGGTAAAATACAATAGCTCTGTGCTAGCTATTTTACCGACAAGAGGTCGTATACAGTTCCTAATGCTTTATGTTCTTAAACTTGTATACCATGCGATCTCGACACAGTACCTTTATTTACCGTGTATATATAGCGCTTTCTTCTTCTGCATACCTGGCTTCAGTTTATTTCATCTATTATATCTGTAATTTCCATCTTGTTTTCAATGTCAAGGTCAGTCTTGCATTTTCTTGGGCAGACGCGATAATGTGACTATTTACTATTGTAAGCAAGTTTTGACAAATAAGGAATACATATTTATATTTTAACTTTTCAGTTACATTTTAGTCGTAATATTTGTACGTGTCTGGGATTCGCCGACTTTCAGGTCATAAGTTAGCCTCATGCAGTGTGTCAGATTGCCGACTCTAAACAATCGGCTTTTTAAAGATTGTTTTGATGCATGTCACCGATTTTATGGTGCGGAGGTGGTAATTGTTAATAATGAGATTCCTTGACAGGTGTGTTTGGAATAAAAGGCACTCGTCTCTACCGGTTAACTACCAGGAGGATTTCGTTCAAAGCGTTATTGATGTTACGAAAATGTGCACCCACAAGCGGTGTTTATAATATGTTGCCTACGTGAAAATTACAGGAGAACGATACATACTTACTGCTTGGCAAATAATTAAATGGACAAAATAAGGTTTCTCAAATCATTTTAAAAAGTTGGATTCTGAAATATTTTTTGATGCATTTCGCCGATTCCAAGGTGACTGCATGACAAGTAAGTAAATGGATAAAATAAGTGTTTACAAATCCTCAGCTGTGAGTATGAATAAATCATTACAAACAAACTAGTTTTAATTTTACATCGCTCTCTCTCTCTCTCTCTCTCTCTCTCTCTCTCTCTTACTTAAACATGTAGATATTTCTAAACCCGTTTATACCTATCCATGTATCTGTCTATATACTTGTGCATGTCTGCTTTTGCTCTTTTAACTATATCTGAATTATAACACTTTCTAATCTTCATATATATCTACATGCATTATTTACATATATATTTTGATAACTTTACGTATCGTCATATGGTTTTAAGGTGCCAATAGAGATACAAAGAAAACAAAAGTTTCAATTATTATCACACGATTTCGTTAAAATATACCATATTATATATATATATATATATCGCAATACAAGAACCACACGCACTACGCTGGTAATTAAAGTACTTCTACTGCTGCTATTACCACTACTACTACTACTGCTATTATGTAATATTTATTATTGTTATTATTTTTATTATTATTATTATTATTATTATTATTATTATTATCACTGATTACTTTAAATGGAGTAATAGTAGTAGTGGCAGTCGAAGTGCTAGTACTACCACTGCTACTTATTACTACTCACACAACAACAACATCTACAACTACTATTACTACTAATACTAGTGTCGATTCTACTACTATTATGTAATAATTGAGGACCTTTATTACACTTAAAGAACAACAAGAATAAAAGCAATAATACAATAATTGCAATCAGCAACATTATCGCCGTAAAGCTCAAAATTTAAACATGATTTTATCTCTCGAGATATATTTTATCTTTCTCAGTAAAATGCATATTTTTTTTCTTTTTCTCTATAATGTATATAGAAATATTACATTTTATCCGTATGTGTTTCACCCATATAAATCAAGGTATGCAAATCAACGTAACTTATACCTGTCTCTGCCGTACCCTCCTCCGTCCTAAAACCACTCAATGGAAAATCCTCAGCCAGAATAATGCAGCATAGTACTGTCTTACTTTGCCTTAACGCTGGCTTAAAATGTCCTCACAGTAGATACTGTACCGTTTTAAAGTGTATGAGATTATTAATAATTAGCTGGCCTGATTTTTTTAAAAAAAAATTTTAAAATATATTTGTTTAAAAAATAAAAAATGAAATTATTTTATTTTTTATAGATCCTCTCTCTTGTGGATTTGAAGAACCAAACAAGTGCGGATATGTCATTGACTCTTCATCTTACTACTGGGAATCAACCAGCTCATATCTTTTGAATGTATTAGGTCATCTTGACGGTAAATTGCAATTTTGGCTACTATTTAACCAATATTGCTGTTTGATGGGTTGCAATCTCCCCTGCACGACAAAGATGGGGGTTTTTACGCCCAGAATAACAGTTTCGTTAAATGCAGTTAAAAAAATTGTATTTTCCACCTGATCATGTTTATGCTTTAATTTCTAACGTCCAATAACGTCGAGTTTATTGGAATGATTGATTAAGAGAGGAGACAGGTTTTAATATTTTTCTTTGACACCCCTCACCGAAAAGAATTCAATTTAGTAATGATGTCATCTACACATAAGAAAGCGAACATTTTGAAATACGCATAGCTGTAGTTAATAATATTGTTAAGATCAATTCTTTGTATATTTTATAGTGACTGTGCATACTTCAGCAGTCTTAATTATTATTTAAATTTGGATTTCTTTTCATTCACGTCTGTAGGATTCAGCTAGAAAGCTGATTATTTGTGAAACATACGCTACTGACTTTTCTCAATAACGTGCTGGAATGTTGTTTCAGTGTGTTTTGTTGTTTATCCTACAATGTTTAACTGAGTTAGATTTCTTTTATTTGCTCCATTCTGAAGACAACTTAACATAAATCTTATACGCTTGTGCAGGATACCACATGCAAGCAGTGTCAGATTCAAGTGTGGAGGGCGATAGAGCCGTGATAAAAAGTCCAACTTTCGATCTCACCAGAAGTACAAAATGCGTTTTCTTTAAATTCTATATGTTTGGGAACAACGTCGGCAGTCTGTCAGTGACAGTTTCATACGATAACGGCAAAAAGAAAGAAAGAGGCTTCTACACAGCTGGCAGCCAAGGGAATGAATGGTTCTTGGCTAACATTCCACTCAATTACACGGGGTATGACAACGTTTCTGTAATGTTCTCTGCAATCCAGGGGCAAGATGGAGACAGTGTCGTTGCCCTAGATGATATCGTCATTTCTGAAAAAGCTTGCACTTGTGAGTATCAACATTAAGAATGTTGACAGTGGATAGATTATATAAACATTTGTAGACGTGTTTGAGGTTCAAATGCAATATTCAAAACTTTCCTTTGCAAAATAAATAATACAAATAAACAAGAAATATATAGCTTCCATATTCAGAAGATCAACGGGTTCTATGTACAACTTGGTGGAAGTTAAACATCTTTGATATTTTATACCATTTGTAAGTAAGAATTATAACTTTCTAGTGCTACATTAAAAATTGCATTTCCACTGTTTCTGCTGCAAATAGGCATCTTCAGTATTTTTCGATTCAACGAGTGTATATTAGCATTGAACCACACAAAAACAGTTGAAAATCCCATTCCAGGCCTTCGAGTCAACAATGAGGTTATAAAACGGTTTACTCACATATATTATAAGTTCTCACATGGATGGACCGAGCAAGGATAGATTAGTAAAGAAGCAAGGAGAAAATAACAAACAAACAACTATAAATATCACTGTTATTTCAAATGTCTCAATCATATAACAAAAATATGACTTAAAACACATTCCTTGTCCAGCAAGCGTTTTATTCTACGTATTAAAAGATAACTATTACTCGGATATTAAAATTGTGTTACTTTTCAGGTCAAAGGGTGAATAACCATTCAAAGGAACATGCCTTTTTGTGCAATAGGGTGCCAAAATTTTCCTATTGAATGATAGACTGAGAGATTGTTCTATTCAAATAATATGTTGTCAAATATTCTTATTCATAATAATAAGACGCATAGAAATGACCAAGTTTGATCATGTCAAATAGAAACCACTTCGTGGGCAAGATTTATTTCAGTATCCACATCGACGAGTCCACAATGTAGCCCCAATAGCATGCAGATGTAAGTCGCGTGCACACCAAACCTCTGTTTAATGGTGTACGATTGACAAAGCAGAGTAACCATGAACTGTGTCAAACCTGATTCTGAATTAGCTTAGTCTAACGTTAGCAATTCCTTTCCCTGTCTGTTGAATGTATAGCGAACCGTGCAGCTTGTCATTCACAAATAAGGCATACACGAATAAGTAAGATATACAATATGTATGCGGACATAAAATATCCACGTATATACATTTAAATATATCAAGATAAAAACTATTGTATTGGATTATATGATATTGAAACGATTCTCAAATTTTTTTTATACACACAAATTCATAGTTGAGCTAATTTGACATCGAAAATACGTGATTGTCGCCCAATACGTTTCCGACGATAAGACAAAACATGACCCTATTCTGTACATATGTACCATTGTATCCCACTGTGGTCACCTACCTTCTTTGTTCTGGAATCTGCTCTTGACAGCTGCTTCCTGTTTTCGGTGATCCTGAATTATATTTTATTTAGCCTGTTTACTACCGTTCCGAATTGCATTATGGGTAACCCCAAGGGTTTCTGCCTGCATATATCGCCGTTTCTCCCTCATTTGAGGCAGTTCTTACTTTCAAAATCATTTATGTCTTTCTTTTCCTCATATTGTCAACGACTGGTCTCGGATGATATATATATATATATGTATATATATATATATATATATATATATATATATATATATATATATATATATATATATATATAACAGACAACCTCTCAACTGTTTTATAGACCTTCTGATATTCTAACCATCTATGTATGTAGATAGCTATGGAACATACTTATGAATCGAATGAATAATTCCTCCTTTTCTGATTTGCTTTATTAAACTTATTTTTAAGCCTTTTTTTGTTCAGCACAAAACGGCTTTAAAACGCTTATTTTAATTTGTTGAATTTTAAGGTGTGGTTCGCGGGAAGACGTCTAAGATTTTCCCTTCAGCAACGCGCTACGCCGAAGCGGATAATTGCTTCTGTTCTATTTATGAGCGGTGGAGTATCTAACAAGCGTGTACAAATGACTATCCATATAGTCTTTATTCTCACCAAGGGGTATTGTATATGTTCCCAGTCTGAGTCATCGTCAGCCTCTTTCTTAACCTAAATTACCTGTTGTGCTAGCTTATGGTCCCATTTAAATTTCCCCTCCTCTGATTCTATCTTTTCCTCTCATCTTCTAACTTTTCTCGTTTCTCTGTTTCAATCCTTTCCCATTTATGTTTGCTTTGCTCATTCTATCTTTTCCCATGTGCTTGTTTTTTCCATCCTTGCTTGCTGTGCTAATTATATTTTTGGGTTCTGCTTCAATCGCTCTCTCCTCACATTTAATAATATCCCTTTATATCTGTCTCTTTATTATTCCTTTTCTAATTTTATTTCTTTCAAGCTCTTTTTCATCTCCCGAGCCTGCTCTTTCTGTCTAATGTTTACTAAAGAACTAACGCTCATACCCGAACTTCTTCTCTAACTCCACAAACTACTTCACTAGCGCGATGACTATACATAGTGACAGGACGATCAAAACTCAAATAAATGGCAATGAAAGTCGCAGTATAAAAGCATACACACACACACACACACACACACACACACACATATATATATATATATATATATATATATATATATATATATATATATATATATATATATATATATTCAATTACCATAACAACAACACGTATGGCAATTGGAACGTAAGGTACGCTAATGTGGCATCATAGTAATTTTTACAAATTACAAAAAAAGACAAAAAGCTAGTTAGTTACCCTCACGTCACATTTGCCTTTGTTTTGTGAGATCATGGACGGTTTTATAAACATTCTGCAAAGATATTGCATTAATATTCAGTATTTAATTTAAAAGTACAGATCAACATATATCACCTCTTAGTAATCAGTTAGAATTCTTGTTACATGGATCTATCTAGCGGGAATAAATTAGAGAAGCGAGAAATGTCATATTTAAAATGTACAAAAACATTTAGAAAGAGCAGCGTACAAGGGAAAATTACACATCTACGACATGATGATTCTTCTTTGACACACTCTAAAATTTTACCGCAAACTACACTGAATAGGAACAGATTAAATATTATTATTGACAATCCATTTTCTCGATCTTAGCACCAAATGTATAAAGGAAGTACAATTCAAAATGGGTTATTCTACACAAATTAAAATGATTATTACTCAGAAAGTTTTCATTGTCAAATTTTAAGTTGAGTAACCATTTCAGCTAACTTTTCTCAAATTATAAAAATTGCCGAAATTGTCATATTCATATAATAGCTTACCGAAACTATCCTATTAAAATTAATAGGTTGCTGAAATTATACCGCTGTGAAAATGGACAAATGAACTCTCTTTCTCTCTCCCCCAGTCCCCCCTCCCCGCCCCCGCATATGCAGGACGAAGGAAGCCTTGGAATACCTAACCAATGAGTGCGCATATCAACCCACTGCACATCCAAACTATGTAAAAAATTGTTATGAATGTGTTGGTCCAACATTAGTATTACAATTTCCAGTCAGGTGAAAGCGTGCTGAACCGTTTAGTTTGTCGTTCGCAAATATCGCACACATGGATACGTAAGATATAAATATACGTGTACTTACATCGAAAATGTCTAATTGTATAAATTGAAATCTATCTACTTTTGGAATCATTGGGATTACATGATATTGAACGCATTCTAATCTATAGTATACAAAATACATAGTTTATACAAACGTGACAACACAACAAATATAATTACCGCTTAAACCGTAAACGCTAACTAATCAAGGTATCATGATGCAATGTTAATTTTACTGACATAACTGCAATAAAAAAAAAGAAAAATCGCAAATCAACCAAAAAAACAAACAAAAAAAACAAAACAAAACAAAACATGTACATTACTTATGAAACACACATGAGATAATGAAAATGAATTTGAATAAATTAAACGTACCACTTCATCTGGAGATATATTGTCGCCATCAAGTACACATACCCGTCAAGGGAAAGGAAATGTTTTGTGCCTAAACTAAAGCAATAGTCAAGTTATATCCGTAATGATTAAAACCACAAATGAGATATGTACCATAAGCAGGAAACTAGTATGACCTACTATTAAAACAGAAGTCTGTCGAATATAATACGACTGGACGCGTTAATCAAAATTGTACTAGAACTAAATGAAGCACAATGGGTAATGCTTTAAACGTAAATAAAATAAGGTCCCATCTATCAAGAAAGAGCGGAAACGAAATTTATTTTCCGTGACTGAAATTGCACTATTGAATACGATTTAAATATCAATTAATTTTACAGCTCATTTATAGGAATTGTTCTCATACAAATAGCAGTTAATGTTACAGCTCATTTATATGAATTGTTCTCATACAAATAGCAGTTAATGTTACAGCTCATTTATAGGAATTGTTCTCATACAAATAGCAGTGAAATCATTCAGTATTTTGTAGATAATGCGCTGTACTAAAATAATATGTGTATCATAGATATATTTCGGCGTTGATTAAAAAATATTACGTTTGAAGATATTTCCATGTTATTGTTTTGTTTGTATTTCTGCACATACATGCTCAGCTGGTACAAACGTTTACCATTTTATATGAAACGTTTGTATCCTTATTTTGTAGATGGAATACAGCATGAAACATGCGATTTTGACAGTCCGTTTACCGGTGCATATCAGTCGGATTGTTCCTATGATTCTCAATACCAGTGGATAAGACATGTCGGGCCTTCTCTGACGAGTGGAACTGGTCCACAGTTCGATGCAAATGGCGATCCAGCCGGTAACATCTTTTTTTTACTATTTCCTCGCGATTTGCATTAGTCATACGTGAAACTAAGTTTTCCAATTAAAACTAACACGTTAAAGAAAAGCCCACATCATTTTGTATGGTCTAAGCGTTTTATTTAATATCACCTACAAACTCTAAAAACAAGCTGCCCTCTGCTCGATACATATCTTTACTGTAATATCTGTGGTGTCAATAAAGCTATTTTGGCCTTTGACCTATGACAAAAGATGCAATGAGGCCTGTTAAACTAACAATATGTCTAACAGGTAAAACAACCCACATAATTGTTAAAACAATGTTTACTTTAGTCAACTATAGCCCTTTGCCAAGAATTCTAAAGCATGAAATAGAGAGCCTTTGGATAGTTTAAGATTATATTTTGTTAAATACAAAGGTCAAACAATTTGTTCTTGGAATGACATTTATTAACATAATATTTAATTCTAATATTGTTATTTTATGCGAGCCCAGTTTATTCCGATTTTGCGGCAATCGTGTCTAAAAATAGGTAATAGCAACTGTTTACAAACTAATCATGTTATTAAGTTGCAAACGAGCACACTTGTATCATATGACAACTAGCACAAAAAACTGTTCTAAAGACATAATAAATCTGGCAATGACAAGGTATGATGACACAAATGTATGTGTGATATATTCGAGCAGATAGTTCACTTCAAACGTTTAACTGTTTCCTCTCTTTTTTCGACAGGCGCATACTTAATTGCCGACAGTTCGTTCGGAGCAGAGAACCACTATTCAACCGTTTCGTTCCCACCGATTGTAACATCTTCGACCACAAAACTGACTTTTTACTATCACATGTATGGACGTGATGACCAGATAGCGAATATATCGGTCATGTTTGCAACGGAGTCTGGACTCACGGTGCTAGAGAACTTGTGCTGTAACAACGAAGACATGTGGAAATTCAAATGTATTGCACTCCCGTCCACATTTCATGGTGTCCTACATTTTAAAGCACAGAGAAAGAAAGGGGTGTTTGGGGATGTAGCCTTAGATAAAATCCATCTTCTGGATGGAGACTGCCCTGGTATGTATGCATATATATATATATATATATATATATATATATATATATATATATATATATATATATCGTTGCTTACCTCGAACTTCTAATTGTCCCTGCACTTCTACGAAAAGGGGGTATATTGTTGCTACCTTCGGGCCCCAGTAAGTCTGTTTGTTCGTCCCTGACACTGCTTGTCATCAGTGCTCCTCAAACACTGCTTAGAGCATTTTAATGAAACTGTGGATATGTTGATGCTACATATCTGCAATAACTTCTGCTATTGAACTCTAGCCACTTTTGATGAAATTTCTTGAAAGCGTTGTGTGGGCTACTTTGAGAACTCAGCTCGTCATTGCTTCGCATCAAACACTGCTCTCGATGATTTGATGTAAACTGTGTAGGATATATATAGGATATCAGTTATGTTTACAATTTACAAATTTACTAAACTTCTTTGAAAGTTCAATGTATTTACATAATGAGCAATCCTCATGATGGTGCGAAAGCGCTTGAAGGGATAAAGGATGAACATAACTGATATCCTGTTGAATTTACAAATGTTTCCCTCTTGGTTTATATATACATATATATATATATATATATATATATATATATATATATATAGATACAGAATGAGAATTGACTGCTTTCCTCTGGTGTCTATTTATTGACATTTCTTGAAAACGTTGTCGAATGATGGTATTTCGTAAAGTGCCTCTTGTCCTGCATTGGTATGATGATCAATTTTAAACTTCGTAGGCTAGGTCTATGGTCGGTATAGATGTGTAGTAAGGTTTTATGTTTTTCTCTTGACCAATATTTTGCTAAATTTGAATGTTTAACATTTTTCATGGAAATGTCGATCTTTATTAATTCACCTCATACATTGCTTGAAGGATTTCATTTAAATTTTGCAGGCTAAACATTTGGATGTCCTGTAACGTTTCACTTATTTCACGTGGCTCATTATTGCGCGAAATGTTTGGTGAAAAATTGTAAAGAATATGTGCTTTGAGAATTGAGTTAGACATCACTTTTCCTCCTACTCTGGTTGGAGAATATGTCTTAGGTGTAGATGCGCAATAATGTTTTGCATACCTCATCTGGTCCCGTTTTGAGAAATTTCTTGCATTCCTGTAAAAATGGTTTTTTTTCGGGGAGTCAGAACATCATAGCTTCTCTTCCCACAATTTTTAAAGGATTTTATTAGGCTAGGTGTGCGGTTGATGTAAACATGTAATAAGCTTTAACGTTTGAGTGGAAACTTTTCTAAAGAGGTTAGATATGGGGTATTTTTGGAATATAAATTGTTATCGCTTCTTTGCATACGCTGGTTGGATTATTTTATTGAAACTGTGTAGGCATTACAATTTGTCTGATAAAGTAACTTTGTAGGCTAGATATGTGCTTCATGTTGATGCGAAAGAAGGTTTTACTTCCTCCTTCTGGTCCGTTTTGGGGACATTTTCTTAACACAAGCAGGATAGTGGGTATTTCTTAAAAACAGTAGGTCATCTCTTCCATTCTCACGCCTGTCAAAATATTATGTAAAAACTTTGTAGGCGAGGTTTGTGATTAGTTTAAAAGTGCCACATAGTTTCACCTTTTTATAATCTTAACAAATCTTAACAAATGAAGGGGATTTAGAAAGTATGTTCGTCATCGCTTCTACTGAGGGAAAATCTTGTAATTTGGGAATTTTGTTCGGCATCCTTGTACTTGAAGGATTATGAAACTTTGCGCAATATTGTTGGGTTTTTTTGTCCTCTCGCACACGTGTGGGTACATTTCTTGAACAATTATTACACAATGGTGGTATTTTATGAATTCAGCTCACCATCACTTCTACTCCCACAGTGTATGATATATATATATATATATATATATATATATATATATATATATATATATATATATATATATATATATATATATATATATATATATATAGAGAGAGAGAGAGAGAGAGAGAGAGAGAGAGAGAGAGACGTAGATTTTGTTGGTGTGAATGCTTAATACTGATTTTATTTTCTTCCCCTGCTCCATTTGTGAGGAAATTTATTGAAAACGTTTCAGTAATGACGTGTTGTGGGAATTTAGTTTGTCATATCTTCTTCCTATATACTGTTTGGATAATGTGTTGAAACTTGTATGCTACATATATGCGGTTTGCGTAGATGTGTTATACAGTTGTACTATTGTCATATCACCCATATTTGGGGGAATGTTTTGAAAAAATACTGTCAAAATGGTTTCTTTTTGATAGTTGTACTTGTATTTGCTTCTCTTTCTGAACTGGATAAATAATTGTATTATCCCTTTGCTTTAGTTAAAAGAAAACAGAATGTCGTTGCCACCGTGTGCTAGTCTGTCTATCTGTTCACCCAGTGGTTTGTTTGTCAGTCATTTTATCCATGACAAAGCTTGTCATCACGTCTCATCACACACCGCTTCTGGGATTTGAATGAAACGTTGCAGGCGATATATGTGCTTGGTGTAAATTGCACAATAAATTCTCGCTTTTTTCTCTGGCCCGTGTTTGTTTTGTTAACAGTTCTCAAAAAAGGGGTATTTTGAGAATTATGCTTGCCAACGCTCGTCATCTCATTTCCTCCCACAGTGCTTGAATGATTTTATAGTGGAATAAGGTTTTAGTTTTGTCCTCTGGTCCTTCTGGGGGGGGGGGGGAATGTCTTGATAAAAGGCCCAGTACTAGTAAAATAGCAGTTTTTTATTTTTGTTACTGATCCAGGTCAAATCCTTCAACCCCAGATAACTTTGTGCTCATATCACGTGAACCCACATGCGAATCCGCGAAAGTTACCAACAGGCGTGAATAGAAGAGTATAGTCATGTGAGGTGCAAGAATTTGACCTGGAACAATAAAAAACCCAAATCGTATTACTACTTGTGTATACACGTGTTTGAAATAGTGACGTGATAAATACAAGCACATACACATACACAATCGCGGTCAAGATTACTATCACGTCCACGATTATTTAGTATGATCATGATTTGCATCAACGCTAGCGTGGTAAACAAACTGACCAATATTTTTGGAAATGTTACAATACACACCGACCGGGCACAAAATAATAGGTGGATTGACCGGTTTGTGAGCCGGATATTCAGTCTCCGTTTCTACCTAGATTCATTTACAATGTCTTATGCCATCTGTTTGCCCTTTTGTCCATATCTTTCTTATATATTTGAAAGTATTAGGAGCTTATTTAATGGCTCTAAAAGATTAACTTCCATTTCTGATAGTATTACATCGTTTTCTAATATTTTTTGTTCCATAGTATAGGATCCTGGCATCACTGCATCATTAATGTTAAGTACAGGCTGTAGAGTCTCTTTGTGAAGGGACTTAATATTATCAATTATAGGCTGTAGATCTTTATGGTTGATATCAGCTGTTGTTACAGCCGAGCAATATTTGAGAGCATCCCATATCTGATCAAATCTAGTTGAGCTGATTCCATACATTTCTAACTTCTTTTGCAGAAATAAAACCATCCAGGCGTTTGTATTTCCGCAATAGTTTGCGGAGGAAGATCTGCTTGTTTTCATGGCATTTATATACTTTTTTGTTTCTAAAAGAAAGTACTCGACTTTTAATGTCTGCAAATCCACTACCATCCGGTTGCATATCTGTGCTCGGAGTTGCCGGTGGTTTTCCATTTCTGTCAACACAGTCTCGAACTCAGCCATGCTAATTATTTTATCTTCAGTAGCCACCGAGCAGAGTTTACTAAGTGTATTGAGACTACTTTGTGCTGCCTCGAAAAGTTCCGAAGTAGCACGTATTTGTGAATGTAATCGTATCAAAATTATTTTGCTAGCATCAACAGAGACACCGGTTACAACTGATATAGCCACAACCATAATTCCGATTGTCCCACCTATAATAATTGTCATGGCCGTGATTCCCGCCACGCGAAGGCCAACGGTTACTGCAGCGCGAGTCCGCAACCACATACACGCGTTTGTATTTCATAAGCAACGCGGTTCTCTTGACGACTTCATCTTGCAGTTGCAGTTTCGCTTCGATTATTTTTTCAAGCCGGTAAGTTTGAGGGTCCATTATAATTCTTCTATTAATATTATCATTGTGAAGACTAATTGCTGGACATGCAGTCGGATGCAACACGCGCACGTACTTCCAACCAAGCACTTTTCGTCACTGGCACAACTGCCAAGCAATCAAAGAAAATATCGTTCGTGTAAATATTTAAGTCCCCATCAATTGTACGTTCATGATATTGCACATCACGTTCCTAAGGTAGGGCATCAGGTTCCTGAGGTTGGACAACGCGTTCAGTTAGAAACACACCGATTACGGCTGTGCTTTGTGCCTCTAGCGATCGTTTTTACCCAAGACCTGTTACGCGGACAAGAGCTTTCTATTTTAATAACAGTCGAGATTTTTTTTCTCTTAGTTGAGTCAATGTTGGCTCAACATATTCGTTGGAAAATGTCACTGGAGTGGATTCACCAGTGAATATTACTTAATCGTTGTAGAAACAATCCCTGGATGTTTTCATAATACCTGGTGGTGCAGGCAGGAATTTATCTTTTTCAAGTTGTAATTCAAATGCCATCATACCAAGCTCGCATCGATATGGTATGTATACCCATGGGTGTTCCCAAACATCGATTTATATTTGGCTCTTAACAAGATTATATGTTAGTGTATACAAGGGTTGGTTAACACAACTCTGACGTATATATTAGTCAACAAGCGGCGCAAAATTGCTATCAATGTTAGCATCTGATGTCTGCTCATTTACCACATATTTAGTGAATTCCGCAACATCATCATTGCGGTCAGAATCCATTACTTATATGTAATGATAAATCTAATCTTAAACACAAACGCCAAAGATAGTTATGTACCCGTTAGGATATATGTTCAGTCAAGGAAACTTAATTTCATCTCCAGCGAACAACGACACCGATATTGTATATATAAACGACTTGTGAACATTATTGTCTTTGACGATACGTGTTACTGATGGCCTACAACGCTGGTTATTATTTATCACTATTGGCACTGCACCCCACTCGCCACTAGTGAAAACAAGTCGACCATTTGCTATGTTGTCTTTCTTTACCTCGCCTTCTCTGGTTATTATTCCACTGCATATGCCCCATGAAGGTACTACGAGTGGTGGTAAAGGCATGTCTGCGATCTGTTCATCCACATATTGTTTCGGTGTTGCAGCAGCATCATCAACATAGTTTTTGATAGAGATCCTCGACACACCAGAGACTCTGATTCATCCTGTTTTCAGTGATTTTAGCCAGTTAATTTGCGACAGCACCCCACAGCCTTACAACAATATATTGAATGTCCAAGTTTGACGTTTAAAGTTTTCCAGGTTGATCTTCAATAATCACAAGCTCGCCCGGGTCGACGTTAACAACAACCCGGCTGGTAAAGTCAGTTAAATCAGCTTTGGTGGCAGATCTAGTAAAATCCACATCAGCATCGCGTTGTCGGGCGGTTTTGAGCTTCCGTAAATGTTAATATGTATTTTATATACTGCTAAGCGTGTTTTAATGTAAAATCATTAAGCATTTGCCGGATTGGTTAATACACAAGTGCAAGCCACGCTTTAGCAACAAGATGACCGCAAATTGGCTCGTCCAACCGAGTTTGTAACTAAATAGTTGAATAAAACAGTCGTAAACAACCTTGTCCGGCTCGGGTTAAATAAATCAACATCTTGCAGTGGCTGCGCAAGACGAGTCCAAATATGAAAGATGTCGAGGCGTACTACGTATGCAACCCAATGAGTTCCATGTCCTGTCGATGAATCCAGGTTAACAATGCCGGTTTCACTTGTGCGTGGAATCATCAATCCAAGTTCATTTCGCATAAATACATATCTGAATTGTTTGACTGGCTTTGTCATCCCTAGTAAATCAAAATTGGTTAATGGACGCACTGCGTCAACGGCGAGGCCACAGCCGAAGACCAGATATGCTTGGAATCTTTTGGTTTCCATGCCTGGATAATTGAAGAACTTTTCCTTTTGTATGCGGCCTCCCACCGCCATTGCAGTGCCATGCCGGATGGAGTTCAGACAGATCCTAACTCAGCTGCTGTTCGGCAAAGGCAAACCTTAACTTAGTGATAGGACATTAATATTTACAAATGTCACGGTTTAATTAATATGTTATGATTATACAAGTTTTCTACAGGTGCGCCAATAGCCCTCATTCGACCACTCAAGCTCTGCAACAACAAAGTCTTGGCGGAGAGAATTACAATAATACATCTATAATCTGTTTCACCGGGGCCTATACATGGTTTGAAGTAAATGTTAAACCAGGTCTAGATGCTCGAGGTTAAAGTAATAAATCGGGTACAACTTACAAAAGTCGTGCTAGGAAATCTGTAAGGCTGTGCTAACATATTGGTCTCGGTCCAGGTATTTTAACAGTCGATGATACACACGAGCGATTTGATAGTTGCCAAAGTTAAGTAAAATGTTGTCGGTGTGTTCTTGATGACCGTTTAATCAGAGAGACCTCAGTCACTCCCAGTTTTGCAAATATCATCGGACTTTCCAGTTGGTTGTTCAAATTATTTACCCTTTGAAACGCTATAAACACGAACCGTTGTTCGCTAACACCTTGTTGAGTACTTATATGCCATGATAATTCTTCTCGAGCGCCGGTTTGGTTTGAATCTGTAGTCATTGCTTGAAATGATATTATCGATGTTCTGCCAGACGCCATAAATGCTGTCCAACGTTCGTCTATGGCTACTGAGGGACTTACTGATGGCATCCAAAGTGTAAATTAGATAACACAAATATACCGTTGTTAACAACTGCACCATCATGCAAAATTGCATCATTAGCGTTGCCCTTTCTATTTAACGTGTCTGTGTGTTTGGTCCAAAACATAACTTTATGAAAGTCTCTACAATACCCAAATATGCAACAGTGGAACCGTGCAGGAAAACTCCCTGCGCGCATTAAGCTGGGTTTGACGATGTGCGAATCGACCGTTGAAATAAAGACTGACGTAAATGAGAACGTTTTCTACATCTGCGACATTATTGCCTGGATGATTTTGAGGTTGTCTACTTATATACTGTATATGATCAGAACGCTCGTGTATGTATCTGACAAACATTATAGACATGCCATCAGACCTTGCATAATCGTCACTGTAACAAGCGAGTCTGAGAATTGCGGTTGCGACGTCGACGTTGTCAAGAATTGCTTCGATCTCCTACCGTGGACGAGACAATGTGCGTTGCTGAACAATGTCATGATGCCATTGTTAACAAATCCGACTTTGTTGTTGGCACAGTATGTAGCCTTGTCGTAGCGTTGGACTTCCAAGAATGCCTGATATGGAAGAAACTACAGAGATGTGTCATGAACCTGACATTATACTGGCCTTTCCTTCTCTGGAGTCCCTAGACTCGTACGAGTAAGATTGGTAATTTTGCTTGCTTCGATCTCCCAACACAGGCGCATCTATGTCAAACGCAAGATCGGATACATCTTTGAATTGAGCCATGATGAAACTTTAGTTTTCACTTATACATTATGATTTTGTCTAATACTTTTTGCGAGACAACCCTAATCCGCTCCCTGTTGCCAGATTTGCAATCATTGAATCAGACACGTTGCTGGGCGGTTTCACTAATGATTTCACTGACTGGCTAGGGCATTGTTGCTGTCGATGGTAGTGTATCCGTTTTTGGTGGTGCTCGTGTCACTAATCGTCAATGTGATCTCAAATCGTTTGAGCCGCTAGTAATCCCGGATTTTTCAACCGATCCGCAGCAACGTTTTTGATGCTATAAACGTCTCGCATTGCAACTTATTTAGCGACTGGTACAAGACCGCAAGCATCTTTGATCCGCCTGTAATTAATCCACGGCCAACATCGCCAAGGCCAGTTCCGTAATATACCGCGTAAAAGGGTTTTCTCGCGTTAACAACACGTACAGGTATTACACGTCCACGTACGATTGTCATTATATTCAAATATCAGGTCGATATATAATGTAGAGTTGTATTGTCTAGGTCTCCACGCGCAGGTCAAGCATGTGCCCGTCCTGATCCACAATGGTGAAACGATGGTTTGTTAACCAGGGAGTGTTGCATTGAAGATACAGGGGAGTGGGAGTAATTGATATCAGATCACCCGGAGCCTCAGTCGGGGCAAAGCCAAACAATATATAACAGAGGCTGAGACTTCATAACTGCCACTGATGGCGTCACAGTTCAGATTGACCTGAGCCGTGGTAGTGATTCTGACAATGTCTGGCACGAAATTGTTACTGGAACCGTCGGGTTCTGCACTCAAAATTAGTTTGTTTGGGGAAATCTCATTAACATCTTCAGAACAACCAAGAACTGTTCATATTGACGACTGCGCACAATGCGATCTCACGTGTGTGGGATTGCCCTGCAATGATTGGTGTAGGAAATGTCATATAAAATTCTGGTCATATTGATGAGATGGTAATCATCAAAGTAGTGCTCGGGGCTGTATTTGCAATGACACTCTGCAACGCAGCATTGATTTCACGTAAAACTGGAAGTATTTCAGAATTTATTATCGGTGTTGTATAAATCATCGACTTATTCAATAAGTTCATGCATCAACGCTCGAAACGTACCACTTTCCATGATGTTGTTGGTGAGCAGCCACTGACAAATCGACGCGGCGTCATTAATAACTTCTGGTGCGTTGTTGCCTGCGCGATCTGATCCCACAAGCGTTTCCAACCTGTCCACGAGTTCATTGTCTGCGGTGGTGCAATCACCGATGCCTTCACCAGCGTATTATTTGTCTTCCAGTTGTTGTTCTTCCAAAAGCTGTCTCAGGGGACGACTTTTATAATCTTCGAAATGTTTGTGAAATTCTTTCCACGCTGAGTCTGTTGCTGCATGCAATTTAGACCTCTTACGATATACCCATTTAACCCACTTGTTCGATGCGAACTCGTTGGTATGTGTCTTATAAAATAATAATAATAATAATTATAATAATAATAATAATAATAATAATAATAATAATAACGAGCACTTTGTACAGCGCCCAATATAGAGAAGCTCTAAGCGCTTTACAATATTTGATAACACATATAATCATATATAAAGATATGATTACAAAAACAAATACCATGAAATTAGAAAACAATAACATGCTGAAAATAATTAAGGTAAGAAAACATTACTAAGTCTTTAAGTCTGTTCTTGCAGTCGACATAGGTGATTTTTAAGAGCGCTCTTGAATGAGATCACAGTGTCTTTGTGTCTAGGTTCAATATGCAATTCGTTCCACGTAGCTGGGCCCTGCTATGCAAAAGAACGTTGTCCGTATGACTTTGTTTTGAGAGTAGAATAATGAGAATACGAGTGTTGGAAGAGGAGGGTAAGTATCTTGCTGAGGTGCACACATGGGCCAGGTCAGATTGCTATTTTGGACTGGAGCCAGTCAACGAAATGTAGCATAGAGGCACACATTTGTGTTTGATTCTGGATCGAATGGGTAACCAATGTCGGGTACAGAGCAAGGGGAAGGTGTGCTCGGTTCGTGGTACTCTAAGGATGATCCCATCAGCTGTGTTTTGAACTTTTTGAAGTTTCTGTAGTAGATACTGAGACGGACAAGATATAAGTGAATAACAATAGACCAGTCTTAAAAGTACTAAGGAATACGCAAATGTTTCAGTGGCATCAACTGACAGAAAAGTGTGAATGGAGCTGATGCGTCCCAGCTCCAGATATACAGCCTTGCATATGTTCATGACATGTTGGTGCATTGAGAGAGTACTGTCGAGAGTAACTCCTAGGTTTTGTATTGACTATGTGAATGTAATGTTGGTGTTTGCTGATATTTATTGTTTGAGCTAAAGGATATGAATGAGAAAGTCTCTGCGTTGTAATCAAAATGTCATCAGTTTTATCATCATTCATCTGCAGCTTGTTACATGTCATCCATGACTTCACATCGGAAATGCACCTCTCTACGCCTTGTCTGGTAGCATCAACTTCATTTGGGTGATTAGATTGGTATATTTGGGTGTAATCAGCGTACAATTAGTGAGTCACCAGATGACGATATATGACATTTGAGAGCGGCTGAGTCTATATAATGATGAGGAAGGGTCCTAGAAAAGAACCCTGTGGAACACCAAAATATAGCTCAACTGGGCTGGAATGTTTTGTGTCCCGTTGACTTTGTAGGACTTGAACCAAAGAGAGGCTGTATCGTGAATGCGAAATACATACTGGAGACGGTGAAGTTATACAGCATGGTATATTGTGCCAAATGCCGCAGACAAGTAAAAGAGGGTGAGGACTGTAATATTTCCGCTATCCAAAGCAGAGAGAAGGTTGTTAACTACTTTCAGAAGGGTTGTTTTGGTGCTGTGGCGAGAGCATTATGCAGAACGTACATTGCTGCAAAGAATATTTGAATTCAGATGAGATACAAGTTGGGATAGAACAACTTTTTCTAAGCTTAATGACATGAATGGGAGGTTAGAAACCGGGCGGTAGTTCTTTCAGTCGTTATGGTCAGGCGTCGGCTTCTTCAGCAGAGGCTTTGTAATGACAGTTTTGAAAAATGACGTGAATTCCGCGGATGAGAGACAAGTATTAATAACATCATTTAGTGAAGGCAATATTAAATCTAATCACTCAACCAGCAGTGATGTCGGAACCGGATCAAGTTCACATGACTTTGGGGCACTCTTCATCACCATTGTAGGTACTAAATCCATAGAGGCGGGCTCAAATGTTGTTAAAGGTTGCCATTGACATTCTGTATCACAACTGTATGGTGACGATGAGTCAATTGAAATTGTGTTGTCAAGCCTATGTCTAATAGTTTGTACTTTGTCACGGAAGAAATTTGCAAACAGGTCCAGAAGGTCGACCGAAGAGAAGGTATTTGGAAGCGGTGTACATTTGTTCCTTGACATTAGCTTGTCAGTAATCTCGAAGAGTTCTTTGCCGCTGGAACTTTTAGTGATCTTAGTACTGTAGTATGCTGATTTCGCTGCATGGACTATATTAGTGACATTCTTCTTAGCGGCTTCATAGATTTGATTATGAATAGTAAAGCTGGTGGAAAGTCAAAGCCTCTCAGCCTTACATCGTTATCTTATAGCAGTACGAAGCTGTTCCCCAACACTACTATACCATGGAGAATACTTTTGAATTTATACTCTGCACTTGTTTGCTGGGCCATGTTTGTCAAGCAATGAACGCAAGCAGTTATCAAGTTGTTCTACTGTAGGAGGTAACACAGCTGTCAGGTTTGCTTGGAAGTCATGCATTAGTTGGGTTCTATTTATCACACGGAGGTTTCTCTTACGAGCAAACAAAGACGCAGAGTTAGGGACTTATACGTCAAGATGGCATATGATGCAGAGCTGATCTGATGCAAGTTCGTGGGACACCAAGGAAGAATCCAGTCTAAAATGTTACCAAGTTTAGAGGTAGGTAAGCTAACTGCTTGTTTGAGGTTGAAAACGTGAATGGAATCTAGGAGTTTTGATGTATATAGGTTTTCAGGAAAGTCAAAGTGAAAGTTGAAATCTTCAAGAATTATCAGGTCGCCATCTATCAAATTTCCATACTCCAGGAGATTAGTAAGCTGCTCCCCCCCCCTCCAAAAAAAAGATTCATCCGCTTATGTTTTCTACTAGGAGCAGGGCTGTAGAGGCAGAACAAATGGACTGACCTTTGTTCCAGTGTGAGTGTGGTTTGGACCAGTTCAAACAATATGTGGTCGAATTTGAAGGTTGTAGTGTAGTTTAGACGGTGGATTAGGGAGTTCTTTCGATTCCAGCAATTTCACCTCCGCGGGAATGGCGGGG
This sequence comes from Margaritifera margaritifera, assembly GCA_029931535.1. Taxonomy (NCBI): domain Eukaryota; kingdom Metazoa; phylum Mollusca; class Bivalvia; order Unionida; family Margaritiferidae; genus Margaritifera; species Margaritifera margaritifera. The sequence goes on from JAQPZY010001502.1 coordinate 2,847,914, forward strand.
TAACGACTTAATTGGGGTGTGTGTGTTAGATCCGCGCACTTGGAATGAACTATTTATGTACGCTTTTCCCGAGGTCCTAATGATTTGGAATTAAATAATGCGAAGCGCAGTGATTTCTTTGACATAGAGGTTGACAATTTAAGAGTAAGTTCAATTAAGTTACCTAAATTAACGGTCGAGTTTTCAAATTGCTATGATGGAAAGGGCAAAAGTTTGATAACTGGAATTTTTCTTCCTGCTCCACTCCGGCCGACTTTTAAACCACGTTTCTTTTTTCGCTTCCGTTTACATTTAAGTAATGATGGATGTAGTACCAGGTCGTTTAGTGTAGTGCACAATGTAGTATGGAGAGCCAAGGAGTGGTAATTTATTGCAATTAATGATGGTCCATCATAGCATGAACGGAAGGACTGGCGAGCATCACGTGATGGCGGTATGTACAACAACAAAGGCAGTTGTAGCAGTGGGGGAAGACGACTGAGAAAAAATCCCATAGTTTTCGTTTCCAAAACAAGCAAACGAGGACACACATTCCAACAGAACAGCCAACACATGATGAACATAATAATATAGTCGAAGGCAGACAACAAGCACATATATCATGAAAAACGGCACATAAAAGTCCAAAGCAGCTGCCTCAAGCCTGTTAAGCGATAGAGGCCATCGTCCTAGTTCCGTTAGATATTTTTTCCAGTCCCTGGAGAATTTAGCGGCAAATGTCACGACATCCTTCTCGATCTTTTTGAGGCCAGACTTGTTAAATATATCAGACTGTGGTATCCGTGACTTGCGCTTGGGTAGTGTCGTTGCCTCATCCGCCTCTTCTTGAACCACAGGGACCACAGTCGCCTCTCGGCGTTGTTGAACTGCCGCAATCTGCGCTCTTAACTTTTCAATGGCTTGGGATGTCCTGGCAAACGGACCAGTCATTGTGGTGGTTGTTTACGCCACTTTATTCATTTGTTCCACGTTGACACAATTGGGTTTGATCAGCAGTGCTAACGTTTGTTCAACACCCGCTGTAAAGTCTTCTCCTTCGGCCTGTCGCGACGCAAATATATATTTGACGCGTTTATGACATCTTTGTAACTATGAAGAAGTTTTAGTCGATCTTGTACAACTTTGTTGCATTGGCTCAGCTATGACATCGCTTGCGGTTTTTTCCATTATTATGATATGGTTGTTAAATTGATTTGTTTAAACCAGCGTTATACTTGAGCGGCCCATCAGTCAAGTCAATAGTGACAATATTATGTGGGTCCTTGGTGATCTCCGCTAACATATTTCGAAACTCATGCCACGAGTGGTCAGCAGCGCACCAAGTCCAAGGAATGTTTCAGAGACCATGCGTGTCAATACCACGAAATATCAATATCATGTTACTGTAGTCTTGGATTACTTCAGGCACGTGTCACAAATCACATATGCGTTTTTATGTCGACCTCGAATTTACTTGGTGTTCAAGCATCACATCGTCGTACACAACAAAATTATCCTCACTTGAATCAAGATCATCAATGGTAGGAGCTTCATCAATTCTGGAAAAGAAATCAACGGGGGAAGTGTTACTTATTGGTGATGGCTCAAGCGGTACCGTAAAATCCTTGAGTACATCATATCACGGCTGATCGTCAGCTGACGGCGCAATCATGTATAGGCGATCCCACGTTACCATCTCAAAATCATATTCAACAACAGTTGAGTTTTCCCTGATCCAGCCTGGCCAATGATCAACACACGAACCGAGTTTGGAAACCCGGAACTTCCAATTCCATCATAACTATGCTTGAGTGGTATTGGCTTTGCTAACGCGGAAAATGCAATGACGGTAACTCTTTAGCAATTTTGGGTTTTCTTTTTTAGTGATGCAATGTTAAATGCCAGTTGCTGTATAACACATTCAAGCCTTCATATTATGTGCGATGCCGCTCAAAAACACTTATTGCGAATCCAACTCGGGTTCAAACACGGAATGGTCAAGCCCGAATCTCGGGAATTTGTGTTCACTGTGGAGCAAAGAAGTTCACGTTTGTGGGACCTTCCATGTTCAGCAATAAAGGCAAACGCGATTTTAAAAAAATATATCAGCTCTACAAATCATACAGTGTCGTGCACTCTTATTTGTCAGTGTTTGATTTTGCAAAGGGACACATTTCTGTTTAGCGAAAGTGAGCAGAGATGCCTCGTACTTGTGTGAACAATACAGATAACTTCTGCTATGTTTGTGGTGAAGTGACTTTTGCATCACAGTATAACCACTATGGTTAAGAAAGCCTATCACCTTTATTTTGGCTGCACAATTTGATATCAGGACAAGAGGTGGTCCCCACACATATGCTGCAACATTTGTGGAACAAATCTTCGCCAGTGGTTGAACAGGAAAAGGAAATCTATGCCTTTTGCAGTGCCAATGATTTGGAGAGAGCCAACAGATCATAACAGCAAGTGTTACTTCTGCATGGTGCCTCCAGTTGGGAAAAGTGTGTCAAAGACGAAAAAGTGGACATTGCATTATCCAAACATTCCATCAGCTATACACCCAGTACCTCACTGAGAAGGACTGCCGGTTTCATTCTCACTTGAGTCAGACGAAGAAGAGGAAGAGGATGAAACTTCTAGTCTTGCACCATCAATGTCACATGACCCATATTTTCTTCCATCCTCCTCCTCTGAACCACACCTCATAACACAAGGTGAACTGAATGACCTTGAGATTTGGAACTACCAAAGAGTAAGGCAGAGCTGTTGGACTTCAGACTACAGCAGTGGAATCTCCTGGCAGGTGATGTTAGGGTTTCCATGTTCCGTGACGGTCAAAATGATCGTGTCACATTCTTCGTCATGGAAGGGGATCTTGTAGCATGCAACGACATCGATGGTGTGATTGCAGCCCTCAACATCATTCATGATCCAGGTGAGTGGAGACCGTTCATTGATTCATCGAAGACGAGTCTTAAAGCTGTTTTGCTGCATAATGGCAGTGTTTTGCCATCAATTCCAGTTGGTCAAGCAGTCCATATAAAGGAAACCCATGAAAAGATGAAACAACTTTTGAGGTGCATAAACTATGACCAACACCATTGGCAGCTTTGTGGCGATTTCAAGGTTCTTGCTCTCTTGCTTGTTTTGCAGACTGGATACACAAAGTACTGCTGTTTTCTCTGCGAATGGGATAGTCGTGCGAGAGATTCCCACTGCATCAAGAAAGATTGGCCACTCCGACAGTCATTGGAGCCTGGGATGAAAAGTGTTCAGCATCCACCACTTGTTGAATCAAGGAAGATTTTGTTACCACCCTTGCACATCAAGCTGTGTCTGATGAAGAACTTTGTCAAGGCCATGGAAAAAACACAAGAATCTTTCAAGTACCTCCGTGGAAAATTTCCAAGGTTAAGTGAAGCTAAGATAAAGGAAGGTGTCTTTGTTGGTCCTCACATTCGTGAACTTCTTCGAGATGATGCATTTCAGCATGCACTGCTTGGCAAGGAAAATACGGCATGGAAAGCCTTCCAGTTAGTGGCACCACATTTTCTCGGAAACAACAAAGCAGACAACTACAGAGAGTTGGTGGAAAACCTCCTCAAGGGATACAAAAGCCTTGGTTGCAACATGTCACTAAAGATACATTTTTTGCACTCTCATCTAGATTTTTTCCACCGAACTGCAGAGCAGTGAGCGACGAGCACGGCGAGCGATTTCACCAGAACATTGCAACAATGTAGAAACGCTATCAAGTCAAATGGAGCCCATCAATGCTTGCCGACTGTTGCTGAACAGTGACAAGAGATGCTCCATTTAATGAATACAAGAGTCAAGCCAAGTAGCGCCGAGTATACACTGAATAAGGACTAAACTATGTACTTATATATACTTAATAGTATTTTTACTTGTGTTTCAATATCTTTTTATTTATATAACTCTTTTGTTGTTTTTTAAAGTGTTACATAAACAGGACAGGTGAAATATTATCATAAACACATGAAATACATAGGTTTATAATTTATGATTAAAAGCCTACTATGTCACAAGATGCATAGACGTAAAATGTAAAAACTTAAATATCTTGGAAACAGTATCCAATCAGTTGTTTTAATTGTCATAATTGAATTTAGCACATCAAAATCACTAATAAATAGCACATTTTATCTCTGAACCAGATGACTTCTAAAAAAATTTAGACCAATGTGTTTTGGACATCAGTACGTGCAGGAATTGTTAATGAGATCTCACGTGTGGGTAACACGATTTCCATTAGTAATACAAGCATTAAATAATGAAATCACACGTGCGATTGCATTAAAACCCGCAGATGCAATTCGGCAAAAAACATGACACCGTTACTTACAAAATGATTTCACAATCACATCCTTTTATAATCACTCAGAAACAATTTTGCTAGGTATATGTATGCAGCTGGGGAGTTGGAAGGTGTACAACACGATTCTAGTAAAACTGTTTTTATTTTGTCGTAATACTCGTACATGAGGGTTTTAGATAAGTCCAGCAATGACGCGCCAACATAGATAGGCTTTGTCAGCTTCAATTTCGATTTTTTATACGTACGGCAATGGGTCCACCATCGAAGATCTTCCGGGATTGGAATGCCGAGTCAGCAATAAGCCTTCGAAGCTTGTCTTGTTCACTATCACGGACAAGCTCAACTCGAATGTGCTTCTGCAAGTTTTCCATTGTCTTGCCAAACACGGAATTGTTCAAAAGTTTGGAGAAATTCTTTTCAAACTCTTTTTTAACATCCGTTTGCAGATTTGTATTCATCTGGATATAAGGAGCCATCCAAGCGTGTTAAACTTGAGTCCGGATTCGTCGACAATCCCGCACTGATACAATGACAACCAATCCGGTATATATATATATATATATATATATATATATATATATATATATATATATATATATATATATATATATATATATATACCGCAAACTGTTTAATAGAAGTATAAATATCCACGCCGGGGTCGTGTTTGTCAACAACAGGTATTCTTTGAGATTATAAGAACGCTGCCTATTTAAGCTGTCATACACGAAATACTTAGTCAAAAAATGTACGTAGTCCATATTAATTACGGCAGTTTGAATTTGCAACCCAGATGAGTCTCTAGCTTGCCAAATGACAAACCAGAAGGTCCGGAGGTTGTTCCAAATCAAAGTATGTCTCAAAGAATGTATGCATGCTTCGTACTTGTTATTAACATGAAGCTTGAATCATCAAATTTACTTTCACTTTTCATGTACAACCAACCAAAACATTGACGTCTCCTCAATTAATAAGAAAAATAACATTTTGCGCCAGTGTGACTCGAACTTGTAATGGTGTGATTACCAGTATAACACTGTATCTAGTTCGCCCACGGATCTCACTTAAAACTGAATGAAAAGATCTCATATTTAAGTTAACATTCTGGCGAGAAAATATGCGCGCGCATTATCCCCTATTAGGCTAATGTGAATTTTGAAAATGAAGCCATTTTAAATTACTATTTCATGGATTAGTATATGCCTCCGTGTAATGGTAAGCACACATAGTCTGGAATAGTAATTCTAATATTGACAGCACTTTAATCAGCAATTTTTTTTAGACATTTTCACTTTGGCTGTTATCAATTTGACTGACTCTTGTATGAAACAAGAAATGTAGAATTCCGCATCTGAGATTAAGCACGCCAGAACTACTGCAAGTCAAGAAATCGTTATTTATTCCTTGAGATAGGCACGCAAAATAAGGAATTCATACAAGAGTTAGTCTGAATAACCAATGAGTAACAGAGAGCTTTTATAGCAGACTATTGATCGGTCTGCTGGCAGCCTTTTTGATCAATGCCTAGCAACAGTATGGTTATACTGAAAAATTAATGTATGGGCTACACTCATGTTTATAGATTGTATGACTGCGCTTGTGCGCATAGGTTGCGTGTATACTTGTCACGTCACTATTTCAACGACTTGTATACACAAGTAGTAGTAAAAAAGCAGTTTTTGTTTGTTACTGATCCAGGTCAAATCCTTCCACCCCACATGGCTATCCTCTTGCATGGACGCATGTTGGTAACTTTCGCAGAATCGAGAGTGGGTTCGTGTGATATGAACACAAAAGCTGGTGGAGTCGAATGATTTGACCTGGATCAGAAAGAAAAAGAAACTGCTATTTAACTACTACTACTCCCACACTGCTGTGAGAATTTTATTGAAACTTTGTAGTCTAGATATGTAGCTGGTGTAGATTCGCAATAGGTTTGATGTTTCTCCTGTGGCCTACTTTTGAAGACTTTTCTTGAAGAAAAGTGTCAGAGAGGGGAAATTCGAAGATTTTGTATAGTGATGAATCCCGTTACAGTATTACTGCTGAACATTTACATATATGTAGGAGACATCTCAATCATTCATTGCTGCAAAGGATTTGAGAGAGGGGAAATGGAAGTTGTTTGACATATAGGAAACACGTGTTCAGTTGAAACTGTTTGAAGTGCAGGGATATGGATGTCTTTGCATGATTGTACATGTAGCTTTGTAGACTTTAAGTCAAATGTAGTTAGGTTGCATAGTTTTGCTATACTTTGAATATCGTTAACAATACACTGTGATACCAATGATTTGATTTGTATATGCGTACCTCGGCTAATTTGAAAGTGTTATACATATACCATACAAATGTCATCATTGTATTTATTGCGTCACGTCTAGAGGTTTCTTAAGATTACACGTTTAGGCTGTCAGGAATTATTTTGTTTCCCTTTTCCTTGACCTTATCTCTTGTAATTTCTTGCAGCCAAGAATTAAATGACAATGTATCCTTATTTCTAAACGTTTAATCCCTGTTCATATTGGTGTCCGCCCAGAGAACATCTATTTTATTTTGATACGTAATCAATTTCAATTTATTTATATGAAAGCTACTTTGGCAACGGGTAAAGGGTGATTCCTCGACTCTAGCTAATTTTTTTTTAATGTAATCGATGATGAAATACATAGGAAATTACATTGTCATCTATCTCAATAGCGACTTGGTATAAGAATTTAGCGAAACTTTGTATTTCGTTGTGCATTTCTCGATCTATATATTCTTAATATCAAAGATTTGATTTATTGATGAAGATAAACCGTCCTTTCCAGGTATGTCTGTGGCATGTGATTTTGACCACACTGACTTCATCTGTGGATACCAAGGAAACTGGAAAAGGAAATCAGTGGGTTCTAGTAAGTATATTCCCATGTACTGCCAGACTTATTTTATATAAGTTTGGGATTTTAGTAAAAAAATAAGTTTTTTTTTTCTTCAATTTATTCAGACAGCTGTATATACCTAATTTGTGTATTAGATGTAAGTAAAAATACTGTACATAAGGTTTTTAAAGTATGGCATGCTGATGAACACAAGAACGTGCAGTGTAAAACGAAAATGATAGTATCGTAAGAAAACAAAGCAAAGTTTAAAACCTTTTCCAAGATATACAATTTATTTTTCCCAACATTTGAACCTATATTTGTATTGTTCTTATCTTCCTTCAGATTACTTCTTGAGATCAGAAGGCAATGACAAGTTACTTTCACCATCTTCAACCCTGAATGGGTCAGCATGTATCAGTTTTAATTACCAGTTGCTGGCAAATGATATTAAGTCAGGACTTATTCTTATCCTACACTACAAGCTTACTTCTGCAAGCCAGTTTGGAAGGAAAGTTCTTTTTAATGTTACCGGACATCAAGGTCCTTTGTGGAAAAAAGGCCAGATCCAAGTAGATGAAGAGGACGCTTTGTCATTTTACATACAATTTGTATCATCTGGAGCTGGAATCTTTTCTCTCGACAACATAACGGTCAATACAGGATTATGCAGTCCACAAGGTAAATACCTAGATGTAAAAGAAAAATAATAATTACCTATTTTAACTTCATTTGTATCAAATGCATTATTTCAGTTGCAGCTCTGAGATAAGGAGAACATTATAACTTCAGATGATGTGAACAGTGAACAAAAATGGCGAAAATATATCTCAGTTGATAAAGGTAGAACGGTAACACGAAAAACTGACATCCATCTTTAAGGTAAGTTTTATTATATTCAATGACCAGACCGTAATCTTCAAAGTACGAAATCTTGAATGATAACAATAAACTAATGGTGAATTAAATCAAATATCTCGTTTTTATTTCAGACTGCACGGTAAATCAGTTTACTTGTCTTGAAAAGTGTATACCCTCCGCTAATGAATGTGATAAGAAAGCCGAGTGTGCTCTCGGAGAGGATGAAGAGAGAACATGCCGTATGTAAAACGTTCTGTCGTAACATCTTCTTAACCTTTTCAGACGACCAAGTGAATCAATACCCGTCATTTCATTCTAGTAGTACACCATAATCAAAGATCCTTATAAAACTCATTGTGATATTTGTGTTCATTAACAATTTGCTGAAAGCCTTTTACCGAGCTATGATTATTTGCTTTGGGTAAGCTCACAATAAAATGATTCTTTTCCGTATGTATTTCTCTTTAGTAAATCTAACCTAGTGCCCAGACACAGAGTTGTACCAGCCGTGTTTGTATTTCCCTAGAATGTGATTTAAACCTTTCATTTAAACAAGTAAAATATTCCAACTCTTGCGCATCAAAGATATACTGCTATACTTATGATAAACGTAGTTACGACCTATACGTTCCACCTTTAAAAAGCTATCAAGATTTAAAATGTCATTATATTAAGTATAGTGTATTCCCATACCGACTATTCTATAGCACTAACTCCATATACAAAAACAAGCTTGGTTTGAAAGAGTTAATGATTTAACATTAATTTTATGTAAATATTAGAATCGATACATGCTTTTTGCACTCTTTTTTGTTATCGTAACGAGGGTTTATGTATATTATAAAGCGTCAGTCACCCCTGTCATTTGCAGATTCGTTGTTTTCTCACTTTTAACATAACGTTTACATCTATAGACCCAGATATTACTTGCAACTTTGAAGCAAGCTACCATTGTGGCTACCGTAATGTGAGTTCATCTGATCAGTGGCACTGGGTTGATTCGGGGTCGTCTAATTTGGATGAGGATGGCATCTTTGGTAAGTGCACATTTAGATCATATGTTAGTAAAATGTTGACTTGTAGTTTGTATTGCTTATATGCATGAACAACTAATTGGGCTGACATAAAATCGTACTCTAGTCTGTCATAACGAAGAACAACTGCAGATTTAAAGTTGATGTTTGCTATATGTACAGTTATAAGGTCACTAAATATATGAAGAGTTTCCTTTTCATTTGAAAAGTTGTGTCATGTTTCCATGTATATGTCTGTCTGTCTATCTCTCTGTTCTTCTCTGTCTATCTGACTTTGTCTCTGCCTCTCTCTCTCTCTCTCTCTCTCTCTCTCTCTCTCCCTATATATATATATATATATATATATATATATATATATGTCCGTCTAGTTTTATGCATGTGTGCTTTCGTGGCTGACTGACCATATATTTATCTAAATATCAATCTATCTATCTTTTGGTATAATATATTTCATTTTTTTTGACTAAAATTGAATTAACAATAAGTGACACATTATTAGGTATTTACTGATATGTTACATATTCTAGGTCATTTTCTACTTGCAAACCCATCATACTATATTCGTACAAGTGTGCAGTCTCCTGTGGTGAAAATTAAAGAAAACAAGTGCCTCCGTTTTGACTACTACAGTACTGGTTTTCTTTATGTAACGTTGGATCAACGCACGCAGACAGATTGGGTAGATAATAACATACATCGATACTGGAGATCAGGACAAGTAAGGAGAATTACCGTCATTTACACACACACAAACACACACACACACACACACACACACATCAACACCAATGGTCACAATAACTCACACCAATTCTCACCACTAAAACTAGCATGCACACCGAAACCCGCTTACATATATTGTGCATTTATGGTTTACTAAACTACGATTCTTTAACTGATGGATATTGCGTGTAGATAGTGATCCATATAGTATGCTCTAGAACGGGTCTGTTATTCCTATGTTTACTTCACTCTAGCCTCATTTGGAATCATAATGACTAATATGTACCAGGCTCATACGCGCAAACATATATGTTAACACCAAAAACATACGTTTACTAGTTTTCGTTTAGTTATGACAAGCACGCAATGTATGGACAAATGCTCAATGTTTCAAAATGCATCAGTTAAAATGGAAATTAAAAGGTCATAATGTCAATTATTGACCAATTATGAGGTGAAAAATGAGTGTTTGCATTTCCCTTTAGTAATGCCAGATGAGGAACATTTTGTCGTTAATATGGGAACTAACAGTCCTTACAAGTGTAGACCAATAAGCCGCGATATCCACAATTTTAAAATAATACTTGCATTAGATCCGTACTCATCTAAAAGTTGTGTAAATTCAAGGTTTTCTTTTGTGTTTAATATTTGTCTTGTTTGTGTCTGTTTTTTAATTGCCTCTAACAAAGAATCAATGAGAGTTTAAAGCTCTTAATACTGGTTAAAAAGACCTCTTTCGTTGTCAGATATATATATATATATATATATATATATATATATATATATATATATATATATGTTAGTCCACCTAAGGTAGCTGCGGTAGCTTAGTATTTAGAGTGCCGAACTCACGACCGAACGGGTGCGGGTTCGAGTCCTACCATCAGACCAGCCTGGGGCAGCTACCGTGGTGTGTTCTTGGGCAAAACACTTGGCACTAAATAAACAATTTGTGTTGCTGTAACGTAAAGCGCTAAACCACACCAAACCAGCCCACCTAACCTGATCGTCACTGCCAACTTTCGAATCTAAGAATAATATTATCCAATAAGACCTACTCATTTTGGATGGATGCATTGACTTAACGTACCAATTTCATTTTTACCAAGCTGGATTTAGATGGTTTCCAAGAAATATTAATATTGTGTACCTCTGCTTTATATGATTAATTTATATTTGATCGTGTTATGTATAATAAGGGGAGGAAATATTTTCTCTGACGATGCCATGCAGTTATGAATACGAGACTCATACGATTTAATAGCTGACATTAGCGTATTTTGAACCAATGCGTCTCGATAAACACCCTATATCTGATGAAAAGATGATATGTCCCAATGAGAGAGTGAATACTCTCGACTCTTTCACTCCATGTTTGGAAGATATGTTGAATGACGAAGTACATTGAATTCTAAACATCCAGTAAATGGCCTTTGTCGAATTGCAAATCGCGTCAATATTTATTTCACTGGGTGGATGTTCTTAATTTCCTCTTCTCTTCCTCAAAGTTCTTTCCTAACTGATTTGTACATTGACCACAAAACTGCCACGCGAACGATCGCTTGGGTAGTCTATGCAAGTTATGCAGTCATTTCAATGAGATTTAAACAGATTTACAAGATGTAATCGATTATAATAGGAAGAAAGAATATAACCATAATGAAATTTCTAGAGCTCTCCTTTGTCATCGAACGATTTTTCAATGATTAAGTTTTTCAAATATGTCTTGCATAACATACCTTCCTTCAGCTTAGTGTACCTCTGTGCGGGCACAAATATAATATACAACTATTGGGAGGATGTATTAGGAATTTAATATGTGTATATTGCACAGGGCGGACAGATCCAAAAACAAGGTAGATCGATCAGCAGATAATCTATAAATTAACTGACAGACGTATAAGTTCTAACAATTGAAACATATCTGGTCTTTTTTCTGAAATATTTCATGATATATTTGACTCTTAAATCCTTATATAATAAGCACTCTAGTACAAAATAATATTCATCTTTAAGGAGGTTACAAATAGAACAAAGTATATCATGAATTGGTTTATACGGTCTCCACAATCTACCGGCTTCAACTACAAGTCTGTGAGAGGACACTCTAAATGTAGCAATTGAATTTCCAGATTTAAAAGTGTAGATGCTGTCAAAGGAAAGTTTTGATCAAATATTTGCAATATTTACATAAAATAATGTTTGCCTACTGTTCGAAAGATAACTTGGGATACAACTGCCCTATAGCCTTAATTGAAACAAAAAATAAACAAATATACAAATAGTTCAGTGTTACTGACCCATATATTCAATCAAACTTCATGGAATTATTATCTTGGCAATACATCTTTAACTAAATATGCCCAATTTGCAGTATTTGGTAGAGCTTTTAAATCTTTCACCATCATTTGGTACATACAGTGAAACTCCTCAAAACCAAAACCTCAGTATACTGGAATCCCGCCAAGACCGATATTTTCTGTTCTTTAGTCCCGAATTTTTCTTTCTTTAATATCATCATTTTTTCCCAAGTAAAAAAAGACTCATCAACTCCGAATACCGAAACAAATTTTGATGCCAGATTTCAATGTTACGCTTAAAACCCCCCAATAAAACCGAAACTCAGTTCAAACGTGGAAATATATTTTAGCTGCTAGATTACTGGCACAATCTGGAACATATTAATTACTGTTAGCAAGTACTGTAATGGGCTGATCTGTGAGACAAAGACTCGGAAAATGTCCCAAGGGTACGCGAGGTTAAAACAATACTTGCAAGGCGAGCTGACAGAGATTGGGCTGACAACAAAATAACCTGACAAAATGTTAGGCTCACTATCTTCGAGCCATAGTATATTGCTGGAAAGGGACTGAGATGCATTATTATAATCTAGCATACTACAACCGATGAGTCCACACACACACACACACACACACACACACATGCACACACACATGCACATACATATATATATATATACATATATATATATATATATATTTATATATAATGCCCACTAGTCTTATCATTACTTACATACTCGTAAACGTTTACTGCAAGGTCAAGTAACTGAATTCAATGAGAGTGTGTCTGTACATTATCTTGTGAAACACGTCATTTAATATTGTAATCATCAACAATATAGTCGTCGGGTAATGCACGTAACAAAATATGGACGTGTTGACGTTGGGGCATTTAATCACCACATATGGTACACTTACATCGTTATTAAATCACTTTATTATCTCACCATAGACCGTAAGAACATGTAAATACTAGTTTTGTTTACCATAGATTGTCTACTAGTTCAATACGGTATAATATAGCAAAGGCAAACACATAAACCATTTTTTCAAAAATATTGAACCATCAAATAAGATATTAACTTTCTTAACTGAAAAATGCACTGCCTCTAAAACAAATCATATCTAGCATATACAATTATTCCCCCAGGGTTTCTTTTACTATTTTGTTTAGTTCTCTTTGCAAAGCAAATGATGTTAACGTTTTCTTAGACCAGTCGGATAATCTATTTGTCCAAGTTTTCTGTAAGAAAAACGACATCATGTTTGGAAATTATATCATTTGGATCTTTACTTTATAGTTTATTGACTCTTTTGTAGATACTATTTGAAGAGTTAATAGAGAAAAGCGTAAAGTCTCTTCCCCCCGCCCCTGCCTAGTTTCCGGCGCTTCCTTGTTCAGACACGGAAATTTCAATCGCAGTCTAAGTTTCTAATATCCTATCCTCTAGTGTACTGTGGCGACCTTTGGTTATTTCTGTGCAAAGTGCTACTGAATATTGTCCTGGTTATAGTTGGCTGCGTATCACATTTGCTTTTGCTGACAAAGATCTCGACTCATTACCATAATTAGCGCAATTTTGATTCAACAGATGCATAGCGGCATGTTGAGTAACATCGTTTATCGTGGAAGATTTGCATCCAGATGTGTTTACTGGTGCGTTTCTCATTGAGACTTGCGTGCATATATGTTTGCTTGTCCATTCGAGCGAAACATAGAACTGACGAAGGTAGTCTATTATAGGAACAGATCGAGTGGTTGGTGAGCTGTTTGTGTCAGAACTGGAGGGAATATCTACTTTTTTCTCGGTGGACATATTTCCGATATGCTGATGTTGTCTCGACTGCGCTGAAGCAGTATTGATATCCTGTTAATTGTGATCAACAAATTATATTGAAGTGTCCTGATGATGATGCTTCTTGTACCCGTCGCTATTTCGCCACAAGTCACATGTTCTGTACCATCTAAACTCGCCGAACTCACAACCAGTGTATCTTCTTGAGGGGAGTTGCGTTCGTCATTTGTATCCACATTTGATTCGGATTCTTCACTTATACAGTTATACTCTTGTGTACTAAAGAATGTGGTCAGTCATCTAGACTATTGTTGCTTTGAATTTTCACAGTTTGATTATGATTTGCTCTTTGTATGCAAGTGTTATGTAACTTAACAGGAGGCAATTGCTTTGCTGGCTTGCTTGGAAAGGATGCACATAAGAGAGTAACATATTATGGAAAAATTTCATTTTATCAGGCCAAATTGGAAATCCGTCACTGGTGACAGTGCCTGTGACAACTAGCTCTGCTGGGTGTTGGATGTACATTTTTTCCCGCACCGCCCAACCCCAGAATTTCTTTGTCGTAGCACATTAATTTGTTACCACAGTGTCTTTCGCGTTTCCACAATTTCTCGTGGGTGATCTCTATCAATTGAAAAATTAGTACCTTCAAGACATTGGCATTTTGTAAAATATATTCGGTGTCACAATAGTGGTGAAATGTCACTATTATGGGCCGCTTGCGCTTCACTTCAGGTGTAAACTTATATGACGACGATGCGAATGTGCCTCAATCAATAAAAATAAACATATTACTGATCTGTTGTTGAATTATCACAAACATGCATACACATTTGATACAAAAGCTGAAACGACTTTATTACATACTACAAAATCAGTTGCTTTGAATTATCAGTGTCTTTGTTTATTTTCACAAGAGATCACATACCGTTCACTGCCAATAGATAACATTACATAATGGATACACCTCATATTAAGGAAGGGACACAGGAAAAGCAAGTCTATGTGGAAATACGGTAATCCAGTGACTTTATTAATCCGTTAATATTCTCCGAGAACGGATATAAATAATGCAAAAATGAAGAATTGACACTGTGATGATAAAGAAAACCAATAAAATGGTTTACTTTACAGATATAGTATTGATGATAAGAAAATTGCTTACAGCTGCAAGAGTCTTTACATTAAGAGAATATTCATTATACTGCATGGATCAAGAAGTAAAATATTGTGCAAACATTTTTTTCCAACAAGCAAATTTCCGAATACTGTATTTAAAAGAGAGGTAACAAAAATTCTTTTAACCATGTATTATAAAACAAATAGTCAAGACGAATAATTACAATAGCTACTACATACCTTTATGTTTCACGTAATACTTTAAGGTGTATAATCAATATATGTTACTGAGACTTCATTAGTCTGTGATGGATTGGAATAATTGACACATACAATCTTTTCGTCACTATTTATGTATGGACATGCTATTCCTTGTAACCAAACTACGCTTTGTGAAATTTAACGCAACAGTCAATCTCTATCTTATTTTGAATGAAGATTGCTAAATTACACTTTCATCTTTCTTTTGTTTTCAGTCTTGTATAACTTATGAACATGTTTTTCTTTTTTCGAGAGCTATCTTGTGTATTTTGGTGTCCAAAGTATATTCATTATTTTAGGTTGATGTCTATCCCGGTGATGTTAGGGTATACTTTTGGGCAGGTCGTTCCAATCCGTATGATCAAGGGTCTGTTGTAGCCATCGACAACATCAAGCTTATGAATGGAACCTGTATGGAACATAAACTAGGTAGCAAACGTCCTATTTATGAGGACTTTATTTTGTTTTCAGTTAATCATAATTTGTGGAGATATTTCAAAGTGTAATGATTTGGAAACTTTTTTTAAAAATTTCATTAAGTACGGGAAAGAGTAAAGCATTAATATAACACAAAAGGTTAATTTTTTTATAGCATGTGCTTGATTTTCTTCCTTTACAGTGACCGATGCAGAGGAAAATATTAAAGATAGCTGCTTACAAATTAAATAAAATAGCTTCATAACTCATTCAAGGCTTAGTGGAATTATCTTAAGAAAGCTATTTACTAAGCAAAGTTAAAACTTTTACACGAAGAAGTTCAGGGGGCAGTTTCAACAAGTAGTTACAAGTGATTATCGTCGAACAAATAACCTTCTATCCGAGAAAGGTTTGTAAAATTTAGCCAATATATTGCGTGTCACTCAAAGTATATTATTTTCTTTACACATGAAATAAATTCTATAATTAAAAATATCAAGTTTCCAAATAAAACAATCTCACAGTTCATAGAAATGATTTTTCCGTACAAGCAATAAATCTATTTATTTCAATACTGATTCTTATTTACGGCCAAAAGACCATTTGTCTGCCTTAGTTGATAGGCTGTCGCTCGCAGCACCATTAGCATCCCACAAATTACAATGATTTGCTGGCTAATGCAAACACTGATTAGATGCGAGTCATTATGTATTCTCGGTTTAACTGTTAGCTTGTTGAAGCATTCCGACTGATAGTCTAGCTGACAGCTAGATGGTTGCTTGTATATGCAACAAACAAATTCAAAATAGTTGGTACTGGAATATTTCTCCTTCAACATTTACTATCATATTGCAATGAATGTTCTTTTCCATATTAAGAAATATAAGGTTCCGGTGAACAGAAAAGCTGGATTCTAGATATGAATGTTATGCTGATGAGTAGCACAGAGCTTTCGGCCCTCTAGCGATCGATCAACCGATTGACATCCTGATGTCATTTTGGCAAATTAAATTTTCTTAATTTACTTACATCATACTAGCCTCCTCTCCAAATCCTCAAACACCACAATTACATAGCCTTACAATCAGTCCTTTTTATTTTTACTTCAAAAGTCTTCCTCATTATTTCTTTATATGTTCTTCCCTGCTAGCAAAGTGCTATTGGGTGAAGAAAATGACATATCCTATAAATTAGACCAGAAATATCGTGTAAGTTTCTTTTCCATGTACTTAATGTAATTTTATAATTCAAGCTTCTTTTCTCGACATAAGCTCGCATTTACAAACAAACAAGTAGTCTGCATGCATTCTACTCGGGCAGCCTATTTATAACCTGTATTCTCTTTTCTCTCTTACGATGATCTGTATACATTAAATAAAGCTATACTACGTTTTGTTAATTCAAGATATTAACCAAATAGTAAATGCCAATCGTTCGATTTTGTTTAGTCAATATAAATGTTTACACTAAGCAAGAAATTATAGTATAGTAACCCCATTTTTTTCATGCAGAATGTCCCGACACGATGATCTCGTGTGACGATAACAATAAATGCGTTGACAAGGAAAAGTTGTGTGACCTTGTGTGGGATTGTTTTGATGGATCAGATGAGGGCCGTAAATACTGCAGTAAGTTATGTTATTAACTTTGGGTGTTTTCCAGTTAGCCTCGTTATCAATGCAAAATATGGTTGCAGTAGTCCCAGGAAGCGCAGGGGGCCCATAGAGCCAGACGTGCACCAATACGTCATGCCTATGACCTGTTATAGGGTCAATAAACAACACTCAATTGACGAACATTTTACCAATTAACTGTTTACAATGTACAAGTACCATGCTGATTTTCCCAAGAATTGTTTGACTTACATGACGGATCAAAACTAATTTTTACAGGGCTTATACCGTGCTTTACACAGTGTTTTATACAAGAATTATACGCCTCTACGTACATCATTTTTAAAATTGATTTGCAGAGGCTTTATATCAAGACCTTTACAAAAGTATAGTATGGAATATTTTCAATGTATTAAACTCAACTGATTGACTAATATATGTACTGTTAATATGAAGAGACGCATTTACCTCTTTTCATTTGTTATGATCCACATTAAATTATATGTAGAGCGAACTTCTGTGTCCATATTAAATTATATCTCCATCCATTTTGGGTATAGAAATTCAAACTCTTTACATTAATATCTTAGCTTTCATTGTCTGATCTTTACTCAGCTCCAGTATCAAGCCCAGTTCATTTGCCGAAAGAAAATAAGGAAATTTGAACAATAGAGTAAAGGTTTATGCATATGAAAACATAATCGTACTATTTTCAAGTATAAAAGGGGCTATTGATTTCAGTCATAGATTTTGGTTTTCCCAGTGCACACTTGTTGTCATTATTGTCATCGTATTTGGTCAATTTGTAAACTAAAGCAGCCGATGAACAGTGCAGAGCATTCCTTCATGTCCCTGATTATTTAATGGGGAAGGGGGTGAACGATTTTGAGATGGTTTTATTTTTGTAACATATTTCAACGTTATAGAAGAAAATTCCCGTTGTACATGTGTGCAATGCGTATCTAAAAGAGACCAGAGCAAATTAAGGTCTAGTGAAACAGAAGCTTAGATCCTGATTTGCCAGAGATTTTCATTTTATTTTTCAATTTAACCCATTTTAGGATTGATAGATGGATTGATCAATATATATATATATATATATATATATATATATATATATATATATATATATATATATATATATGGTTTGATAGAATGGAACTTATACTTAAACAATTTAAATTCACTTTAACGCTCGTCAGTGGATTCTACATAAATTTGTTTCAGACGTTTCCATACAGTGTAATTTCGAAACAAAATCAAGATGTGGATACACAAATTTGTCATCTGGTGATACACCCTGGAATCATACAAGAGGAAGTCTCTTCCAAATACCGCAATTCGATAAGACCTATGGAACACAAGAAGGTTAATACATGTTGATATTTTGAATCTGAGGCATTGTTCACTTTGTGTTTGGGCTTCAAATGCTTTTCTGTTTAGATGGTTATTTTGTTTACAAGCGTGGAATATCTCTTATGACATAATATAATGATGCAGATATACATTCCGCCACATACAAGGGTATACAAACATACATACATACATGTAAAAATATACATATATACATGTATACGTTTATATATAAGCACATTCACGTCACACATGGACGTACACATATACATTACATTGTTTTGTTCCTTGATTACGATTTACCAAAACCGAAAGTATGATCTGGCGAAAATATATTCTGATTCACATCAAACAATTCTTCATTTCTTGTGTCGATCGTCTTTAATATTAACTGCCTATGATCGTTGGACCAAAACCAATTATCTACATTTTCAATTCATTCAAATCTTTCACAATACAAATATAAACGATTAGAATACTAAAAACTCAGCCAGTTAGTTATGGCCCCGTAACTTTCATCTCAGCTAGATCACTAAATATTAAGGACTATGACAATGTAAAGCTAATACAACGGGACTTTTGGTAGGACTAGAGCAAAACAAATATAGAACATTTTATCGTTAGATTACATAATGAAGAATACATTTTTCTTTAATATAATTTTGCAGATTAAATCCAGTTACTATCGTCAAAAGGTTACAAACGGTCATATTACAACAGGCCAGTTTGTTTTGTTAAGCAATTGGTTTCTGTAAAAGCATTGGATCGTTTTCAATACTCACACGATGAAGGTACAACTAAGCACCTTCCTATTGATTTGTGTGCGCATAGCATGGTACATGGGGACATTTCTATTACATCATTGCTACTTTGCAGGTCATTTCATGGTTGTCACCAACAGGCAAGACCCAATGGGATATGGTTCTTCTTTTCTGATGCTTAACAACAATGCGTCTTTGATATCTCCAACTGAAGAGATTCAGTCTGAGTCTTGCGTAGAGTTCTATTATTACTTGAATGGAAGTGCGGTTCGACCCAATCCTCTGTCGGCACAGCTCTTGGTATACGTTAGCAGTGGTAATCAGAAGACCCTTTTGTGGTAAGTTAGATTTATTTGCTGACAAACGCATGTCTTTCATTTTTTAGATTTGGCTCCATCTCCTTGTTGCATATTTTAGCTAGTATCACTCACGGTCACGAATTTGATGGCTCATATTAGAAACAGCTGTTAACCGCTTCTTGACTAGGTTAACCTTAGCTCTACCAGTTACTTGATATATTTCGTGCATCAACTATTTCAGTGGAGTTATCAAATAAGACGAACTAGCACTTTTAGTTGGCATTAGACTATTTATGCACCGATATTTTAAATAAAATGCTACTAAATTAACTACCCTTTCCATGACTGATCACGATCTTTAAGATATCAAAATAGTCAGCACATTTTTTTTTCTTCAAATTTGCGATTTACCAAATATACGGATTATCTAAACAAATATTGGTGAACAAATAGATGTTAATCGAAGAAAACATTCTTTCAAAAAATAATCTTTGTTCACTGTTAAATACTCGGAACTTGTTGACAAATAGACTGTTAATGCTTTCCATATTTGCGTTTAAAATTGATTCAAAAATAAAAGCAAAGTCGACCTAAATAGCACATTCACCCATATCAGGAATCTCGTCAGAACCCTTCTTGATTAATAGATTTTTAATACTTTCTATGTTTATGGCTAAATTAGATGCAAACATGTCATAATGTTGGTCCATATCATCAATTTCGTTTGAAATCTTCATTGCATGTTAGGAGACCGCCAATATTAACTCTTGAAAGGGACTTTTAGAGCTACAGTAACATATGATAAAACACGTTTTGTTTGATTCTTTTAATTAGGCATAAGAGGCGACTACTTTTGCGGAATATGACATATATTATGCTTAGAAATGGCACACATTTTTACCTCAGCAGGATATGAAATAACGAAGTCTTAAACTGTAGACGTGTGTGTAAACATGCAATATGTATATATATATATATATATATATATATATATATATATATATATATATACATATATTGTCATGATATTCTATGAAATCTCATGTCACATATGTAGACTCCTTATAAAAGAAGCTTAAGTGCAAGATAGTGATTCCAAGATTAATTTGAAATTGTTTCTTGAGCGACCGTATCTATTTCTTTATGTGTATGTTCATTCCAATCATTTAGTATCAAACAAAATATTCATTACATTGTAAGTTATTTAGTTAGCTCTCTACCCGCTTTCATCCTCCTTTAATTACGATATTTTGCTTTGGCTACAGGTACGATCATGTCAATAGGACCATCAATGGATGGATAAAGGGGTGGGTGCCTGTGCCAAAGGGCACGGTTCGTATCGTCTTTGAAGCAAAAACAGCCACCACGTCCGCCATATGGCCTGGGGTTGTTGCTCTTGATGAGGTGTCGCTGAAGAATGAGACATGTTCACAGCCACTGCACTGTGGCCTAGATACTTTCAGATGTACCATGTCTCGAGTTTGTATACCAGTCTATCTTCAATGTGATGGTGGAAATGATTGCTCAGATCAGATGAAGACAGCTGCAATAGTCAGTTACATTTACACGTGTCAATACATGTTTCCGTTTATTTGTGTGTACTTGTCTGTCTCTATGAATACGTTTCTCTGTATTTTAATATAAACATATACGGCCCCATTTAATATATATCCGAGCATCCGCTTCACCTACACACCTACACACAAAGAATCAGATATTTGTTCTACATAGCAATTATGTAGCTCTTTGTATTTAAAATTTAAGCTTACGCAATAATCATATAATTTGCATATATCAAAAGTTAAAGTTGAATAGGTGAAACTCAAACACTTGGGTTAAAATCTAAATATTCTCTAATCTCAGAATTTCCCTAATGACACTTTGCTTTTGCTGTACAACTTTTAATAAATTATTTGAGAAAAAAATAAGCAAAAATATTTTGGAATATGTGTTTCAATTTGAGATGTTTGGATGATTTGATATAATATAGACACAATAAATACAATTTGAGATGTCTGGATGCTTTGATATGTTTTAAACACAATAAATACAATTTGAAATGTCTGGATGCTTTGCTATGTTTTCGAAACAATAAATAAAATTTGAGATGTCTGGATGATTTGATATGTTTTAAACACAATGAATACAATTTGAGATGTCTGGATGATTTGATATGTTTTAAACACAATAAATACAATTTAAGATGTATGAATATTCTGATATGTTTCCAACACAATAAATACAATTTGAGATGTCTGAAAGAGTTACAAGTTGAGATTACTGGAAGGCTCATTATGAAGAAAATGTAAATGCGCACAGGGATTTATATGTTGTCTTCATGTGGTGTTCTGAAGCAAAATACGGCATGTAGTAGAAAATAGTCATTGTTAAATTCGACTTTGAACGAAAAACACACTTCTTATTACAAATCGCTATGACCATGTACTAATCTTATCAATATTGATTGAGCAAATATACACATGGTATGTAAACATGATTTTGAAGGAAGATCAATGTTTACTTGGAGCAATTATAAAGGAGAAAGGGCGGAGAGAGATCCCGAAATAAGTGTCACAACGAACATTGTAAGATATACACTTACCTGTACATGTTTTCCTTCAAGATAAACCGGACTATGAAGTAAGACTCGTAGATGGTGATCTGTCCTATGGAAGCATCGCAATATTTTACCAAGGGCGGTGGATACCTGTTTGTCATGGATACGATGATGAACTTGTTGCCTCTCTTACATGCAAACAACTGGGATACAAGTAAGTAAATTATCACATTTTTAGACATCAAGCAATATTTGTAAGTGCAAAATAAGGTACACTTTCCTTATATGAAGCATAACGAATGCAATAATGTTTGTTCATTATATCTGCAATATAGTTTTGAATTTTCTCCAATTTAGTCCAAACAATGGCTATTTTTATATTTTTAATTATTTGTTTTGCTAACAAGATGCCTGACAACTCACAGAGTTTGTGTACACTAACCATATTGACTTAAGGAACTATAGTTCGTGTTGTCAAATGCAATCATTTACGAAAGACATAAACAGGAAACAAAAAATTAACATTTAAAAACACCATTAAAATATAAAAAATAATATGCACAGAAAGACGTATATTCATGTGTGACACTCGAGTTGTGTTGATCATCTCATCGTACATTACACAGTGATTCAGAGCACACGAAAGCATTTTAAGAATAGCGTCACACTGTTGCTACACCTGTGTTAAGCATTGTATAGTTTGTTTGGTAAACTTTACCCGGTGTGAGTGTTATTGTCAAAATATTAATCTCTCTATTTTCTATTAGTTGTGCTTCTTTAAAACAACAACAACAACAATAACAACAACAATACTACTATTACTACTACTACTACTAATAATAATAATAACAATAATAATAATAATAATAATAAAAACTGCTCCTGGTTTAAACGGTTGGGTTAGGTTTAAACAGTGTTTAATTCAAACATCATCACAGAAAGTACAAACTATCACATGAAGAGATATATAGGATTGAACAACAAACTTATGCTTATTTCGAGCACTCGCCTCATTAACAATACTCCTTACTGTGACTGACCATTACATTTGAGTGGCCTTAGTCTGTGGATTCAGTAGGTTTCTTTCTACTTCATAGCTTCTTAATTAGAATTTAAATTTTGGGAAATTCCAGTCAAAAATGTTCCTATAAAGTGGAGTCAGGAAATGAAATATGTTCTGCCACTGGCCTTCTGCCCAATTTGTGGGCATGCAGTCAGATCGTTGAGGCCAATTATTTTATGAATTGCATCCGACTCTACAATATATTGGAGAATATATACCCTTTCATGTGATGATATATATCTCATGTTCTTCTTTCCGTGTAACATTACGGCTGTGAATATTAAGCTGTTTGCTCGAAACTGAGTTGGATAATATGCCTCATTTAATTTTGTTTTGGCAAGTTTTGCAACTTTTGTCCCTCAGTTTTCGGATGTTTCAATTGGTCTCCAGTTGATGGGCGACTTCGGTTTCAGGGCAAGCAACCTACGTCACAATCCTGATACCACACACACACATACACACACGCACACACACATTGGTACACGCGTAGATGTAACTTTTGGCATACTTTTAAAGTAATTGTTCGCAAATTTTAGTTGATACCATGTCAAAAACATTTGCTAACAGTTTGTTACCGCGCTATTACTCCAAATGGCAGTGAATGTTTAAAAAAAGAAATATATTTTTCCACGTGCTTGCTGATATTTTGGGCATAGCCTCAAACATGCCTTGCAAACAATTAAAATAAATTGCCACGGTAATCCAGATGGCATGTGAGGATAAAATGTACTCGTTAGAAAATTTCCTTTTTGTGTATTTTAAGAGGTTAGCGCAGTTTTATTTTTTAGTAATTGCTAGCTTTGTCAAGTACATATACCTTGTTTCCACTATTTTTGTACGTCTGGTGGTCAGAGCGCATTCTGAGTATTCTCACTTCTTTGATGCTTGAATACTCTGAGTACGGCATTTAGAATGTCAGCTGGATGAGATGAAATAGTGATGTTTCTTTGTTTTTTGTAGGTACATGTCTGTGGGAAGTTTGTTATCGACGAGTTTTATTTTTGGTGTCTAGAAGCACATGGCTTATGTTCAAACTTTCAACTGTAAACTTGATCTAATGAGAGAAGTCGTAGGCTTTAAAGATGAATTAATCAAGATTTTCCTTTTCGTATTGATATTTCATTCCGACGTCATCAGTTGAAGCTTCCCGCTCATAGTGTACCTTACAGAAGCCAACATCTGACCTTTCCATGGAACAACCCAACTCTTTTAAGTTTAAGAACCATTTCGAGAGGTTTGACCGAAAAATCCTTGCAATTCCTGCTTCTCGTGCTTCATTGCAAGCCTGCATTTTCTTGTAGAGTAGAATATTGATACACAGGCATATCGTGTATATCATATCGCGAATATTTAAATAAGTAGAGCGCCAGACGGCAAAGGGTCACTAGTTTTGCTTTTCTCCAAAGTATATGTTGTGTTCTGAAGGTTAGAAGACAATATGTAGAGACGGGGTCTCATGGACTGATAAAGTACTCATGTATTTTTACAGTGGGATAACGTAAATTATTGGCCTACAGGGTTTCTTGGTATGTGAATACAGTAAAACTTCGAGCATCCGGACGCCGATTATCGGATAGATACAATCTCTGGCCAACCCTGTTAGGTTGTCTTGATGTTTCCTTGGGATCGATAGTTAGACCCAATTCAATGGCATGATATAGCCAATAATGTGTTAAAAGTGCCGTTCACCCTCCCCCCACCCCGTCTCAAAGCAACCACAAGAACCTTTACAACCAAGAAATCAAAAACAATTATCCAGATTATTCTCGTATACGAACGACTACAGTGTCCCCTCAGTTTGTACTTATTACGATGTATGGGTATCTGTAAATAAAACTAATTTGCAGATTACGTCACCAAAATGAAAAAAAAAGTGTTATGAATAAATAAATTATATTTGTTAAAGTAGAATAAATATAATTAAGACAGATGGAGGAGATAATGACACGACATGTTGCCTAATATGTGCCGCAGTTAACAAGTTGTAATTTGTCATATATAAATACGAAGCTAATCAAGCAATATTAAAGACTTATGACCAAACGCACGCTTTAGCTCGAGCCGACGTTATTAACCGTTAATAAACGATCAACGGTGATTTAACAGGTAATACACATCAACCACCGAAACAGATGGGAGTAAAATTCATGTCAGCCAAGTTTAGCTTGATCGAAGTCCTTTGTCACTTTTGCTCATAAGACCACACAGCAAATGACCATCTATCACACTTATGTTATCATTCCATCATGTATAGACTGACTCGATATCCGATAGGTGTGACGTTCCTAATTAAAAACTATTATTGATATTTTTAGTGTCATCCCCTTCTGTGCCTAAACATGGCAAATATCTTCCAAACAGTTAATATTATTCTAATTACTGGTACATATGCAATCAAACGTGCGATTATTAGACTCATTTTAGCCAGTCACTTTCATTCAAAGCTCAACGTTTTGACCCAAATTCGATCTCCCAGAAGACCGATTATACAGACGAAATATATGTCCCCTGATGGGTCAGGATAACAGTATTTTGAAGGATGTATACTATTTCTGCCTTTGGGTTTTGCAGAGCTATGTATTACGTGGTCTTCTTCAGGACAAATGCGCTGATCTCTTTAAATCCAAAGAAAAAGAAATGTTGAACGCTTATCTTTCATCTCCAACATAAAATCCAGACTCCCCTTATGTAAATCGCGTCATTTAAACATCCGAAATCGTGAGAGACGCTCAAGATAATCCAGATGATAATATCTAAGAGAAACCCTTCTTGAAGCAAAACTGAAGTTACTCGTGAACCAAATACCCATTGGCAGACCCAAACTATATAATGACTAAAGCTGCCAAACGTGCCCGCATAAAATGCAAAGTAGCAATTTCCAGCACAATGTTGGGACAAAAACTAAATATTCAAGGGTTGAATATTAAATTCAAAATCAAACATGTAGTGTACTTCCGCTGCAGTAAGTTTGAGAGACAAATGCATTGAGGAAAGAATGAACATTAACATAACTGAACTGATGACAATCATATTTGAAAGAAGCCCGATGGCAGAACATTTCTTGTCTCTTTGTCACACTTTCAATGACATTATTTGAACTATAATTACACACTTCCTTGCGCACAGACAGCAGAAATATTTTTTAATCGACTCGATCTATGAAATTCATGAATCTTATGGTTTGTAGGTTTCAGCTTCCCTGGTACTATGATCAAGTGAGCTTATCGTATGGCACCGAGTCCGTCAGAAATTGCTTGTGACCGTTCTGTATGTTATGTTCTTCAACAGATTTTGTTCAGACTTTGACTAAAGGCTTATATTATCAAGATCTTGGAAACTGAGCGAGTTTAGTAATGTGGTTATCTAGCATCTGATTAGCTGAGCCGAGACCGTATTTTTAATCATATTTTGATCAAATTTGGAATATAGGCCTATCTCATGAAGATATTGGATTAGTTCAATAAAGAATGAGATCCACGTATATTGTGAGATAGAGTTGCTTTTTACAGCTAAGCGAGTTGCCACTATTGATGCTATAGTTCTGATCCTATCTTGATCAGACTTGGTAAATAACCTTACGTCATAAAGATTCAGAGGGTGTATAAATAGCCGAATCCACGCGTGTTAACGACGTTACCTTGCATCGGATTGACTGAAATTGGTTCCACTCTGAATACAGTATTTCTGGTCCGATTTTTACCAGATTGCAATAAGCACTGATATTATCAAGATCTCAGACTGGTTAGATATTGGGTGAGATCCATGCATATCAATGACTGAATCATGCGTTTCACCGGCTGAGCTTGTTACTATTTTAAACACCTTATGTATAATCCAATGCGATCAGATATGATAAATAGGCTTATATCGTCAAAATCTCAGATGAGTTTTCTAACAAGAGATAGTCATTTATATTACTCAGGTGATCATGCGTTGGAGGCGTAATTGAAATTTTCCCTCAAGGCCGTGGTCGAGGATGTAGTCTGCCATCTTTGAAAGTAGTAGCTGTAAAAATAAATCTTCGTTGTCATCACCATGTAAACATTTGTAATCTCGTAAAAGATTGGATCATACGAATAAGTGCAATGAGTGGCATGGCAAAGCTGATCCTTTGATAGTTAAACCCTTGAGAGTTACGCTAACTCCCTTCCTGAAACGAGTCAAAATCCCTAAAATGTTCAACTTCATACATAATTTACACTGGACACATTCGGAGATATTTTATATTTAAAGCTATGGCAATCACGTCATATATTTTACATTT
Organism: Margaritifera margaritifera; assembly: GCA_029931535.1. Lineage (NCBI taxonomy): Eukaryota > Metazoa > Mollusca > Bivalvia > Unionida > Margaritiferidae > Margaritifera > Margaritifera margaritifera. The sequence continues at coordinate 2,875,523 of JAQPZY010001502.1, forward strand.
ACAAAACGGAATAGGGACCATCATTGGACTTATTTTCCACAAAATCCCTCACTGCGAGAATGTTGGTAAACACATACAAACCTAGGGCAAAATGACCAGCTTCTAATTCCCGTTGGGGGCTATAATCTAATCTCGAACTCGGCTTGTAAAAATATCTTTTTGTACAATAGATCCCTCCGCTTGGGCATGCAAAATGAAATCATACATTATTGTAATTATTGTAAATAATGATGTAGGAACATGGAGATAACGTATGGGTGTCTCTTGAATACAAAATTTACTCCATGGCCAATCGTATGAAACTGTTGAGTTCTGCTTGATTGGCTAAGCTTATTACTTCTCTGTAGTCCATATTTCTGATCCAATTTTTGATAAAATTTGGGATATTGGGTTATGTCAGCAAGATATTGAATAGTAGCGAAATCCACGCATATAAATTAATATTGTGTCTGATTTGTTGAAGCTAACTACCACTCTGGGGGTAACATTTCTGAACCGAGTTTGACTCAATTTGAAATATCAGCCTATGTCATCAGGATCTTGAAAAGGAAAGAAAGTGAAACCTTGTAAATGAGTTAGATCCATACATAGCTATGTGATGATCTTGTATCTGATTGGCGAAGGTTTTGACTTTTTTGGAGGTCACATTTCTGGTCCGACTTTGATAAAAATCCGAAATATAATTAATATATGATTAAGATTTCAGTCGTATGGATTAAGAGCTAGATTAATGAATATTAATAAGGTTTTCAGGCATTTAATTGGCTGAGCTTATTACCAGTGCATATATGGTATATTTAGTTCATTTTAAATAAACGTAGCAAATAATCTTATGAACTCATGATTGTTATTATGTGCGAGATATACTCCTGGTAATTATATGACCTTGCATCTCACTGGTGCAGCATCTTACCTCGATGGAGACTGTATTTGCTTATAGTGTGATGAGCCAAATAAATAAACTAATATCGTCAAGTTATCGGATGAGTTTATTCATGAGTGAGACCTGTACATTTGATTGCGATGATTTTGCATCTGACTGTATCATACTTGTGGTTGTATTTTGATAGGATTTGAGCATACATAGCAAATTAGCTTATAACATCATGGTCTAAGACATGTTCTGCGATGTTGAGATCTATCCATATAAATAAGGTGATATTGTATCTTATTGACAGAGATATGTACCCCTATATCACTTTAGTCCTAATCCAATTTCTCTCAAACTTAGTAAATAAATTTATATCATCAACGTCTTGGATGAGTTTGATTACGGGCAAGGGCTACACGTGATAATTCTGACTTTATTTTTCGAAATAATTGTATCAGACTATAGTGCAATATGTACAATTGAGATAATATAAGCATTGGGAAAGAGTTTACATAGGCTGAGGTCCGTATAATATCACACGTACGTGCCAAGATATGTAAGTTAAGTGAGCGATATCAGGCTTACTTGGACCTATTGGTTCATTTTCGAGATATGTTAATTCAGAAAGTCGTAAGACTCGTTTGCACTAGTTTAGCGATGACTGTTGTCAGTTATTTTGCTTTCTGTAGTCATGCTATCATAACATGACATCGAGGGACCCCTCACATTACATCTCAAAACACGTATTTTCCATATCACTTGCATTTGATCGTGCGCAAAACAACGTGTGCATGATCGTTGTCGGTATACTCTAAGAAAATTTGATTCAGGAGTACGAGTGCTATTGTGCTATTGAACCTTAGCGTCGATACGGGTTCGCCGTTCCATGCATCTCTCTCTCTCTCTCTCTCTCTCTCTCTCTCTCTATATATATATATATATATGTATATATATATATATATATATATGTATATATATATATATATATATATATATATAACCAAAGGCTGTGTTGAGTTTGAAGAAAATCCAACCCGGAAGCAATTCGTAGCAAATCCCACTCGAAGCAATTCGTAGAAAATACCACCCAGAAGCAATTCGTAGAAAACCCCACCCAGAAGCAATTCGTAGAAAACCCCATCAGAAAACAATTCACAGAATATCTCATTAGAAATCAATTTGTGGAAAATCCCATCAGATGACAATCACAAGCCCGTGCCCATCAGAATACAAGTTGTAAACATTCCAATAGCCACTTCCATTACTAAACTGGGTCTCCCTTTGTGAGACAGATGGAGCATACTGTACACAATGAGAAAATTTTACATATATGTAAACTCTGGTGGATATAAACAACAAAGTCGAAACCATAATTTTATTTTAGTTTTGGTTTTGGCTGGAATGTACATGATGCATTAATCTTTCCTATAAGTATACAGCTTTAGTGTATGTTCTGTTAAAAAAGTATAACATTTAGAAACGTATTTATTCTTGGATCTTGGAAACATATCGCAATATATTTCAGAGTCACTATTTCTCTAATCATGATTTTTACCATCTCCATAATTTAAATATAGCAGCATAGCACTTCTTTTGAATACCTTAAGGAAGACAAAATGCATGAAGGGAATGTTTCTAAAACAGTAAATGTACGTTTTCCAATGTGTTACACTTTCAAGTAGGTTACTCAAGCTGAGGATATCTATATCTATACATATATATATATATATATATATATATATATATATATATATATATATATATATATATATATATATATATAGGGATCTAAGATAATACACTGTCATACAGTACTAGGCCTGTCCGTACGTTGACATGAATCTTGTCTTTTTTGATAATTGTTGTCTAAAATTTACGCCACGGCTGGAGTTCACAAAAGAAAACTTCTGTATTGCTTCAGATTTATGTGCTGAATTACGTATCCACCCCGAACAAATTATATATATATATATATATATATATATATATATATATATATATATATATATATATATATATATATATTTAAATTGTAGTACTATTTGTTTTTGCATCGTTGTAGTCAGGATTGAACTTCTTTTGAAAGGAATATAATTCGAATTAATCAGGAACTGGTGTAACAGTTACTTCTGGTTTTCTTTGGAATAGTGACACAATGTAACCAGTATCTTAGTCTTCTGGTATTTTGAACTGAATTTGTTCTAACGATCTCATTTGTTCATCAGTTGCCATCTATTTGTTTTTCTTCTTTTATTTTATTTTTTAACTGGCATATACTGTCTTATGCACATATTTTCTAATCGTCTAATTCAATAATGACCTTGACATTGACCTTTCGTACGCAGCTTTGCAACTCTCCGCGACTTAGATGTTATCGCCATTTTGTTCTTTGCCATCGTAATCCAGGTTTTAAACGCCATTTTCCTCCGGTTTATCTACATGGTATCATGTTAATTCCTCATCTTATCCTACTCTTGACCACCAGAAACATGTCTAAAGACTAATTCTACACCCGATACATATATAAACCTGGAGCATGTGCTAACCAGGGTATAATATCATAGTGGGGATATTTCACATACATTTCTAAAATAGTAAAAAAGTCACATATCATCAATATACATTTCTGTACGCAATAGCATAAGGCGGATCCAGTGGATGGGCGGATCCGGTTTCCTTCCCTCGCCCCCTCCCCCTCCCAAACAAAAAGGATACAAAACAACCAGAACATTTCCTAGTGTTGGTATTCTTTACAGTTAGATGGCTAAAGTTGTGCCCTGGAAACATTTAGGGTATTCTTTCCGACAGACCCTCATGAACCTGTTTAGCCCCCTCCCCTAAACTATACCAAAATATATTTCTAGATCCATCCCTGGATAGTTATTTGGATTGCAAAGTGTGTTCAAGCTGAATTGTTCCATGACATCTTGAAAGTATTGAAAATTGTCATTTGCTATGTTTCCGTCGCTAAGTGATGAGTAAAACGTTTATATTATCGCTATAGCTGTGTCATGAAATCTTTCAAAGCAATCCCTCTATCTGTATAGGTAAATGCCTCTCCTCACTTATTTGGACTGCATTTATGTAAACAGTTTTTAGTGTTTCTGTGAATATTTCATCACATTTGGTTTTTCATTTAGCCTGCTGTTCTATAGTCTGGCCGATGAACCTAAATACATGCAACCCGAATCGTCCTCTGCAATGTTCTTTCTTATCTTACTGTTATGAACCTAGTACATTTTTTTAACTATTGGTTTATATCTCTTGCGGATGGATTTAACAAACACAGAACTGTGATGGATGTGTCTCGCTGTATTAGTGTTAATATTTGCGCTGTACACACATTACTCTACACTCTGGTGACACAATAATATATTAAGTTTTTCGCCCATTTTGGGGAGTAGTGTATTTGCTTGTTTTTTTACATTATAATTCTTGAGTTTTACAACATAACTCTTTCAGGAGTTGTATCAGGAGAGTTATCTACATTATAACATAGTCTCGTTTGTGTTTTAATACATACCTTTTCTTTCGTGCTAAAATTTTTTAAATCATATGCTGTATTTTAATCTAATAATACGTTCCGGTATTATAATTATTATGTCCACTATACTAAAATACAGGTATCTTATCAAAATTTGTTTTTTTCTCTCTCTCTCTGCTTGAGTTAGACTAAAAGAATTGATGTAGTTTCTCTCCATACTGCTGCCCCCCCCCCTTCCAATATTTCATACATATTTACGACAGATAAAATTCATTTTAATTTTATTTGCAATATCCTCAAATTTGACCGGACATAGTTTAAGCCAATCTTCTTGTGATGGTCTATCAACCTAATCATTTGGTATTTTAAATCAGATTTCAGGACACAAAAGAAAAAAGAATACTTTATTCTTTCTACGTTTATACAATATGTTTTGTTCTTAACCCATCCGGGTAAATCAACGTATAAGCTCCCAATGAGTGGCTGCTATCCATCTACTTGCGATGCTGAATATTCAATTTTGTCAAACATCCAGTTTTTATTTAGCTTATTTTATGTCCAAATTTGCTGGGTAAAATGTCAAATAAACGTTAAATGACATTATTACTTTCGACTCTGTTCAATATATGTATATGCCATGTTTTATAGTCAAAATGTTTATATTGAGCTTGTTCTACCTCATGGGTGGGTCGTTCTCTATGTCCAATCGATATGTCTAACTGCTTTCACAGAACAAAATAGCCGAACGTTTCGATTGGTGATCTTCTTCAAACATGATTAAATTACATTGAAACATTCATTGAAGTTTTGATTGGTACCACCGTAGAATGTATACTAATCTCGAAGTAGTTTAGTGATACTTATCTGTATGATCTCGTTTTTAATAAGTTTTACGTCCTTTCTAGTTTAAAATGTATGTACAGGTGTTCGTAAATTTGTCCAGCCTGTTTTGAAATTGATTCATGAATTATAAAAATCATCTTTTAATGTATATAATTAAAACAATTATATATATAGATTTAACTGTACTCATTTTCCTAATTTAAATATTTTAAGATATATTTCACTATTCTTCGCGTGTAATTTAATATCGAGAATTTTACATTCATTATAATTTTGACAAAGGCTTATCTGCACTCTCTGGTATGTCAATCACTGGAAGCAGCCATCTCTCTAGTTTGGGTAAACTAAACGGTCCAAGGGATATGATTCATGACTCTTTCTTACAGCGAATTAGGGTGATTGCCGTTTTGGTTTCTTATGTCAAATCAACCAGGATGTTTCTGTATCACTTCAGTTACACGGTTAAATTTACCTTTCATTGAGTCAAAACGAAAGGCTTTGAGCTCCGGAAGCAATTCTACCTGTAGGCAGAGTGAAAATCTTGTCGAGAAGTTAAAGGTGCACAACAGCTTTGCATGCAATGTAACCTGACGTAATATCAGCGCTTACCCTTCGCACCTATTATATGCAATAATCCCTCGAACCAGACCATTAAAATTAATCCAATGTCATACTTTAGAGAATGAATGGACTGGAAAGAGGTGGTATGCTTAGTTTATAGCAAAACATATTTATCCAAAGTCAAGAGTTAAACCTCCCACTTTTCGCTATCAGATACAACATTTAACAGTCTGCACCTCCCGATCTTGCTTTTTCATACTGTGAAATATACTTGAATACCAGCAGACTACTAGGTTTTACCAGAAGGGACAAGTACATTGCAATAGCACAATAATTGTCTCCAGTATACATTTTCTTAAATTAATCGGAGTTTTTTTCTTCTAAAACCAAAATCATACAATTTTATTTTAGTAATATCTTAAAGAAGTTCTAACTAGATCTTTTCTTATTGCTAATTCTGTGCTGTAAGTTTTGAAATAGTAGAGAGAAACATTACCACCCGATACAAACGTATTATCTCTGCAACTACATTATAACCCCCAGAAATGTTACAGTTTTGCTAATGGTAAATACCATAGTCTACAGTAAAGTATTTAGTTTTACAACAAGATCGTTTCTTTCTCCCACCGCATTCCAATCTTAAGCTATTTCACATTCCTGCTAATGTCATAGATCATAGTCTATAATAAAATATGTACTTAGTGAAAAAATGGCGACTTGCAGCCCAAAACATTTATTCGATATTGATGCTGATTCTGAGAGAAATTCATCGCCTTCTAGTTTGGCGAGTATTCAAACTAAGTCCATACATACTACATTGCATTTATTTGTACTTCAGTCCCGGGGTTTTAAATTTTCATTTTCATACCATTTTACCGGATTTTTAACCTGCAAAACATGATTGATCTACGGCACATATATTTTAAAAAATTAAAAATAAACTAGGGCCTTTCTGGTCTTAAAAATCAATTGTGATTGTCAATAAACATAACAAACGTGAAACAATGATTAGTCATTCTATCAATATACATACTACTGTAACATACTACTATAACTTAAATAGACTGGTTTGAAAATTTTGTACTTCCTCTCAGTGTATTTGTATTGAAATTGATTACGCTACTAAAGTACTAAGGTAAAATACAATATTTTCTTTAATATTTGTAGTTCTGGTTGATTGCTTTGCTATATGAATGTAAATGAAGGCGTATTTCTTTCATTTTATAATGCCAGTTGTACAAATAGTTAAGAGATAAGTACATGAAGAAATATTATATCTCCATACCAAGTGACTAGAAAGAGTGTCACGTAAAGCGCCGATAATGTTAACAGCTATGTAATATATGGACCTTTTAATGCAACAAAACCGGCCACCACTTAGTCACCGTAGCTCCTTTTGCCAGGCCAGGGATTCCTGTTTCTAACAAAAAGATGGTATTTTGTTATAAGAATTTGTCGTTGAAGTTCCATATAGACTTTAAAAGAAATATTTGGCGTGCGTGGAATTCAGAGTCCCTTGAAACTAAAGACGCATGTGTCGAGCTAATTGACTTAGACTAGCAAAACGTTTCGTTTAGCAAAAACAATTCTAAACTATTACATGCTGATATCTACCTACCCTCCCTACCAAGGATAGAGATAGAGAAGACCCGTCATATGCGTGAAAGCTTGTTTTCCTTTCAACTTTTAAATGTACTTTGACATTGTTTTCTTGAACAATTCACACGGTTTGAATCGATTCGATTGACAAGTTTCGTCTTTTTGCATACCCCTTCTCTTTTGCATGAAGAACTCCGTCCTCTTTTTGGAGTGTTCACGAAGTTACCTAAAAAAAGGATAAATGTCCGCAAACATTTTAACAGTCTGAACATATCTTTAGCTGTGTTTTGCCATTCGATCTTGCATAAACTCCAGCATCGATGCATGGACTCTCATCGTCACCGACGGCACCTGTTTTAACTCCAAAACTGTGTCATACTTCGTGCACGTGCTATGAATAAAGTATAAAGATAAAAAGGCAAGAAAGTATTACAAGCACACTGGATATATATATATATATATATATATATATATATATATATATATATATATATATATATATATATATATATTTATATATATTGGTATATTTTTTTCGATCGTAATTTGTTATTTAAATTAAGACAAATACTTATAATTCTATGTATTCCGATACCTTAACATGTACTAGTAAATATATTTATATATATATATATAGAGTGAGAGAGAGAGAGAGAGAGAGAGAGAGAGAGAATGGTACAAATATACACCAGACAGAGTGGAAAATGCTATCCCTGGAACCTACATGAGGATGCGTGAGAATGAATATTATCATACAGGTTAGATGATTGTTTATTGTTTAATTAAAAATTATCTAACTTGTATGTTAATATTATTTCTCAATATATAATTTCACTCTATATTATCATTAGGACCAGGGCTAGCACTTTCCACTATCTCTGGTGTATATTTGTACCTATCTACATTCATTTCTATATGCCTTGATTTATGTCATAGGAATCCGGAGCGACTGGGTGTTAGATATTTAATTACTGGATCGGTATGTGAATGTGTCTGATACACATGAACGCTGATATCAGCGGCTATGTTCCATCTTTATAGGGGATGAATGCATGGTTGAAGGGGTATGGGAATTGGTGCGTGCAGGAAAGCGATTGGTGCCGTAACTCGCGGACCCAGGTTCGCATCTCAGTAGGGGACGAGTTAAAACATCTATAATAACCTGTATAGTAATATTATTTCTCAACACACACACACACATATATATATATATATATATATATATATATATATATATATATATATATATATATAACGGAACTGCAATTGGCACTAAAAAAGCACCTTTGTATGCCAATATATTTATGGGAAGACTCGGGCAAAAGCTCCTCAGCGAGGCACCCTATAGATCTCTAAACTGGTGCAGATTTATTAACGACATAGAATCAAAATGGAACGAAACCGGCGACAATTTCAAAATAATTCTTGAATTCACCAATAATTTACTTCCTCCGATTACATGTACGTCAGAGTCATCAGCCAGGTCCAACATCTGTTTGGATACTCAATCTTCCCTCCTAGAGGGGAACATATAAACTGACCTGTATTCTAAACCAACTGACTCTCACCAGTACCTACTCCCAGCCAACTGCCACCTCCAGCACGTAATAAAAAAAAATTATTACGGTATGTGCGTTTGGACTAAACGTATATGTTCTAATCCGGCTACCTTTGAAAAAAGATTCGGAGAGCTAAAGGGGCACCTTAGAAGGGGAGGATAGATAAATAGCTACATCGATGAGGCTATTAACAGAACAAGACTCGTCGATAGAAGAACCATCCTGAAATATAAAACCAAGAAAACCAACAAACGCGTCCCCTTCGTGATTACTTTCCAACCTGATGCCCCAAAGTTACAACAGATAATTCGGAAGCATTGGAACCAGATTGATCTTCCGACCCTCCGAAGGGCATATTTCCAGAAGTTCCTATGCTTTGGCACCGTAGAACTACAATTATGATGGACCATCTGGTGCGTGCCATTGAAACTTTAAACAAGACCACAGATTCAGGCTGCTGCAAAGACAAGCGTTGCCTAATTTGTAAACATATGCCAGAGACCAACTAGCTCAGAAGTTCGACGACAGGAGTTAGCTACACTACCAAGTAGAAGTTAGGATGCCGAACCATAAATGTAATGTATCTTCTAGCATGCAAAATCTGCGGCACTCAATATGTTGGCAAAAACGTCGATTTCAGAAAAAGAATGAATATCCACAAGAGCAAAATTCACACAAAAAATTAACTCGTAACTCGCCAACCAGTACAACTCGATTGGTCATTCAGTCGAATCCCTCAAAATGCTACCGATTGATTCTAACCTGTGGTGGACCGATATAGAACGCACACGTAAGGAACAATACTGGATACTTCAATTGAAAACTCATGGAGCATTTGGCCTAAATGAAAAAGTCTAACTTTCCTAGTGCAATCTTATCAAAACTACTTCCAGGCATCAGTTTATCTGACGTACGCATTTTTTTTTGCGATAATATTAGTCCAAGTAAATATTTCGTAACTCTTGGCATGTATTACTGGTACTCTTCTTCTTCTTCTTCCTTTTTTATCTTATTATTGTTATTGTTATTATTATTATTATTATTATTATTTGAACTCTTGTCCATTATCCCGCTATACCATATTCTTGAAATACTTCCTAAGTACCTCCATGAATAACTTTATCGGGGTATAATTTCCTTTGCACGTTGAATTATCGCCGCGCATGGTGTCAGTCCTTTATTCTAAGCCGGAAATTAGGTCATACCACTTTGGTCCTCTGCGTGATACGCACGATAAACACTTATATTTCTTTTGTTTACAGAACTTTGTTGGGATGAGGGCAGCTTAACATAGATATGTACTTTATCCGTTTCAGACCGTTTTTTAAATTATGTCTTCTTTCTGTCTTCTATTGTTTATCCTTTGTTTGTTTATTTCCCCGTCATTTATACATGTAGGAGTCACGAATTCTTCTTGGCTTTTGTGTTTTGTGTCTAGTGTTTGTTTTGTGGATGTAAATTGTTTCTTCCCCTGACGAAGAGCTTGTTTAGCTCGAAACGTTGGGAAACTGCTTTGTATTTGCGCCGTTATCAATTGTTTTGACATTATATATATATATATATATATATATATATATATATATATATATATATATATATATATATATAGTTGCCTTCTTGTTTCCTCTTACAGTGGACGATACCAATCAGGTGTGGCCTATTCCTGGCAGAAGCCCGTGACACAGACGATATCGGTCACTTGCCAATACTATCACACAAATCTTTCCCAATGCTTCATGTCTGACACACCGTACTCCCCTTGCAGCTCTTATCAAGCTGTATTATGTAGCAACACAGGTACGTAATGATGACAGCTGCTACCTATCTATATATCATTCTTATACAGCTATATTGCATGGTTGGCATTTAGAAGCTAACCAAACTAACGCAGATATTAACCGCTCCTTCGATGTACGAGAAAATTACCTATCAATAAAACAAAGTGCTCGGAAACATACACATTATAGGATAGGAAGTTTGAAATAGAATATGAAATGGGCAGTGATCTGGTAGAACTTTCAGAAATGTAAATGACTAATACTATACTTACCAATTGCAGATGGGGACAACGAATAAAACTTCAATATTGAGAAGAATAACAACAATAATTTGGAGTTCAGTATAAAAGAGAGATCTTATTTTGTGCTTTCTTCTTGAGAAAAAGAGGTTATATTATAAATATTACATGAAAGAGAAAATACAACTAAAAGTGCATATCATTTTTGGTCAAAATTACAGGAAAAACACTCGTACAAAATAAACTGCAGTTCTTGGATATGGCAAATGCACCTCCACGTAAATATCACTCTTTACCTCCTGACTTAATATTTTGTCATATTCTACTTGATAGAAAATATGTTCATGTACCAACTTTGAATCCTGTATTTTTAGGATTTATATTTTACATTTATATTTTATTTTATATATATTTTGTTAGCATCCTTACCGTTTATATTTTAATTTACTTTATGTTTCCATTTATTTGGAAGTGTTTATCTTCCCAAACTTTTTTGTCAATTCTCCATTTCTCGACTGTTACTTTTAATACGCATTCATTATTGTGATGAGGGGCCGTTAATCCATATAATTATTTTTAATGATATTGCTACTACTAAAACTACTGCTAAATGCTAATACATACATACTTCTACTTGAAAGGTTCAGTTTCTTTTCTCCTACTTTAATCAATAAAGAATAGGCTAAAATGAAGACATAGCATAGATTTAGATGGCCTTACCCAATGAAAGCAGACGACTTATTTGTCAATAATTTTGTTATTCTTCTCGCTCTCTCTCTCTCTCTTTCTCTCTCTCTCTCTCTCTCTCTCTCTCTCTCTCTCTCTCTATATATATATATATATATATATATATATATATCTTACTCTCTCTCTCCCTTTTCACTTGATGATTACCTAAACTCTATGTCTAAATTATGTTTGCATGTTGCAAATGATCTTTTGGAATTTCTAGCTAGCTAGTAATATTCTTAGAGGACCCCTTACAATGAGCAGTACACTCATAGCTCTTTATGATACTTCCAGGATGGACACAATATAACCGTTATATCCAAATTTTCTCAATTTTCTTCTCTTATAAATTAAAAAATTAAAACGATTTGCTCTTATTTCTGTATTTGATCACTAATTGTCCGTATTCTACACAGTATTGTCCCCTTGAAATGACCGTCAATCAACACATCTTTATAGATTGATTGTCGGGTCGTTCTATAATGACGTCACACGTAGCAGTGACATGATTTAAAAGCAGAGGAGGTAATTCCGTCATTAAATTTAGACAATCACTCTCTGTAATATTATAGGTACATTTCGGAAATTCGGTGGGTGTAAATTTTACCGAAGAAGCATACAATTTCATTTACATCTATTCTTCTTCAAAAAGCAGGAACAATTTACTTATTGAAGTTTTTCTCCATATATGACATTAAATACCCCGCTTTCTCTTCTGTTACTCGACCGGTCCTTTAAATCTGCTGTGGACCACCCGGTCCGTTTCCGTGTATATTAGACACGCGCTGCCTGGGGGGGGGAGGGGGAGTTATAGATTGCTAAGGCGATTCCCCTCACAAAAGGATCAATACTGATTCACTTCAGTCATTCTAACTTGTTTGGGTAAAATATATGCAGCTCGTTTTAAATGTGAGTATTACATATTGCTATGGCACCTAATTATGAAGAATTCCATTGATAATATTACATAACTAAATCGCTCTGGCTGTTCTCTCTCTGCCTGGAATATCGAAGTCCAGCTTATTTTTCAGTTGAAATGGTCATTTCATATGAAACATACCGAGAGCAAGGTTTGCATACACCAAAACAATATATTAATCGATGTCGATAAAAGTGTGTGCAGGTAGTCAAGTGTTTAAAACTGGAGTTACAGCAACAGTGTCTTCTTTCTCCGCTGATTGTATGGGGTTACCTACACATCAAATATACTTTCACATTACTGAGTCTTTTCTTAAATGAAAGGCGTTTTATTTCGTATCAAAGAATGTTTCTAAACCTCTAATCATTTCCCTTGCTCAATACTAAGTCGTAACAGCAATGCAACATTGGATTATTGGCGGAATTGCCCCTGCAAAAATAGTTAAATTAATGTGCGAAACAAATTCGATTGGCACGATGTAGTATGTAAATGCTTGAATATCTTTAATCATTACAAATTCATGGTTTCTCGTATAAGTATAAATATTATGTTAAGACTAGGTCTTAAAAATATGTAACAGAAAGAACGTGAAACCAACAAAATCAAATAAAATCAACAAGTAATTTATTTCTAGACAATTAAAGTCAAAATTAAAAAACCCACTTACAATAATGTGAATTAATGTCCAAATAATCCAATAACCCTACGTGTACTAATCACAAGTCCAAAATATAGAATGATCCGAATAAATTTCAGTAGCTTTAAATGTACTGATATGTCTTTAGTCTTGAATGTACTGATGTTCCAATATTCTTGAATGTCCTGATGTACCAGGATTCTTGAATGTCCTGATGTACCACAATGATGCAATCCAGAATGTCTTTGAATGATTTTAATAAAATCCTAAAGTCATGTATTATTCCCAAAAGGTTCTAAAGTCTATGAGCACAACAGTGTTTCCAATGAATATTTAAAACAAATAATTCCTCTGTCTTTGAATTTGCTCTGATTTTTGCAACAAAACTATAAACATCTGATTATTAAGCCAAATTTCTTAAAGACTAATAGTTAGCATAGGAATGAAAAACTGCTTACCAAACTTCCTATATATAAGCACAGGTCACCTGACAGAATGTTTTAGAAAATCATATGGATTACCTGACAAATATCAGTAATTCTAGTGGAAAAACTAGTATAATTGTAAACAAAAGCATCCCTGACCTCTAATTCTAAGTAAACAACTTGTTTGCATCCTATAAGAAAGGAAAAAGTTAAATATGTAGGACAAAAGTTAAATATGTAAACATTATACATAACAATTGACCCTTGAAGAGAATATTGTGTGTATATAGAGGTCTGCTGCATGTATTCATACAAATCCTCTTTGCATGCTATTCTTTTTTTTTATTTTTAGAATGTTTCTCCGGAGAACGTATTTGTCCAAGGTCCACCAAATGTGTCCCTGTTCAGTACTTCTGTGATGGTATTCCCGACTGTCCCTCTGCTGAGGACGAGAAAAATTGCGGTAATGTATTGCCGTGACAAAAATATGGTGCAAGAATTTCGTGCGCGCACTATTCAACATTTACAAAACTGTGGCAAATATTTTGCTGAAATTTGTTTCTAAGTATACAACATTTGATTGCTTGTGTGCACAAATTATTCTAGTGTATGTGCATGTTTTGCCTCTAATTTTCTATTTTTCTATATTTCTGATAAAAGATACATGTCTGCCCTACAAACAGAAAGTGCAGGACCAATAATATTGTATACATTCAAATCTCGTATCCCTATATGATAACATTCAAAAAGAAATATTTTTAAAAATAAATAATAAATACCCCAGGCTCCTGGACTGTAGTATACAGTAATATTAGCTTAAACATTAATAGGTAGAACCAGATTAAATAAGATTGAACCAGCGTAGAACCAGAGAATATATTTCGGCCACTATTGCTGCTATCTTACACATTGACACGTAGAACTACTCAATAGATGTTCATAAAACAAAACTATCCCCAAGTCCCTTTACTTTAGTATACATTCATATGCACCTATTATGAAAACAGGTGAGTTAGTAAGCACAACACTTATTTTGAAATTTGATTATACAACTTAAATGACGAGACAATGCTTAATTGTAATGATATGAACAGTTTCAAGAGAGGTGATATAAATAGTTCATGACTTTAACATGAAAGCAGCAATGTCTGTATAAAGAGATAATGCGTATTTGGATGGGATTAAAGAGTTAAAAGCAACATCGAAGAGGATAATAATGTTGATTTGTTAACATTGAGATAAGCATTGTGCATACTTAAAGCATGATGTTTAAACAATACTGTATGAGAAAGGAATACATTGTGTAACTGATGTGGGTAAATACACAGACTTGTTTCCACCTAAGATCTCATAAATGTTACAAGGTCATTCTGCAGAGATTCAACAAAACATGTATTGAATTTATGGGAACAAAGTTAGATGTAAACACTAAAATGTGACTCAGTATATCATATGAAAATCAAAAGGATTGATACAAGTATGTATTGATACTGATGTATGCATTTTCAAAATACCACTGGGCTGAAAAATGAAAACGAAAACAGGAAATTATGTAAACCTTGGATTCAGGGAAATCTTTAGAGATCCAAAGCCTGAATATATATATATATATATATATATATATATATATATATATATATATATATATATATATATATATATATATATATATATATTTGAACGCGATAAATAATTGTACAACAGGAATGCTAAATATTTATTGGAAAATGAAACCATTCAAACTTTCTGTGACAAAAAGTCAATATGTTCTAGAAGCGTTTAACAGACAAAAAATAAAAACAAACAACAACAACAACAACAATAACTATAATGTAGACGTATTTCACTCAAAATAAAACACTAACAGTGGTTGACGTTTTACTAAGGAAACAGTAATGCTAATCTCGAGGTAGATGAGTTTAATATACTAAAAGCTGCAGTCGTGTGAGAAAAAGCGGAATAAAATATACAAATGATTGCACTGAAGAACAACGTGGAAGAAATCTTGGCTAATTAGACACACTAATAACACCAGAGGAGACAATTAAGTTACTATAAATCAAATCATGTTAACTGCGGAGAGACAAGAATAGTATCTTTGACAAATTACAGGATATGAAATCAAGCCTAAACAGATGTTTTATTTTGCAACTAATCGAACAATTTGAGTTTGGACAATCTGTGGTGGATGCTGAAGAAATGGAGACGGAAACATAAATGCATTCAAGTATCATATAAGACGATGGACTTAGATTGTATTATTTGGAACATTGTCTGTATCAAACTTTATGTCGCTTGGTTGTACAGGTTGTATTGTTTACGAAAAGGAGTTATTGCCAAAACCAATTGATAGAGCAAAGACTTAACACTGGAAAAACTAGGACTGGAAGAAACTCGCGAAACTGTGCCACATCAACATTCATTGGTAAAGTCTGCACAACAAGGACACAACTATTTCATAGCTCAAGTTTGTAGATTATGAGTATGTTACATGTCTAACAGAAATAACATAACAAATACCATTTATCATGCATCGTTACACACAGTTTTAGAGGTTAGTTATAGCGTGTTGCTGCAGAAATCGGTAGGGTATACATTTCAGAATAGTACATAGAAAACACTGAAACTTAATTCACAGCGTATATTGCATGCAAATTATAAATCATAAGCAACTGTACAGTCTTTTTGAATGTTCAAATTAGAGTTTGTGGTATTATATTTTATCACAATAAATATTTGTCCTGTATTTGCAAATACATATAGGGATAAATTTAAAACAACTTTGCGATATGTTTAACTGTTCAGGCCAGAGTAAAATATTTAGCATAGAATTCCTTGTTGCAGATATAAGCAATTAATCTGTCATCGATGCTACATATGCATTAATTTTATATCAGGCTACCTTGGCGATGTTCTAAAACCCAAAGGCATGGTATTTACCCTTACCATTCTAGATGACGGTATTGTATTTCAGGACAACGACATAACACTCAGCTGTACGTTGGTCAGGTAATTTTAATTTTTTTTCCCAAACTCAAATGGTTTGATATGCTCTCGTATTGAAGAAATAACGTATCCCTACACAAGATGATGACACATGGAAAGATGAGCACCTATGCATACCAATATTTGAGACAGCACCAACGCCTACTACTGTTAAGGAAATTGCGAATATATATATATATATATATATATATATATATATATATATATATATATATATATATGTGTGTGTGTGTGTTTTAAAAACAAATACGGGTAGTTCTGCATATAAATATGTTAGTAAGCATTATTATATACTACGATCCAGGGACCTGAGAGTATTTTTACTTTAAAAAAAAATAATAATGAAAAAAGAACGAACAGTTCATAAATATCTTCGTATAGGGACAATACATCGAAGATTGCAACATATATGTATTTCTGGTTGAATCTGATAGAGCCTGGTTTATTATGGTCGTTATGCATATGCATGTTCTGTACAACACATATGCATGTTCTGTACAACACATATGCATGTTCTGTACAACACGAATGTACACTAGAATCCAAAAACCTTGGGTTTTTGAGAAAAGAAAGTGATCCAAAACTGTTCCTTTATAGGGATACATTATTTAAAATTGCAAAATTACGATTGGTCCAGCACGGTGAATCCAATTTATATCCTACTAACAAGTCGACGTCAATCAAATGCAACGAGACAGTAACATGTATTCCCGGATTGGAACAACTTCGAAAATATATTTTTCCAGACAAGAAGGAAAAAATGATATCTTCACCACATGTTGGTGTTTTGCACATCATTTTTCGAAGTGTGATGTAAGCATCTAGTTCATTGCATTATAGTTGTTTAAGCTTATCTGTGTTTCAGCAAAATCTTAAACCGCGGAATGTCTCAAAAAGTATGCATTTCTGCACTTTGGTGTAGTTCTTGAATACTTGTGAGAGCTTGTGCTTTCTCGTTCGTTACGTTTGTAATAGTATCGTTACATTTCTGTTGCTAACTTTTTGAATGTCTTTGTAGCCAACTGCAACAGTTCAGAGTTTGAATGTGCAAACCATCAGTGTATCCCAGTCTCGCAGAGATGTGATGGGATTGCACAATGTAAAGATGCTTCAGACGAATATCGCTGTGGTAGGTGGCACCATGCTCTCGTATGTATATGCTATGTATTCGTTCAGTGGCTGGATATAGCGTGTTATCTGTATTCACTTTTAAAATAACATTTATAAGATTTAAAGTATTATTAATTCTTTGATAGGTGATAATAATGGCAATGATACGGTTTGTTTCTAATGATGTGGACATAACAAGCTGAAGGACACATGATTGTAAAATCCCGATCTCCATAACTTCATATCATTCATTTGTAACGTTTACTACCTAGTGATGGACAAAAAGTAATACTTCTACCTCAACATTTGCATTGCCATTTATGCATTCATAAAAAATGTGCGAAACGTCAACATTATATGAGATGTATTATCAGGAGAAAGTCAAGATTCTACAATTGTATTACTTAAGCAAGTTCTCAGTCAGTAACGATACTGAAATAAATCTTCAGATTTAATTTGAAAACTAAATGTGCAGGCCTATAGTTTTATTTTATCTTTCTTGCCTAATCTAGAAGATAAATGGTTCGTAAATCAACCAATAAGCTCATATGGGCGTGTCTCCGGATCTGCAGTGCTATAGCTAAGTACATAAGCCAACATTAATTATTTAGAAATTATGAAACTTTTTAACATTTTTCTTTGATCCAGTTTCCACATATAAACCAATAGTAGGTAGTTAGTCTGATGCTAAAAGGTAATTTAATGCTGCATGATGAATGTGGTACGGCCATATCATGTTACCGTACATCCGTGCACCCATTTAAGTTTTTTATTTACCAGAATATATCTGTATATATATATATATATATATATATATATATATATATATATATATATATATATATATATAGATAGATAGATAGATAAACACACTTGCAAATGAGACGGAAAGCATAATATCATATTAAAATCCAAGGACAAAGTATGACTTCGTGTTCCGAAGGCGAGGAAGGGCACTAACTATGATAGATCCGTTTTTAAATAATTATCTATATTCTGGTGATACTGCCATTTTAAGTTTCGGCTGATTATAAATAGTTAAATGATCACCTTTTTTGTTGCGTCTAGTGCTATAAATTCATGACCATCAAAGGGTTGAAACGTCTTGAAATCTTGCTAAATGTACTAAAGATTACATTTTTTTAGCTTAAATTGTGTTATTTTTTATCCTTAAGTTGGGTTCGTTTCTTATTCTATATAAATATTGATTTGTTTACTTCGTATGTCCAATGATCTTTCAGTAATCATAGATGACATGAATGGTTCCATCTCTATATTTCACTCGGGGTCTAAGTATCTCCCAGCTTGTTCCTCAAATATGACTACATCACTGGCCAATATACTTTGCAAGCTATCTGGTAAAGGGTAGGTATACAATTACACACATACATACATACAAACATGCATACATGACGATAGACTGACTAACCGACTGACATACATACAGATACACGCACTCACAATAATTATAGATAGATAGATAGATAGATAGATAGAGAGAGAGAGAGAGAGAGAGAGAGAGATGTCAGCCTTTGTATATACAATTGAAACGTTGGGTAATACTAAGTATTTAGAGAGTAAACCTTATCAAATCTACAATGCAGAACAATATACTCGTTGCGATTTCTGGATTTACGACACTCTGTTTCCAATGCAAGCTAATGTGGATGACTAGAAAAGAGACAGTGAAACGACATATAAAAACAAAGAAAGGGGTTAAATGATTTGGGAAGCCAAAGGTGAAATAATGAAATATTTGGCTTAATACATACTGCATTTATCAAACAAGGTTAGTTTATTACGATATTTTTAAAATACAGTCCTTTTTAGTATTGACGTTACAACTAACATTTAAATTCTAGGAAAAGTTCCTATTACAAATTCTTTTTTCATTTGTAGATCTGCATTATTATATAACTCAGCACCACAAGGTGTAAATGGATTGACATTATCTGCTGATTCTACGGTATCTGGGACACTCTTACCTGGATATAGAACGTCAATGTAAGTTATTTTCTATGGGAAATATATTCGAGGTAATTTGCAAATAATATAGAAATATATAGAATAAGTTTTCGAAAAGTGGATAAAATTATGAGAAATTACCATTTTAAGTGTTTGTCCAATCATCACTTTTCATATTTAAAAATTGCACATAATGAACATTGTGATGGCTGACCTGTCGTTATCGTTGTCAGTCGCCAATCATGATGTGATATTTTTTCCTTAAATTAATTTGATATGTGATGTGACTATATAAAGGAATTACCTGAGATGTCTCTTCCCCGTGATAAAATCAGATGGGTATGACATGCATAGCATTGTATGGGTTGCTTGTATTCTTCTGCTTAAGCTCGAATAAGGCTAACTCTGTCGGAAGGAAAATATCAATATATCTGCAATAAAATATTTATATCAGTGGTAGCGTACAAAACAAATTTGGTTAGAATATACAATTAAAGTGTAGTGTCTGGAAGCACTAAATAATATGATCTGTGTCAATTTCTGTGCTAGATTAAATGTAATATGAAAGTATTCAGAAGGCCATGGGAGTGATCACGTAAGAGTTTTGCCAAATTTCTTTATGAGAAAATCCGTTCTAGACAAATCTACGCTATATGTTAATATTAGGACACACTCCATTCACTCTCCAAACCATTAAACTCCTATACCAGCTATCATTATGAACAAATAAATCAGCACCGCCTCCTTCAGCAAATCTGTATTTCCTTTTTCAAAGTAACAGTCTATCCGATCTGACGGAATATTCTGTGAGATTTGACTAAATTATATTAGATCTGGTTTTGATGAGGTGCTCCATGTGCATTATTGAAAAAGATGTAGTAAAATACGACTCCACATAAGCTGATCAAAAACGCTATTTGCCTAACCGACCGTTCCACCCCACCCCACGCCCAACACACACACACACACACCGCGGGCCCAAACTGGAGGGTTTACAATAGGGTCTCGCAATCAGGCGAATTATTTTCATTTGAAATAAAAATGTGATATATCGTCATTGAATCTGACACAGCAATTTATGGCTGCTATATTTGCAGGTGGCTTCTACGTGTCAAGCGTTATGAGTGTAGAACTTCGTGTATGAACGAGTGCTGCAAGTTTCATAGATAAATTATTAAAAGGGAATAATTCCGCCAGTACTATGCAATTGCCGTGGGATTGGGACACAGTCCGAAACAGGGCTTTGCCAAAAATGCGGAGGCAATGAGCCAAACGATAAGCTGCGAATAATAAAATGAAGGCTAAAATGTAGTCCAAGCTGGTAACGAAGGAGCTGGAATGGTGAATGCTGCGCCTGCGAGAGTACATGCCATAATTTCAGCCAAAATTTAAATACGATGAGACTCTCAGCAGGTTTGGATTTGATCATTTATTTATATTTTTGGACCGGCCTACCCGTCACAGTGTGATCAGATCGGCCGAAATTGTGATCCAAATTAATATCTCCCGCAGTGACTTGTAAAATAGAGCACCAAAATACAACGCAGAAATGTGCTGATCATCCGATTACATTACCCGAATGTTTACCGCTTTTAGTCATGTATCTCAGGCAATCGATAAAGCGCGTCTACATTCTGATAAGACTTTTGAGTACGTGTCCATTATACTGTGACCAAGTCCACTTTACTTTTCCTCACTATGAAAACATGAATTAGTTTAAATATCCCGCTGAAGATTGTTTGAAATACAGGTGGTTAACGCAAATAACTAATAAACGGGAAGTTTACCTAAGTTTTAATCTGGTGAGTGTGATTAAATTGCCTTAAAATAATTTTATTGACTGAGAATTAAAGTTATTATTTTCAACACGTAAGATCATACATTTTCTCCTGGGCCTAAATACATTGTGCGGCTTTTCATAGCCATGATTAGAATATTCAGCTTTAGTGTTTATATAGCTTTTATTAAGGAGAGTTCAGATTTGGTATGAACCTAGATCATAAATATACATGCGATTTGCGGGTTTCCAGTGCAGCTAAAACTTAAGGGTAATCCGCATGTCGCTACAGTTTGACTAACAGCTGGATATTCTAGACTAATTAAACCTAGATTCTCCAGCAAGGGTCTTAT
Organism: Margaritifera margaritifera; assembly: GCA_029931535.1. NCBI lineage: Eukaryota > Metazoa > Mollusca > Bivalvia > Unionida > Margaritiferidae > Margaritifera > Margaritifera margaritifera. The sequence goes on from JAQPZY010001502.1 coordinate 2,897,378, forward strand.
TTGGCTCTGTGTATTCCAATAAATCTAAACTTCATACCACCCAATATGATTTCAGAAAGTAAAGCTGATCCTGTTTTGAGGGCGGCCAGTGCACCAAAACACTAAAGTTGGTTGTCTTTGGGACTGACAGGCTAAGTGTGGGCAGGTGGGCCTTTGCACAGATTGTTAATAATTACTATAAAGCAATAGTGGTGCCAATTATTTGTACCTCAACGAGCTCTTCGGCTTTGAATATAAATGCACTTAGGTGGTTGCTTGGTCGCTGCAAAAGTTTCTTGAGAAGTTTTGGGTTTTCCCGGAAATCTTCCAGACACATGTTAGCAGTGTTGGCAGGTTTCGCAGCGGCCCTTTTACCTTATCAGTGGTGGCAGCAAAAAGAAAGCCATGCAACGCACTCCACGCTTTTCCACCAGCTATAAAATCGTTTTGTGCTGCCCCATCGATCACCACGGAAGTGTACGCCTTTTCTGATGCCGCCCGTATCTCATTCTTCATGGCCGTATCCTTGCCAGTCTCATCTAGGATGAGCATGAACTCATCCTCCGATATGGCATTGTCTCGCAGGGCCTTATAAATATGATCTGCGATAATATTCAGTTTTATTTCCTCCTAGACGAGGATGAATCACTTCCTTTTGGCCTTCGTAGTGAGGCGGCGGTTAATACAATTTCCAGACACAGAAGGCAAATTGCAGAATAGAGTTGTGATCTCGAGGGGGACAGCAATTGGGGCGACAATGATGGTTGTGAAGATTCCGATCACCACCAATCCGGTGCCAAGAGACACGGCCTTCAGTGCTTTGTCTGAACGATCCACAGCATTTGTGGCGCTTGCATGCTTTATACAGCGCGCACTGTTGTTCGATCTCTGCTCGTAAGGATGATTCCGTCTCGCACATATTTCTAGAAGAAAATTCTGCAATTCTTTGAGCTCTGGCTTTAGAAACGTTATAGTTCCTCTATCAGGAACTTGATATGAAAGTTTAATTGTACATATGGTGTGGGTTCTTTATCTTTGATAACTCCTTTGCGGACACGCGCCACCAATCGATCGCCGTAGTTTAATGGTAAGATGGCAATGATGACAAAGGAATCGTCAGTTTTCTTGATATTGCGAATACCGCAAATAACCTGGTCTTCAAACGTCCCCCATCAAGAGCCAAGAGTCAAAGTTACAATGCCTTCTATTGGAAGGTCTAGCGATAATGGTTCTACTCCGATCACTGCAATGCAGATATTCTTTCACCAGTGGTTTGTATTCCTTGTCGATGTCAACTTGTTTTGCGAGCTGTGTCAATACTCCATTGAGTAATCAATGATTCGTGTTTCTTGCTTGGTTACTCCTCCATAGCTTTGTTTTAGGGTACGTTAATTCTAACTGGAAAAGGAAAAACATGGTAGAATAGTTGAGAATCTCGTCAGCTGCGCGCTGACCTCGAGACACTCACACCAAATCGTATATTCGGCTGCAAACGTAGACAACAAACTAGTCGTAAGGCTTTAATGTGAGGCAGTAGCCGGAACGGCAGTACTTCCATTATATGCCATTAAGGCCCAATTTACAAGGATTGAAAGCGATGCCAATGTTCAGTGACCGTGAAGTATACGCCCTTTAAAGCGGCATCCGTGTCTGTGCTGGCAGTGCTAAGCTCAGGGTCGAGGATTTCAGTCTCTTGGGCAAATGGGGGTGATGGCCTGGAAGATCTCGTAGTGCCATCGCCAAAGAAGCCTTGATCACGTAGACTTATACCGTGCTTGTTGTTTGCACTAATGCTTTCTTTCAAGGGTGATAGTGTAGTTCAGTATATTAAATGGTGTTTGTTTTTTCATCTAAAGTACGTATCGTGAACTCATGGATGCCGCCTTCACACATTCAGCGCCAATGTTGATTTCCATAGGAGACAGCACGCGTGTCCTCGTATGACTCACCGCCCACAGGAATAACTTGCAGCAGGGTACTGTTTTTGTTTCCATCAAGAATACTTATAGTTGTATTTATCTGATCGAAGTGGGCATAGAGCGGCGGGACATCGATGAACGCAGGTGGATTGGGTACTACAAACATGACGCCTAAGAAAATTTCAATGTCGTCGAATCCAAAGATGCGGACTAGAGGCAGTTCAAGACGAAATGTATAGCTTTCTTCGAAATTGATTTTGACCCGCCCAGTCGCATCAGTGTTTTTCTCAGTTATTCCATGAATGGCACCCTGAGTTACTTTCTCGAACGGATGTATGTTATAATACCCATCCGAAATTGTGCTGATTTTGTACGGGTCGGGGTGGAGCAGATTCACAACAACACAACAAAGGCATTGTTACCAAGCGCAGCTGTAACGTTGTACCTCCTGGTTTGTGCAAAATCTCCCTTGAGTCGGTGCATACCACCTGTTCTAGAGTCACATGCCTAGCTAGAGGATTAGTGAATCCAACATTCATTGTCAGAACAAGCAGTTGTGCGAGCACTAGTGCGAGGAGACGGTATTGCCACAAGTACCTCGCTTTAATATATACTCAAACTATATCGTAGGAGGCGTGTTTATCTATAGCGACTCAGAGAGAGAGAGAGAGAGAGAGAGAGATTACATATTTATCAACCTCAACGTGTATGAGCGGGATGGTATTTCATGTGTGGCCATATTTGTTGACGAATTTGATAACTACGTGCTACCCTTAGTCAAGTCCGAAAATATTCTTATTGTAAAGAATTGGAACTCAGGCCGGCAGACGCTGTGACGGGGTTTTGCCAAAATCAAGCAAACTTTGCTATCTCGTGCGCGACCACAGGTTGTGGTGTTAGCGCCAGAGATTCCATGTTTTATGTCGTTCCGACGGAAACAGCGGGGACAGAGCTACCAGCTGTGATGCGCAGCGTTTACAGGTTTGATGTTTACTTCCAAGTGGGAACGATTCTAAATCAGATGCGGTGTACCCTTCCGACCCAAACAAGATGGTACGCACCTTTGTAACGAATTTAATGTGGATAAGAACACGGATTGGCGGCATAAACGTGGCCAAAACAGCGGCCTTGGTAGAATATATATATTTATGTCAGCAATGTTGACCACTATTCATTTGTCCCACGCACATGGGACTTCGCTCCGAATACATTACACAGCCGACAACCGACGAAGCATGCCACTTTAAATAAAAAAATAAAAAATAAAAAAAAAACAAGACCAAGCGGCTAAAAACGGTTTTGTGTAATTCATGCTATGCAGGTCGCAGGATTTCACGCCAGCTGGAGTAGTAAGTCTCAACGACAGCGTTCGGGTATACATTTGGACAATGCTGGCCACGCAAGCTGGAACACATAACACAATGGAGGGGACAGAGAAAGCCTTTGACGCACAAACTCAGTTTCTTGCAAACGTATAATAAATGATTGCCCGCCAATGAAACATGCCCGAGTGGATACAAAAGTACCAGGAAGCTCTCGGATACGCCAGAAGCAAGCTAGATTACGCTCTTGAGTTCAGCCTCTACATGATTCCAAGCGACATGGGCATAACAACAAACTTCTTGTAGAGGACGACAACATGACGATGGGCACCAACGTCGATATTAGCTGGATAGAAATGTTCAGCAACAGATGCAAAGCACGCCTCAACAACGACAGGCAACGAAGCATAACAAGCTGGGATTCGACCCGCCCGTGCCCGCGTCTGTTGGGGCTTTTGGCTATTTGGTTTATCACCTGAACACCTGGCGTTCTTTGCTCATGTGAGAGTGGAGAACGGCAAATAATGCGATCGCCATCATGATGACTAGCACGGCGTTATTTCCGACCTGCACCCAACTAGCCGCTCAAACTCCCTTTTTACCAATTATAATGCACCACCGGTATCTGATTAAGACGTAACGAGAGGTAGAGTTATGCCGCCCCAACCTCCTCTTGTGATTGCGAGTACAGTTGTGCTTAGGATACACACAAGCGTCGCTAGAATCGAGGCGACCGTAATGCCCTACTCACAAAAGAGGGTTCGCAGCTGCTCGGCGAAAATTGTATCCTTGTGAAGAATTTTGCTGCTCGTCTCCCCAATAGCGGTAAATTGATTGTGAAGAGTTCCTTGTAAATTGTTGGAGATCTTTACCTGATCCTCTTGTATCATCTCAAGAAATGCGGGTTTGTATCTCCTGGCGCTTTGTTTCATCTTGCGCTTCATCCAGGATTTTTCTCTCAGCGACCAGATCTCTGTCTAGCACCACAATTTTAGTCAAAGTAATTGAAAGAATAACGTGGTAGGTCTGAAGTGCCTTATTCATACCGAGGATGTTTCACATCGGGAGGTTGTCAAGAGCCCGTGCTGGGCTTCCTTGAGCACTGTGTCTTCTTATCCTGCTGCAGAGATTAGCTCATCATCTGGCAGCCTGATTATTTTGGTTGGGATTAATTTACTGAGCTGCAGCAAGTTTTTTCTGTGCTTAAGCCAATAGCCGCCCCAACTTGGTGCCCAATGCTCGGGTGAATTAAGCCCAACCTTGCCTTTGTAGCGTGGATGGGGGATAAGAATTTTCTTGGGTTGTTGATCGCCGGTAGCAGAATCCAGTTTCGACACCACGTTTCTGCAAGGCAGTCGTCCTGCTATTATGTAAACTTTATATTGATTTCGCTCCTTCGCAACCCCAGATTTTTACGATATGCTTCAAACTAGCTAGGTTTCGGTCTAGTATCTTTGCAGATAAATCGTCTTGCTTTCATCCGGCTCGTACCTCGCTACCGCTGGCTTACGAAGAGATTTCCGTTGGGAGCGCTCCTGTATCGTTAACTTCGGCGGCAAATGTCGTTTCATCATCATCATCATCATCATCATCATCATCATCATCATCATCATCATCATCATCATCATCATCATCATCACTGAGTAGATGGTCTTCACGACCACCAAAGCCGGTCATTGCATGATCAAAACGACCTTCAGCAATGTATTCCTATTAGGCAAGAAACTATACGCGTTTATTAACGAAATGACGCGTGTGCTCCAATCGCATTGCGATCATGTCTCAATACGGAAACATTTTCGATCATGTCGCTCTCTCCGCCGCTTGTTGGGTGCAAAGGGAGCCCGGAACTACATCGTCGTGACCAATAACCTTAGCACCATATACCCAAACCAGCTGCTTATTGTCAGATGCCCCAACCTCGGTGGCAACGATCTAATTGTGCTAAGCACTTCCAGGCTTGCGCCAATCATACGACTGTAAAAGCCTGGACAGCGCTATAGTTAAAAAGATCGACGCAAAGCTTAAAAGAATGAAATGGACTGCACTGATAATGCTGATGTTTGGGGCTCAACTATAACTATAGGACATACAACACTCCAAGCCGTTGTCGCTACCGAGCCTAGTACGTCTATAGCCGCCGTGTTTGGAAGTCGCTTCGTTGCGCCGCTAGACTTTGAACTGCTAAATGGCCACATGCCATACTACCAGTCCGGTCTTTCAGACCGCCTCACCTTCGAGCTGACGTTTAACGACTACGGAGTGGTTAAGCGGATTATTAAATATCAGGCGAGCAACACCATCAACGGTATGTCGCACGCTTGATCCGGTAACAATTCATGGAAAAGTGGCTCTCGTGTGCACCTGAGTGCTGCGCCATACCCAAATAGTGTCAGACAAAAGTGAAAGTACATGAAACATCAACCTAAACACGTAAGCAAAAAGCATGATGGCAACAGTCATGCACTTTTAGGACACGAGAGAAAGGGCTTATTTCGCACGTTATGATGAATATTTATACAACCCCTAATCAACAAGATGTCGTTGACGATTGAGGTTATCCAAAAAACCTGATATAGATGTTGGTGTCATCTATCAACTCCCGTTTGCCCCTGCCATCGATATGAGGTAAACGGAAGACCACAAGCTCCACGGTCAGGATGGTGCATTGAAAACGCGAGCGAAGGCGCAAAGTTGTAAATCATATATACGACCCAGGCGGCATGCTTGTTAAACATGTACATATACATCATCATCGAAACGCAGCTCAACATACAAAATGGTCAGTTTGTGTCAGCCATCTACCAGGTTGCACGATATTTGTTGACAACCTACAACCACCTGACCATGATGGTCATTTGCAACGACTGCGGCATAGCGTGTTTGCCTGTACACTGCTAGTATCTGCATTAAAGGGTCAGTTCGATTTTATCATCATCATCGCCCAAAACAATAGGCCATAAGCTCGTGGCAGTAAAGACGCGGGGGTATCTCTGGTCAACCCTGAGGGCCATGATCTGGATGACCTGCTTTGTGCGCTCTCCAAAATCTTGGAGGAAACCTCCATTCAATTTTTGCTGGACGACTATGCTTCCTTTCGGGCGTCAGGCATAATGAGACCAACTTTACAAGGCTGTGATTCATCAGCCGCTATGACGGAATCAGTGTGTGGGTCATAACATAAAAGTATAATGCTGTGGCCTGCTATTTTCAAGAGCAAACTTGGTGAATTGCCCTCTTTAACTGCACAGATAAAGACTCATTTAGGAACACCATGCCGGAAAACAACGAGAGCCGGCCGCGAGGAGAATTTTGAGTTTCTTAAAACGGAAATTTGCTCTTGCGAATGGCTCCGTCGGTTTCCTACTGGATTGTTACCAGCGCATAATGTGGCGGCTTTATGTTGTGTGCGCCGCCTGCCATGCCATGACATTTGCGGGATTTTCCGCGATTCAAAGGTCGGATTGGCTACGAGGCAGCAGAACTTACCTTCCTCACCCTCTGGTAGCATGAAGTCCACCCCCGCTTTCTTCTATTTTCCATGGTCTTCCCAAAGACCTAATTCTTCAATGGCTTGAAAAGGTCTTTTTGTAACTCATTTTTAGCCGCAGCCCTTTTGCGGGCGTTGAGTCGGATTTACGGCACCATCCACGTGCTTTGGTTGAACCCCAACGCCATGTAGACCTCGGCGACGAGCATCCCATGTCTGGCTAGAGATGGAGGTTTCGGTAATTGACCACGTAGCGCTCCTTCTTTCGCAGATTGGGGACTAGCTTTGCGCTTTCAGTGAATGTACCCACCCAGTTCGTTAATTAAACAGCTTTTGTGTCACTTTTTCCTCTGGAGCTAACGTGTTGTTGCATGAAGCTCATCGAAATATTCGAGGTCTACTTCGAAATTTTAACCCTTTGGTGAATTTACCGTGATCGCTTAGAGCGCGACATGGTTTTTGGACCCACTTTAATCGCCCCGTTGGCAGGGTCTGCATCATGGCCCAACCATTAGGGCTGTTAAAACCGAGGTTTGTAATCCAGCTGTGACGCCTGCTGTTATTCGCGAGACGCCAACTACCATCGAAATGCCGCCACGGATACCCTTTTCGGCAAAGAGGTGCATTACAATGTATGTAAACAACTCAAGCATGACCTCGGTCTTTATTAGAGTGGTCGCAGCTCATTCCGGGAGCGATGTAGTAATGGCATGGGTAGTGGCCGTAGCAATTTAGCGAGGCAACACGAAATGTGAGCTGCACTACATCGGTCTTGAGGTAGAAGTAGTGGTAGCTTCCAAGGGTCTGGCCGACAAATGCCTTCCACGCTTTTCGCGCATGATCGTAGTCTTTCTCAGCTATGCCGGGTTGTTGAAAGTCTCTATTGGTCATATATTCATATTGGCAGACGCCCATTTTGGTAAGCAGGTCAGCATCGTGCTCCGGGCAGCGGACCGTGATGTGAAAGGCCTCCTTGGGCATAACGGCCGCCAGCTTTTCCAGGCTAATGCTGACTCACTGCAACTGCCCCGACGAGAATGCTTTTACCCATATTGTTTGGTATGGTGCTTATCCGTCCGTCGAGATCGGTCTGATGGCCTCTATGATGAGGTGACCGTCTAAGCCGCGCAAGTTATGACACATGAATGGCATCTTTGTTTTCTTCAGGTAGATACGCAACTTGAGGTAGAATGTTTTATGGGCGGCGCCGTTGTACTTGCAGGTAATATGACTGGTCTCTCCTGTTGTCCTTCCCCAGCTCTCCGCCACAGATGTGGCAGTCTACCGCTACGTTAAAATTTCCACTGCCGTCCCTGTCCATTATAATTTCTGCTAAGTTACAAAATACTTAGATGACCTCTTCTAGCTCCTTCGCCAGGTCCTGGATAAAGATCGCCACGGTTTTTTCGACCCGGTAGAGCACCGGCTCCTTGCAGCGGACGTCATTGTAGCAACAGCTACATGGGAGCTGTTCAGTTATTTTTTTATGTTTTTTTTATTCTGATTTCCGACGATGACTTAAACTGCACATTCTGTGCCTCGAAATCCGCATAGGTAATATATGGGACACGCATCTGTTAGATGGGATTCTGGAATGTAGGATGCTCTTGACTGGCTCTGGAAACGACACACGCTGTGGTTTTTCGCTTATACAGGGAGAGTCGATGGTGTGAGAATCCAGCAGGTCCACCCGGCTATATGAGTGGGTGCATTGGCGACAGACGTGCTTCTTTGTTTTGCTTTATTTGTGACTAAATATCATGCGGCTTAGGTCTTTTATCCAGACGCTGTGGCTCTTTTAACCATCAAAGAGAAACAGAAGATCGACCTCGTGTGTCACTACCTTGCTACTGAGGCTTAGCGGGTACAGGAAACTTTTCCAGCCTAAGACGTATAGGGCGAGATTCGGGTTGAAGCGTTCGAACTTGTATATGACTTTCACCTTGACTGGTAAGTCGACGCCTTTGAAGCTTAGCTCTTCAAGATGCTGGCGATACGTGCCTAGTCGGTCAATATGATCGTCTGTTGAGCATAATTCGAAAAAGAGGTTGCCGGAGTTTTCACATTGATAACGGGTCGCGGCAGAATACACGTTGGCTCTGAAATGTAGCTCCGTCCTCGAAACGAATGATACTGCGACACACCTAGATGAAGCGCTTTGCACCGAGCAAAGTGTCATCCAGACCACTCCCACATGGACACTTCAGTGCGCTTTAATCTGGTGGTATTGGCTTTGGCGGCCAGCAGCTGGACCTCATTGATGCGCATAGCTACGCTAACGCTGGACCGGAAATAGGCTGTCACTATAATGGTTCTTTCTAACTTCTTTATCGTAGACGTTATGCTAACCGGGTGCCACTTTCTCCAGCCGTTCAGTCAATACGAGGCTAAATTCCAGACCGCCAAGTTTCTTAAGCTCCCTGTTGATGACGTCCCGCGCACTAGTCGCTATGGCATTAAGAAGGGCAAAAGCGTCTGCTTCGAACCTATGCCTCTCAGGCCTGACGCGCTACACAGGGTAGCAGAGCCATAAGCTCAACCCTGCACATAGGAGCCAGAACTTGCCGTTTGCTGGAGTGGAAGGCTCATTTTTATTAGCCAGCTTTGTTTAGGTACTCCTCCGCCCAGGCTCCAAACGCTTTTTCTGTCTGCGGGGCCCTTAGCCGCTGAAGCCGAAACTGGCCGTTCGGTCGGAACAGAATGATCCACCCTGCGACTAGGAGCCGGAACTTGCCGTTGGGCCAAAACTGGTTGTGAGGCAGCCTTGCTCGCTTGTATTGCGTTCACCGCGTCATCATATTCACTCCATCCGGGTTATCATCCCTCTGCGGACCAGCTAGTTGAAGCAAATAATAGTAGACATTATTTAAGGCTTATAACCATTAACCGCTGTGCGTCTTACAACTCTGTGATTAGTATATCTACACCAAGTTGTCTCTAATATAGCTTCGGTATGTATGCGTCAGACAAAATTGTGCTGCATCAATAATTTGATGCGTATCTGCTAATCGGAACCAAAACAATTGAGATCGTATGATAGTTTGGGCGGGTATTCTGCCATGTGCTCTCCCAGGCGCGGCGTTCGCCATTTCAGCTCCTTCATTATTGAACGACTGTTTAGCCTTCTCTTTTATTCTTTGCAATCTATCGTTGGCATCCTTGCCTCCGCATTGTTCACAAACCCTTGTTTCGGACTGTGTCCCAATACCACGGCCATTGCATGACACTGGCGGCATTCTTCCCTTCTAATAATTTGTCGGTGAAATTTGCAGTACTCATTCATACATTAAGCCCCTCAAGCATAACGCCTGCCATTTATAAGTCACACGCAATTATAGCACCCATACATTGTTGTGTCGGACTCAACGCCGATATATCACATTTTTATTTAAAATGAAAATAATTCGCCTGATTGAGGGACCTTATTTAAACCCCCAGTGTGGCTAAACGATCGGCTGGGCAGATAACGTGTTTGATCAGCCTTTGTGGGGTTGGCTGGTGTAATAAAACACTTTAAAGGTTTTATTGGTTTAGGCCTACCTTTTATTTTACTACTACTGACAATACAAGCTATTGTCATGTTGTGCGCACGTTAACAAGCTTTTAGATTAATTAAAATTGCATCTCGTGACAAAAACAAAACCCATAAGTTATTACTTCATATCATCACACCAGAAAGGACCTCTTTTTGTATTCATGGGCCATTCTTGTGTGCTTTGACAATAATTGTAAACAATTGTTAACTTATAGCTCTGTTATTTTTTTCTTCAGATTTGTTATTATTTTAATAACTGTTTGTCATTATGAAAATGAACTCCCTATGTTGTAATATTAATGAAGTCATTAAGTTTGAAAATCGATTACACACAGCATGAACTACGGTAGAGAAGCAAAGGTCATACATGCATAGTGTGCAATAGATTGGCAATCTTCATGACTTCATAAATCCCGTAAAATAGGAAGTTCAGCTATTAAATTAAAGCACTTGTAGAGTATGGTCGTTTGGTTATAACTGAGGTTTTTCCATCACAAGTCAATCAGTTTTTAGATGTGTAAAATAATGTTCCCTTGAACAAATCGTCACGTAAGAAATGTATTATTAGGTGAGACACTTAACTCTCTGATTAAGACTGAGATGGTCCCAAGTTCTGTGAGATTTTTCCTTATACTGTGAGATATCACAAATGTGCTTCCGACCCATGAAATTTTCTTGAGACAGTGGAGAGAAACAAAATTGAATAAGGTTTCGGTGCTAATGCGGTTAACATCTGCAAATGAGTGTAATACCTATAAGTGTCAACACAAGGTTAAAAAAATAATAATAATTGCTCTTATTTTCCAACTTAGTCTGTGTCGTTAAATTTACTTAAGCCTCAAGTCGTGCATTTTTAATTGATTCTGCACTTAATATATGTGAATTATTCTAAAACACACCCACCCAGTCAAAAGAGGGAGTCAACTCATTTAATTACTTGTCTTTTTCTCGCAAATTGGTAAAATTATAGCGGTAACAACAGCTTGTTACACATCATATGATAGTTATTGCAGCTAGCCCAGAGATAATATGTGATTTTGTGTCTTGTATTGCTGATTTCAAACATCTGAAGGATCTAAACGACAGTTTATACCAACCAATGCACTAGTAATCTAAAATTAGAAATAGGCGATATTTATACAAACTGAAAAGTATTATTTCATTGCAGAGATACCTGTTACCCGATGGAAATACAGTGTCAATTTATAGGTAAAATCTTTCGTACTTTGCCAAATGGGTAGTATTTGTTACATGATATGATGCCTATGCGATTTCTTGTGCTTTCTATTTCAAATAAACTTTATTTAATTCCATGCACGGTGATCGTCCATGAAAACATGTTCCGAGAGGTATGTAACAAGAAGTTTACAATTTCAGCAAATAATTGATAGTATACATTTCTTCTGTTCATGTATTGCCTACAGTGTTCTAACTAGCAGGAGTTCAGAAGCTGCAGCTTCTTAACAAATAGTATTAGACTGTTAGTCCTTGTGAATTTCAGTCTTGCAATTTAACTTCCTATTGATCCTTTACATCAGCTATGAGTTAACATACTGCATATGTCTTGATACTCTAGGACGTCTATTTTTGGTTTTCGTTCTGCAGGTGATTTAGATATCTTAGTACAAATCGTATTACATCTTGTCGTGTCAAATGTAAATTATAAGATGCGATCACTTCAGCTAGGTACTAATGAGTAATTGTGGGCACTGGCTATGTGACCCGTGCATTTGTATAAAATATCAAGGCAATTAATATGCGATATTAAACTAGTATTCTCTACCAACATATATGCTTAAAGTAGATCAGTTCTGTCGTAAGGGCTAAGGTTAAAGTCTACATTTAATATCGTACACTATCGTGGTATAGTCGACAGTCGAGTAACAGTTTCAAGGTAGTTATACATTCCATACCGCTACTGTGCATTTCCGCTCATATTATTGCACTTGCATGTATGTATTTACGTGTGTATGTACCATATAGCGGGTTATTTTAGTGTTGGAGAAATTGTACCATTTAAACCGTGTTGCATTGATTACTCGAGAATTAATTCTGTTAAGAAGGTATCATATGCAAAAGATAATTGCGGTAAGACATTATATCATTTTTGGGAGTTGTAAATAAAAATAAAACGCAACGGAACAGTCCTCTATTATGTAAAATGGAGATGCTTCCATAGTTTCCTCTCTGTAATAAAAGTACTGCAATAACAGGTATACGTAGTCTCAGATATAAATGTTCTTTCCTCCCCGGGGACACCCATTTTTTGAAACCGGTACACACACTAAGAAGCAAATCGTATATTTAATGTGTACTATGTCAAAAAAACGCGGCAACCTATCCACTGCTATATAAATATTAAGGACTGTTAACTGTTTGCTTCAAACGGCAATTATGAACTCAAAGTAATCAATCAGAATCACAATGGACAAGGTGTGTAATTGTTTGTAATCCCAGCAAATAGCTCATATTAATTTGACACCAATGCACAATTACAATTTTCTAGCATAAAACATGGACAAGTCAATTAAATGGCATAATCTGGTTGCATGGTGTGTTCATTTTGATATAATCCTCTTTAAATCCTTAATAAGATATATGACATGTCCTCAATACGATTTTTTGTAGTTAAGAGTAACACAGTTTACGTCCATAATTTTTGTTTGTCAGGGTAAGGACACACTAGTGTTACCCCTGCTAAAAATAAAAATTCCCAGATATCACCGATCCCTATAATATCAATCGCCACAAGTTAAAACCCCTAAAATCTCTAAATCTTACATCCGTGAAAAAAAACCGTATACGTTATTATGTATTTACACATGCATATATGTATGACTGTCGGTCGGTATGTATGTATGCATATATGTATGTATGTATGTATGCATGCATGCATGCATGTATGTATGTATGTATGTATGTATGTATGTATGTATGTATGTATGTATGTATGTATGTATGTATGTATGTATGTATGTATGCATGCATGTATGTATGTATGTTTGAATGTATGTTTGTATGTATGTATGTATGCATTTTGATTATTTTATATTTATTTACCACAGAGTGCGGTACTAGCTCTTTGACAGACGAAGTGATCCTGCCGAAAATACTTTTTGGCCGTGAAGTGACTCTAGGCCAGTTTCCGTGGCAAATCGCTTTGTTCCTCGATAGTGGATTCCATTGTGGTGGATCCATCATCCATCCAAACTGGGTTCTCACTGCTGCTCATTGCATTCAGTAAGTCAGTAGATTATTGTAATCCATTCTTGGCCGCATTTATTTTGTAAAGTAGAAACTTCAAAGAATCGACTACACATTTTCGACATTGTATATACTTCCAAGCATGTAAAAGAGTGATTTTTGTTTCAGTTTAAGTTCTTTATATTATAATGGGTGGATGAACATGGAGTTTTTAACCTTTCTTCTAACTGAGATGATTCTAATCAAATATATCTACAGTTACAACAGCAAAGTGACAGACTATGTCATAGGATTATACCGGTCTCTTTACTTTAATATTACATCTACAAAAAAGCTTCAATTCTCATATAAGCGTGAGAATATTCCTTAACAGTGATTTCTTTATCGTTTCTGTTTCGTAGGAAGTTAAATGATTTATTCCTCTTCATTAATATTCTAAGGTAAAAAAATACAGTATCCTAATCTCTACGACCAATTGAAGAGTTCGTGAGGGAAATGGAGTTGTTTCTTTTTTTTTTCTATACATTTGATCCAAGTTTAGTTTACACTGTGTTGGTGTTCCACATTAAGTACTAATGTTTCCATATTGCTGAGATCGTTGTGTTTGCAATCGATAAATTTAGGGACATGTACATTGGAGAATTGAAACTCCCGTAGTCATTTAATCTCCATTATATCTTGTTAATGCGACGGTGCACCTGGTGCTAGTGAAAACCATGACCAGTAGATGCAATTATTTTTCGACCAATATATATATATATATATATATATATATATATATATATATATATATATGGGTGGGTGGGTGTACTACAAATTCAAATACAGTTGGTTTATCAAGGTAATTTGTAGTGAAGAATCGCATGTGATCAAGTTGCATCATCTTTAGGACCTTAGAGAACCCATGACCTTAACATCATGGTCGGATGCGGATGACTTTTCTATAATTTCTTTTTAAGATGTGGTTGTTAATCCCACGGTCACGCAGTCCTATGAGAACTCCGGGGACTTACTTTCTTCTTAATTCTGTTGCTATTCAAATTTTGACAGTTACTTGCAGTATTTACTCTGTCGGATTCTTTCAAAACAACTCATTTTAGCGACCGTGGATCGGTCTTGTATAGCGCCTGTATAGCGCCTGCGTATGAATTCCAGCGGTATGAATTCGAGTCGATGGTGGCATGATATACTTTGTTTTCATGAAAATAGCTCCACTTTTCGAAGTAAGTGGTATATGGTTTCACATTATCCGTCACTGCACATGTGTCTACCTCCGTCTGCACGTCGTGGCTATGAATGTCGCGCAGAGTGTAAGGTATTTAAACTTTGCAAGCACATAGTATTTGAAGGTATCCAGAACAATGTAAGTTCACCAACGCGAACATTTTGTACATTTGGCAAAGATTCCAGGAACATTTGGAGAGCAATATATATATATATATATATATATCTATATATATATATATATATATATATATATATATATATATATATATATATATTACCGAGAGAGATGTGGATATATTCTTTTAATATGTTTTGGATGTAGTTTTCCAACGAAGGAAATAAATTGCTCATCAATAATTGGCAATATAAAACTGGGTTTGCGACACATGTGTTGCATAATGAAAATGTGTTAGTGGCTTTGACCTTGCTTTTATTTAGTAAGGACACAATACTTCAGAATCCTTACAGAGGGACAAGACTTTACATGATGAATGGAAAATCCTTATGCTTAATAATGTCTTGAAATATAATGCGATCGCAATTTCTTGAGCCTTCCGTAATTACTGACAAACCTCCATTGTATTAGGCTAACTGGTATATGTTCGAATTTTTTGTTTGGTCAGATGTCTGATGCCACATGCATGGAACAAACTAAGAGTATGAGCATCTTGTTTTGCATGGCGGCAGTGATTGAACAAAGTTTCAATATGTATGTTTCGTTGTTGTTGCTGTAATGCAGTAGATGTATGGTTTGTCGAGTGGAAGCAAACTACACTCCACCCGACCCCCGTCCCCAAAACAATAGAAAACACAAAGGGAACGTGTATTTTGATATATGATAGAGCGTTCTCAATGTTTCAGGTGAAAAATATTGCTGCGTAATCTGCTCGGCATTAAGACCTTATTACGTAAAGAAGAAAAATGACATCACAGTCCACATTATCAATACAATGCGTGCAATTTGATTTATACTAGAGCGTTCACAACATTTGTAGTGAGAAATAACGTTCAGCAACTTGTGTGGCATTGAAGCCTTATTAAGAATGGACGAAAATTCCATTATAGCCCAAAATACAAATAAACTGTCTGTCATTTTATAAATAGTAGCGCCTTCGCAACATTTGTAATGAGAACAATCGTCACGCAACTTGCGCGGCATTGAAACATACATATATACATATATCTCTTTTCTACATGGATTCGGCCTTAATATTGCCATTTTTTAAATCGAACGTGTGTGCGTGATGTGCTTCTATGTATGCGTATATTTACTTATATAAAGAGATAAAAAGATGAATCTTATTTTCATTATGTTCCAGGGACTATACTTCAGATTACAGCATCAGACTGGGCACAGTCAGCCTCACTGAGACATCTCAAGGGCTAACAAAGCTGGTGTCAAGGATATATAGCCACTCACAATTCAATTATTATGACCTAAGCTATGACATTGGGCTTTTGTACTTTTCAACGCCAATTGTGATGAATGACTACGTCCGACCGGTTTGCTTGTCTTCCCAACTGTTCTACCAAGACTTGTTGAATCAGGGTCCTAATGCAGAGTGTTACATAAGTGGCTGGGGTAGAACGGAAGAGTTTGTTCTTGGTGGTAAATAGTTTATACTTAGACTGATTTGCTTCTCAGATCCATGCAATCACTGCTTTTTAAATTATGTGTGCCCGACTACGAATGTGGATTAGGCATATCTTTACTTTTGCCGGTACGTACTGACTTAGGACTGTCACACTTTCGTGAAAGAGTGAAATGTTTGGTTAATGTCAGTTTCTATGTTATTAATGTCCGTAAACACGACTTATTGAATGCTACACTTTTTATGAGATCACGGTGACCTATATTTTACGCATCATTTACTTTGTTTAGCTTTCGGTCAGTTTCTCAGGAACTTTTGGCCACAGCGACATACAACTTTCAGTGTTAATGAGTTTCGGTAAGTACAATAACAAACTATTAAAATCAAGTCACTGATACCTTATTTCCCACTTTAATTAGTTAGGTTACGTTTGCTTTACCTGAAGGGAAAGGAGAAAGAAAAAAGGATACTCCTAATCATCGAATAGATTAAATATAGAGGATCTTACAAGTGTGCTACATTTTTCAAATGCAATTTAGAACACGATTTCAATAAGTTCTATATTTTCCGAGCCTAGTCCAGCAAACGATTGAACTTATTAAACGAGAGTAGTAAGGAATATTAGAGATATAGAGCAGTGTAATTGTTTGCACCTATGGGGATATGACAATACTAATATAACAAATCCAGCATTTCTAGCGCATAATCGCTGCGAGCACAACATAATTTTATTGCTTACAATAAGTAAATAATAATACGTCGTATTAAATTTAAACATTTTCAAACATGTCAAATTATTTCACAGAAAGCAAAACTGTTGGTTTCAAGGGATAATGCATATTAATTTACATGTCTGGACGGAATTGTAAGTGTGGTCAAAACTATTGATATTTCAAAAAAAGTAGAAAAGAATATAAATGCTGAATTGTTGATTTAAAACAAGAAATATATATCCTATAATACCTTTGAAAAGTTTGAAATTTACCTGTTGCATTTAATGATGCTCAGCTCTAATATTAAGCTGGTTGGAACAATAAAGTATGAAGAAGGAATACATTACGTATTTTCTGTTGGTATATACACACATTTCTATTCGGATAAAGGTACTGTACTATGTGAGGATCTCGTAAACGTTACAAGATGATTATACAACGATTCAACAAAAACAGAGATCGACTGTATGGAAACAAAGTTAGATGTAGAACAACACATGGTGACTCAGTATATGAGGCAGTTGTTCTGATATCGCCTATAGGAAGACAAATGTTTACATAAGTCTGAACTCATTAATACGTTTCGAAGGTTTGAAGGAACGTTTTAAATTGTTGAACATAACAGTTCCTTTTCTAGATGGTTGTCATATTGGCATATAAATCATTAAGTATTGTCATAATGTTTCTATTTCGCTTTAATGTTTGAAAGGGTATTCTGTAAGACATCTTTACTATGATCTTGAAAATCCATATGCATGCACACCTATTCGTGACGTCACATATCAATCACTAGAAATAACAAATAAGATGGAAAATAATAAAATACAGTGTCTTTAAATAAAGGGTAATCTACTTTCACATTACACAAACATGCAAGAATTATATTTCCCTGCTAAGGAATTTGTTTGGATCCCTGGATGAGCCGATGCATGCAGATGTTGACATGCAAGCATAATTGAACCATGTGCTTTTTGAGAGTGAAAGATGTCTTCTCAAAGTAGCTATGGCATGGAAAAGTACAAAAGATTGAGATAAGGTAAAATATTATTTTATAGACACATTCAAAGAACGAAAGCCTGAAAAAATACAGTTTGATGGAAAAAAAATAGTTTTGCAAATAAAAGTTAATACATGTTAATGATAAGCTGGAAAAGGAAAATAGTTCATGTTTTTTCAACTAACTCCGAGAAAAATCATCTTTAGCGGGAAAGATTAACGAAACATTAACGAATAAAATGTGGAAGCATGCTGCAGAAAATAAAAACAAATCATAAATTTATAAAGTAACTTTAGGTAATGTAGTCATTTACAAACGGTAAGATTTTTAAAAAAGTAGATAGATAAAAGTATTAAAGGGTATCACAATTTTGCGTTTGGAATAAAAATGATAGATGTAGAAAAACAACGCATTATAGAATGATGGAGTTAAACATACACAAAGGATTACTCCTCAGATGTACATGCAAAAGACGATTAAATTTCTAGTTTGAAAAAAACAAGCCAAATTAGTATCTTAAAATCGTCGATGGAGGAGACCTATTTTGGAGGAATGACATGTCAGAAACAACATGTGCATAATGTGTGCCTTTGTTGCCAGAGGTCATGTGTTCCAGATGTTTAACACACACACCGACACAAAGAGTCCTTACAATCATATATACAACAGTACAATACGGAACATCTAAAGAGTCAATATAAGCTGTTATAATTCCAAAGTCCAAACGGTCGATTTCATACATATAAATTAAAGAAGAAACACCAGGTTATTCGCCATTATATCCGACACTATCGTAGCACTGTAAATGTATACTTCCAAAGACCAAAGAGTTAAGGACAGTAAATTAGATTTGGTTAAAGAGATCGAACGATACAGGAAAAGATAATAAATGTAACATGCACATTCTTGAATTAGGTATAAGTTGCTATGGAAACAGTGTTAGTATGTATGGCTGTAGTAGATGCTAGATTACGTTTAGTTGAAATAATTACCGGCGTATTTGTTCCGTTCGCTTTTCGTGGGTTTGGTGCAACATTAATAGGATTTGTTGTAAAAGCTTTCATAGAAAAGTTTGTCAGTAATAAAGCTGCAAGACATACGAAATATCAACATCTGTAATTAGTAAGTTGAACAGCATCGACGACATGATAAATAAAGCTATTGATGACGATTAAACAAATCATGAGGTCAATATTTACAGGACTTTATTTGTTCATCCAAAAGTATAACAGACAAAAAAAGATATACAAAAACGTAACCAGAAAGATAATAAACAATACAGAAAGCCCAGACTTCAGCGACTCAGCAAAGCTATATATATATATAGGACGTAAAATAGAGTACTTTTTAAAAAAAGGAAAGAAACTAAAGAAGAAGAGAGTTTTGAAACACATACGAAGAGCAGAAAGTATATCATCATTGTTCCGAAGGAACATGTGCGAAGGACACTTACAATACTATAGGCATACAAACACTCTCTGAGCAAGGATTCAGGACATACAAACTTTATCTCTTAGCTGTTTCAATGTTTCATGTATAAATGTAAAGTTATACTGCAAGCAAAGGACTCTATAAAATATATTTTACCAGCTCAGCTGACAAAATAAGTGGTAAATTAGTATCTGTTTTATATCAAGGAATATGCTGTTTTTCGGGGGTGGGGTGGGGTGTATTACAATACGTCATTTGAAGTAAAAACAAAATAGTTTACAATAATAACAACAAAAAGGGAAAGCAACAACAAATCCAGTTGTTCTATATCCTGATGAATTTTACGACCAAAGTATGTAAATGAATATAAAGAGAATAACGGATTGACTGCACATAAAGACAATGACAAACGTATTGATGTGTAATATTTTAAACACATCTCAAAAGATAAAATCCCTTTGAGTAACAATTACCCAGTACATATAACCAACTGCAATGTTCAGATGCAGTTGCCACATAACTGTACATGCACCTACTGAATTTGTGGGTTTTGAAACCTAAAAATATGTACATTTATCATGATCAAATCAATAACAGAAGATATTCAGTTTTAATGGTAGTGGTACGGTCTCAGAAGAGCTGAACTATTTAACTTGTTAGTGTCTTTGCCTGTTAAAAATGTTTTTAGAGTGTGTTTGTTTTATAAAAATTGAATGGTCATTGTAAGCACTTATACATGTGTGCAATTAAAAGATCGAATTAATATTAGCATACAAGACGAATATTACACGGTTTTAGATCTTCATGCTATGCCAGTAACGAAAGTTTTTCAGGTATAATAAATAATAAAATTACTGCATGTACCATGGGCGATGCATCCTATATTGCTAGATAAATGATACAATTTGCAATGTTTCTGACATTTCCTAGTGAGTTCATTTTGACGTTAAGTATTTAGATAACATCAGAGGAAAAATATATACTGTAAGAGTCTGGGCAAAGTCTAAAACCAGGTCAACAATAACGGTATTAAAGATTTAAGTGATCCTGCTAAATGCATTGATGCAGCTACCAGTCGGTTTGTATGTTGATAAACGTGTTCATGCTCAAATACGCATAACCTCTAGGTTAATAATTTGAAAGATATCCAAACATGAAAAGAAATATTTACAATAAATGAACATCTACTGAACAGAGTTTTGGTGACAGTATTAACATAAATTACAGATCGACAAACACAATTGATTGGAACAGAATAAAATAATATTTAAGATGCACAGGAACTGTTAAAACAGCAATTCAGAATAGTATGTACTAAAGTTCAAACATTTGCAGTATGTAAGATAAGGAGTACACTTAGAAGGTTTAATACCTAATATTCAACAATATTTACAGCAAATCGTACACACGACAAACAGCTTGATAAATGTCTGGTTAAAGTATGTCGGGAAGAAAGCAAATTATATTGAAAGACTTCAACACTGTACAATCAAAGATGGAACAGTTACATAGAGACTTACAGAAATGCAACAAAACGACTAAGAGATTTAAAAGCTAATCCTTTTCACAGAAAGTATTGGCTTGAACTGCAATATAATTGCTAACAATAGGACCCTGTCGGGGTGCAGATGCAGAAATATATATCGAAAATAACGAAACAAACTGAGAAAAACGTATGAAAGATAATAGAGCTAAGAAAACAACTTACGATTGGTCAATTGCAGATGTGAGTGAAAAGATCAAAATGATAAAATATGTTATATTTACTGAATTTTACAACAAACTGCATGCTGGGTTGAATAAACTAAAACAGACACAAAACAATATATTGATCGAGAGGTGGTTAATAATATCGGCGTGATCCAAGGTATTATTGAAAAAAAAAATAAGAAAAGAACTAGAACAAAGTACAATGATTTTGATTAAACGTTTGCAACAGAGGCATATACTGTTCAAAACTCAAATATAGAAAAAGTATTTTGCATCAATTGCTATACGTTATGCAGCTAAAACCGAAATAAACGAGGACATAACAACATTAAAAACTTAAAGGAACAGGGAAAGGAGCATAAACGTTTCGCATTAGGTATTTAGAATGGATGAATTAACCAAACGTATTCCTGGATATATATTGTTGTTAATTTTTTTTTTAATTTACCACGTTTGAAGCATCAGGATGCTTTTGAGTCAGCTGCACATTATAAAGGGGAAATAACAACTTATAAAAGAATATCAGGATCTTACGGTGTTGGTATTGATAATAAAGAAATAAACGGGTTGTTGGATATTTTTACGTATGTAATTACACCTTTAAAGGTGTTTTGAAACATTTACATTTAAGTATGCCCCATCTTCTTTTAAATAATTAATATTTGTCAAAAGAGATTTAGTATATTGTTATGCCAATCAAATAAAAGATCAGGCGTTTATACATTTTTTTTTCAATTTGTATAACACAAATGATATTGTTCCATCATATCTAGATTTCTTAACGGACTATATAGCTAAACAAACCACGGATTGCAGATACAATGACTCCACAAAATTAACATACTTTTTATAGTTAAAGAACAACAAAAGACGTATTATCTGGAAGGAGACATTTACATTTTTGGGACAATATTAACATATTCCAAAGGTCATTTTACTGAGGTTTTGGTTTTGTGGGATATAACGCCATTAATCAGCATATGATAGGCTATTCATGGCGGACAGTATATTTGGTGGAGGAAGAAACCTGGAAGTTTCTGGTAAAAAACAGAACCGCGGGAAGCTACTGGCAACCTTTCTTAGATACCCACTTTGGTCGAGCCGAGACTTGAACTCACGAGGACAGAGGTGAGACGTGTGAGTGATCTGTAAGGGCGAGCGCCTTAGACCACTCGGCCACTCTGGGCCCCATGTGTTACTCTTAAATAGCATAGTTGTTTATCGACATGTAAATAGAGAAAATATCATAGCTATGGCGTTTGCAAGAGCATAACCTTTATAGCTTGATAACTATCTTCTGTTTGGATCATTTTATCCACATTGCTCTAAACTCGGAAATGTGAACATGGTAATATCATAGAAAAATAGCAGTGCATAGCAATTCATTACATGATTCACAGATCGACATACCAAGGTTGGGTGAATTGGTATTTCAGCAACTTGGATGATAATTTTGCTCTAAATGTATCTACTGAACCCTGTGTATCTACTTATCTCACTGCATATGCCCCTCCAGCAAGTAATGTACAACTTGTAAAACCAAGACTAACCACAACTAGGTGATTTATGTCAACCTTCTGATAAACAGGTGCAATACACATTGCACGTGTGAAGGGTTTAGTGTGTCTAGTGCTTACACGTTTATTTGATCGTAATGGAGATATGCGGAAAGGCATGTGCGGAAGGCATAGCAATGTCCACCTTAAGAGGAGGAATCGTGCTCTGGACAATTGTGTCAAGGGTGACGACAGACTTGTATGTGCCATATAAATAGTAAAGATGTCGATGAATGAAATTACATAACTCCTTTCATGTAGAAAAAGAATTATCTAAATGGCAGTCAATACAACATTAACTAATCTTACTCACAGAATGAACTTGAAGTGTGTTTTGATCCTGCCTACAAAAAGTTCAGAAAGTGATCCGAAAAAGTTTACAACCTACCAATAGAAAACTCTCAGTAACTATATAAAGTATGTCAATGTGGTTTACTTCCATGACTTAGAATTCATACAACTGTTTATAATTGCCAACAAAGTATTTATTTGTTTGATGATCAAGCAAAAACAACCGAAACCAAACAGACCTCACGACCACAAATGCTAATAACCTTTACTCTGATAATCATTGTATCTGGCTTGATTTTAGAAATGCACATGATAACAGATTATACGGTTGTGGTATTAATACTAGCTAATGTTCAACAAGGTATTCACATTCAAGTAAGCAGAAACAAATGTAGATGCTCACCAAATATATATTCATTCTCTGCATTATACGCTAGTAAGAATTCAAAATAATCAGCTAAACTCAGTTATGTTTTAGACATTGGTAAATGTACCAAAACGAGTTGAAACGTATTACTAGCTTTGCACTAAATCAAATATAGGAGTAATACAACAACGGTTTTAATTGCATCGTTATCACCCATCCAACTCTTCTGATTAAGAAGACTTACAATAAAAGCGGTTCCTCAAAGATGAGAGGGTGATCGTGATGTTCCTGGGGATAAAGTTGATAACAGGTTAACGTGTTTGGTCAATGTCTACCAGAGGTACAAATAATTTGCTTATGATTGATAACTGTGGTAATTTTGACATTCTGAAAGCAAAGAAACTTAGTTAATCAAATTAACATTTTGTGATAGAGATTTTGAAATATATATTTAGCTGATCATGGAAAAGTATAACTCTATAATGAACGGTTTCAGAGAAAATATGCGTTTTGGGATTGTCTTCTACAGCAAGGACAACAATGAAACGAAAACAGTTTGAAGAGAACCATGGTATTCTGGACAAAATGAAAGTATTAATTGTATATCCTTTCAAATTAAAACAAAGAAAAATAAACTTGTAATGATACTTGAGTATTCATTAACTACAGAATGCATACGCGTCCGTAATGTAAAGTGTTATGTTATGAACCGTCCCCCACCCCACTCCCGATAAAAACAAAAAAGAAACAAACAAACAAACGCTAGTTTGTTCAGGTTATGAAGTTATAACCTTATACATCTCTCGATAATTTTCCATGTGATAGATTACGCAGTCTTTATGCATTTTAGATCACAAATTCGCGTAATTACTCAGTATTTGATTCCTTTGCAAACTTTCTCTTTGACATTGTCTGGTGCGAATGAATAACGTTTTGACTTTAATCCATAATACACTCTAATTTGAACACTATTTAGCTCATCCTTTAAAGGTTCACTAACGTTCTTATTTATCTGTGGGATATCAAATATGATGTCCTTTGGACGGTCACTAGTTACATGGAACTTAATATTATCCTTCATGGCCTTTCCATAACTTGTCTTTTTCAGCTAAGATACACAAAGAATCAGACATGAGTATTCTAATTGTAACACTTTTTTTACTTATTTTGTTTAATTTGTTGCAGTACAATATCATTCTTTAGCACTGAAAATATGCTAACGCTGTAAATTCACTATAACTTGATTTGATCTTTGTTTCAAACTAAGCTATCGTTACTAACTGTTCTCCTTTTAAATAAATTCTCTCTGGCTTTTAGAAAAGAACTTCTTCAGTATATACTTTTATTGTTCATTTACTGGCATCTTCCGTCTGTTTACCGAATGCAGCGTTGTTCATTGGTTTTAATACATTTTTTTGTTGTTGCGAAATTAGTTGCTTTTTTCTGTCGGAATTTTTATTAGGCTCGGTATAGCATTTAAGACGGGGTTGCTGTTCAAACAATCTAAAATTATCTATCTTTCTTCAGTTTAACCTATTTGTTTTTAAAGCTTCACAGTTCTGAAGTGAATGGCATATTTATCTCTGTTTTCCAGTTTGCTGTTATAACGGGAAAAGTTATAAATGAACAAGTATATGTATTTAGATATTTAAAATTTCAAATTGCATTATCTATTGGTGAACTTCAAATGGTTGTGGTATAATACTTTATTTTCATTTATGTGTTTAATCACATAGATGACATGCATATGTTGAGATACAATGTTTTTTCAACTACCGTCTGTGACAATGGTAGTTTTGGCACTTTGCGGTCTTAATTTTACATGCAGTAGTTTTGCAATCGAATCCAATGTATCGTAAAGTTCTTGAATACAAAATGCACATCTGGAAACTATTGGTTTATGACGCTTGTAAATTGTTTCGAGCGATAAAACAAATCCCTGGTGCAGTGACTGTTGTTGATTTTTATGGTCGATATTTCAGCTTGTTGATAATAAGTTTGTACCTGTGGTACTACGATACTTGCAAAATCACAATAAATACCTACAGAAGTTTGATTTGATGGTGATATATTTGTAATGTTATAAATGTCCTTTTCAAATCATTGTAATTAACGAGTTATCTACATTTTAACGTGCTCTTTTGTGTCTGGATCAAAGATCTCTCTTCAAAGATGAAATATTGTTGGATAACTCGGATAATAATTTAGTAGATCAGAAGGAGGTTGCGTGTGGTATGTATAACGTCACATATATAATATATTGTTATTACATCACGAACAAGATAAGTCAGGTACAAAACGATAGTGCTACATATTGATTTATTGTACAACAAATGACGTTGGATCGATAATTCCCCCCACCCCACCCACACACACACAAAATATACGACAAGAATAACGAAAAGAGTGGTATGGGATTGCGGAACGTATTATCCGCGCAATCTGATGTATATTTGTATAATTTTATTTATTTATGCAAGAAAAAAAGTAATGTACTAATCATGTCCTCCATTTGTAGACGGTAGAACAGACATGCTTCAGATGACAAAAGTCCACCTGATTGACAGCGATGAATGCAAACAGGTCGTGGATTTTAGTATGCAAGACACAGTTGTATGCGTAAATAATGAAAATCTTGGTCAACCGGCATGCTATGTAAGTATAAATTCCTTAGCCTTAAAACCCGGCTTATTAAACATTTGATGCATTTGAGTCTTATCAAATACATGCATATCTCTTTCGCAATGTTTGAATAAAAATCTAAATTCTTGGCAAGGTTGAAAAGTAAATATTACTATTTAAAAATCAGTTTTTAAAATCAATGTAACATGTAAATTTTACAAACATATATTTTATCGAAAAAATCTTGGATATATTAAAATTAGCCTACACTGAGGTGTATAATCATATAATTTGTGGATCCTTTATTGAAACCGTCTCAGAAATGTCCAAAGGAAACTAGTGTTTTCAAAATCAGAATTGTCAGGGAATGTATTTATGAATTAAATAGTATAGATGTATCAATGAAAATTCTTGTATACTTGTTATGACTTTTAAACAAATATAGAGAATTCGGAAATCGACGATTAGCTCACAATTAAGTCAATACTATCTCAAGATGATGGGTTTGTGGGTTTTTTTGAAATTATACGTGTGTCACAATGTTACAATTTTCGCATTGAGGTCAGACTCTCATGCACTGTTGAATACGGAGCCTTGTAACAATTCGATGAGGATGACTCTAAATAAGTGCAGCACACTTCTGTCATATAAAATCAGGGTGACCTATTTCTCAAGTTTAAGCAACGTTGATTAAATTTTGCGCATAAGTCAGTTTTCCGTGTATATATGTTGGTATTGATATCATTCACGTATAACACGGTGGCTAATGTTACCTTTAATTCAGCATTGTGCTGACGTGCCGTTAAACCCTACTACTACTACCTTTAATTCCGGCTTAACCGACCTTGGTTAAGTTTCCGTTCAAGTTACTTTCACGCACACCGATAGTAGCAGGGATTTTCAACTTCGTGTGTAAATGTGTCTTGCTGTATACAATTAAGCAATTAAAAAATAGTCCCAATGACCTATATCTACTTCTTCATTGACTGGACACAGATATGTGTTTAAGTCAGTTTTCATTGGAAAAAAGAGAAGGTAACTGTCTATTGTTTTCTTTGAACACCTTTTTGTTTGAACAGTATTGTTTTACTGAGGTTACGGGTACATGTACTTAAGCTATTATGAGACAAGTATTACACCAAACAAAACGTGTACCTGCATGAATTACATCCTGACAGTTTTTAATTTGTTTTTGTCATCTGAGCTAATATTTCAAAACCTATTTTATACTATCTTAAACTTAAATACATTTTTTCTACAAAAACATATTTAATGTCTTAACTGATGATTATTACATTTGTCATTTATATATATATTGCCTTCATGATGAATTAAGCTTTTAGTTTGTACATTTGATCATCCCACTATCAAAGAAATACAACTGAAGTGGCATGGGTGAAGCTTGCTCTTTGTCCTACATTCTTGACACCTTTTGGGCACAAAACTAAAACTCAGTCCCAAGGTCTGAAAACCCCGACATTCTTTTAATTTGGTTATAATTTAGTCCGAATGTAGAACCTTTGGAATCTTGTAGCCTACTAGAATGTTCAATTCAGTTCAATGACGTATATGTACTCATAAAAACATATAAGAACTTGTTGGATTTAGAGCATGGACAATTTTTTTTCTTCAATTTTTGTAATTTATTTTCATTATCATTCATTATCATGATCATGATTGCACAAAGCTACCTTGTGTACTATAGCAACGGAAGTATCAGCTCGGTTGTACCAAATTACCTCATTTCTAGGTGCTTCTTGTTGCACTCTTCTCAGCACAATTTATCAGCGACGTTCCAAATGAAAAGTCGTGTGTCTGTTCGAGAAGAAAATTGTTCTCCAGCCACCATCCAATATTATCTTGAACGGTTGATTGTTATATACATGTGTGATCTATAAATACTCTTCACATCAATTAAAAAAGAAATGGATTTCATGATATTGTGTGCTGTTCTAGACGGATGTTTTTCTCACGTTTCAGATGGGTTTAGATGTTTATGCATAGGAAATTAAAACACAAACAAACAAGGAGACAAAACCATAATTAAAACCCCGCTGAAGCGTGAGAAATACATCATTCTAGAGCCCATCAAGACACAATCTAAGATGCATACAAATCTCATTTTAAACTCTCTTAAATGCGAAAGTAAATTAATTTAAATCTCTCTGGGGCGTGAAAACAAAACATCATTTAAATATACTACAAATACAATATATATGAACTTCATTGTACACCTACTCAAATTTCCAAGGAACAGAGAAAAACTCTCTATGATTTCCGAATTTGTGTTTAAACCAATCCGTATTGTTCTTTTTCACTTCCAAAATGTGTGTAAATACGGTACCTAGATTGAAGAGTTAACCAATAAACAAAATACGTAAATACAGGAAGAAAAAAATATATATATATCAATCTCTCTCTCTCTCTCTCTCTCTATATATATATATATATATATATATATATATATATATATACAAATGTCAATTTTTAAAACTTTTTTCACAGGGAGATTCAGGTGGTCCTCTGGTGTGCAGAAATACATATGGACGTTTACAATTACTAGGAATTACCAGCTTTGGCTCCGCTGGAACATGTACGAGAGATGGACCCAATGGCTACCAACTAGTCCACCCCTATTTGAACTGGATTAAAACTATCACAGGTAAAGGTACTATATATAGCATCGAGATATTTGTACAAATTATACACTTTCCTTAAAGCACAGGCAAGAGATCACGCAATAGTGTGTTTTTTTAAGATGCGCCATGTTAGATACAGATGAAACATGTAAGTTAACTTAAGAAATAAGTTTCCTGAATTTCGTCCTATTGAGGAAGTGTGTTTGATAGGCATCCGCTCAAGCAAATTAACCTCTATTGCTGTAATTAAAAAAATCGTGTATTATATTTGTTCTTTTAAAGCAATTTCCATTGTCATGGCAAAAATGAGGAATATGCATAACCAGATTTTATTTCCGAGGCCTGGCCTTCAGATCATAAATCTCTGAGCTTGAATTTGAGATTGAGTTTCACTCTAAGAAAATCAGAAACGACCTTTTAAATGTGATGTAATTGTGATTTGTTAAAACATAATCTCAGGCTCAAGGTCAAGCTCAAGTGCTTTGTGATTTCCAAACATGATCCCACTTTCATGAAACGTCTTAAGTCTCAGTATAAACTCAGCTCAAAGTTTGAACGCTAAGTATTTGTAAACTATGATACTATAATTGAGTAAAGCATATGTCCGGAACATAAACTCACCTTCACTATGACAGTATACAAATTTTATTGTATGTACTCAAGTTCATAAGTTTTACGAAAGCGGGACCTAGAGATCATAGAACTATATCGTTGCTTGATATCGATGTTACACTGTTCGCCCATCAAAACTAACCATTAAGGAGTACATTTTTTGCTACTGATTGAAACAAATTCTAAAGCTTAAACGTTGATGATATAAAAGCCAGGTACCTTAAATTGAAAGGCAGTGGATGTGTTTACAATAATAGGCTAATTGTTTTCTCTGATTCCAATTTAAAATGAATTGATCTCGTATTGTGCCCTTGTGAGAAAGTTACGTAAACTAGTATAGCTCATATACATATAAGTGCACTAGACGACATGAACATTATATCATCTCACCTATGACCTTTAGCATGCCGTGTACATACTTTTATTGTTTAACCGGACTAACCTGTAAATTGTGTCACAATTCATTATTGTTCGGATTTGTCCTTATCGTTCGTGGCACCAAGGTAAGGCCAGATTGGGTCCGGAGGGCTACCGTGATTACGTAAGATTGCTCAACCGCAGTTACATTACACACTTTGGGTAATACACTAGGTCCTTATGTGATATACTAAACAAGACGCATTGGCATTTAATGCACATTTTATCATTAAATATAAAACAAAGCTTACAGATCAAACAGGTTCCTTTTTTAGCGAAAATTTATTTAAAAAGTAAAGAATTTGCGCAAAGCGTGCTCTTGAAAAGGGGGATAAAATGTATCTACAAGTCTAATTCACCTCGTCAAATTAAGGTTGCTCTAAAATATAGTTCATTTAAAATTATAAACCCAGGTAAAAAAAAATAAAAATAAAAATAATAATAATAGGTACAGCAGTAATAGTTGTAGTCGTAGTAGTAGTAGCAGTAGCATTAGTAGAAAGCTATATTATACCTGTCTCTTTAAGCAAATAGTCTAAGCCTGCAGCCTGAAACAGTATAAGTTGGTCATTCAAGACAGTTAACCGGATAGTATTGCATAATACTGCCTTACTAAACAGGTGTGATACGTGGGGATGATTTCATATAGATAAGTCTTGTACACGTCTTGGGATGGTCGTACAAGTCAATGTTCTGTAATGTCCACATTATTACGATCTTAACCGTATTGGTTGATACAAAAATGAGAGAAAATTGATTACCATATGATTGAGATAGACGAAATTCCATCCTTGGAACATAATTTGTGGCATGAACTCGGAAAAATCATGTTCTTTCCAACAATTTGGATTCTTAGGTAGAATGTTCCTTTCCCAAAACTTTCATCAAAACCTAGTTGGAACTAAGACATTTCCACCATGAAATCGGATGTCCCTATCCCAAAAAATCTGCTCAAAGCCTAGTTCCCGCTAAAACATTTTGTCCCTTGAGTGGAATTCCATTATCCCAAATCATATGTCATACTAATCGTCTCATGCGTCATATGGAATCATGCAAATATTTGATTATTTTCCACACAGTATACGTTCCAACAATTAGCATTGTTAACACATTATTTACATTTTCATTTTACTAATCGGGCGGAGTTAAATGCATAAATAGATGGTCAGATAGACGGAGGGTATCGTAATGTAATCAACGCTAATGTGTGGAGATGAAAATAAATGTGCGATATTCACACTTACAAAGATTGTAAGTATGAGTATCGCTGATTTTAAGTGTAGTTTTAATGGATCACATATACGTCCGACTCTCGGATACTATAATTCTATATTTATTCAGTTTGTACCCCCTCCTCCCCCAAAATAGAATTATATATATATATATATATATATATATATATATATCTATATCTATATATATATATATATTCTTGTTAGAAATGCAATCTGCGAGTCTAGGATATAATATATTACAAATCTTAATGGAAACAAACAGTACTGAATCTATGCTTGGGACCAAAAGTACACAGACACATTAGATATGCAAACAGAGTAGACTGTAATATCGCAAAAATAAGAGATACGTTTCTATTATGAACCGTAATATCACTGGTGGAATGATATAAATTAGCATATCTGCTGAAATAAAGTACTTGCATGTTTTACGATAGAAGATAAGTATGCTTGTGGGACTCTTTATACTTTCCGTCGAGTTAAGGGAGTGCCATACGCGCGATCATCTTTCGTAAACTATCTGAAAGCCCCTCGCCCCATAAGATCATTTCGAGAGTATTCTTGACCCAAAATATTTTTTTCAGCAATGAGCCATACAACTAATTTCAATAAAGATGACTCTGAGTTAAATTCAAACTAATAAATGATTTCTAATAAAACGTTATATATGCAACTACTAATGTGATGCGTTGAGGTAAATTTGAAGGCATTAGATCGCCATTGAATAGTCTCAATATTTAAGACATTAGTTTCTCAATTGTTTTAATTACTATCCTTCAAAAGTAAGAACATCTGAACAAACTATAAATGTACATATGAAGCACGATTGCCGCACCACAAATGCATCAAATATGACCTAAACCCCTAATCTCAATACGAACTAGACGAACGGATGGACAGATGGATCGACGGATGTACGGACGGACAAGGGTGGGCACTGTATAGCTTACCAAATTTGTGGTGGAGCATACAAATAGGTTGAAATGCAATATGTACCAGATATGCATAGCTGTTTTGTAAACACCATATATTTTTTTAGGATTAAACTTCACTAACTTCGACTTCTGAGAAGAGATATGTCGTTAAGTGAGTTGATGTTTCATAAAGGTAAGTTGTGATCTTCTTCACACATTTTACACCACATAATCTTCTTTTCCCATTAAGCTGTAATTAGACTATATCAAATAATGTAAACCTCTCTTTTTTCTTCCTATATATCTAATAGAACTTACAATTTTATACCTAAGTCTGTAAATGTAACGTGCTTTCTCAGCGGTCGAACGTCAGAATTTGCAGCAATGAAATCAATCATATACTGGCAGAACCCATAACGCTATCATTATGTCATGATTCTAACTAAAACATTGTACCACACAAAACTAAATTTTCGGCTATATTTCAACAATGCTACATTTCCATCGCCGGTAAAATGTATCACTACACTAACTGAATTAGTCCAGGCCTGCCCAGATTGTATCTGCATAGTGACTTTGCAAATTTAAGTGAGGGGAAAATATAATAAAATAATGCTCTCTTTTGCGCATTTGTCATTAATCGGGAACATTTTGATTATATCCCATGAATAAATGTTGACATCTTTGAGATTATGACGATAAAGTGTGCATGGCGGCAACAATAACGTTAGGCCAATATACTAGCAACATTCTTCCTTGCTTTAATACATTTTACATTTCTTTACCTTAAACTTGTGATCTGGAATGTTGTATTTTCGATATTAGTTTAATTTACCTTATTCAACGCTTACAACTCTCTCTCTCTATATACTCCCGCATTTGGGGCATCTAGCTTCCGTTTTATACTTCTGTTAATTTTTCGTCAATTTTTTCCCAGGCTCTGATTTGGGTTTCCAATGCATTTCGGTAAAAGCCGAAGAGGGCCAGCTGACCCAGTTTATAATTGAGCCAATCAGCCGTTATTTCATACTTCCTCAGTCCTTAATCAAATTAATTATTATTTGTTTTCCGATTTGTTCTGGAGGTCTGCTGACCAATGAAGTATTTCATTGAAAATAAAGTAGTATTAAACCCGAAACAGAATATATAATGTTTGTTGAATTCAACCTCGTGGCTTTCGAGGAGGGTAAGCAACATGTGTGATTTGGCAGATTCCGAAAAAGTGAATTGCACTAAATTCCGTGTTATTTCATTCAAATGCAACGCACGAAAACTCAACATAGCAAATTCTTATGTTTGTATTCCGGTGTGTAGGAGTTTGTGATTAACAAAAGCAAAATAGTCTTGGTGAAGGTGAATTTAAAACTAATGTAATGCATTCAGATTCTAAAAAGCTATACATTTCTCCCTCTCATTACAATTACATGTAGAATCCCTATGAATCTATCCCGAAATATCTTATGAACATGACAATGAGCCTTACCCTTATTTTTTGTTTCAGGTGTGCGACTTAAGAATTACAAGAGATGAATTGGTGTAAATTTTAGCCCAGACTATAGTTTTTAATTTCTTTATTTCAACATCAAACCTAATAGGACAATGTAATGCATATTAGTTTTCTTTTTTATACTACTTGCATACATGCAGTTGTCTTTCATGTCTTTATATGTAATTAATTGGAAACCTATTAATCATTTGCAAATATTGTAAAATGTAGAATACTGCTCTTTTAAGTGTACATACTTTTTAGCCGCTCTTGTAGATGTACATATTTTTACCACTTTGGGTAGTACACATTTTCTTACACTCGTAACATTCTATTGACTGTTTAGCAAATTTTACGGTCTACAGTGGGAGGCAAAATTGTAGGAAGATCATTGATACGGAAAACATATTGTTATTATTTTAATTTTCAATATCCGACATAGTGTTACAGAAATCATCACTAGAATTGTAAGGGGAAAAGAACTAAATGACAAAACATTTATCTGGAAAAATATTTGAAAACTGATTCTTTATAACTTGTGTTAAATATTTGATCTGATTTTATACATTGGGGAGAAATTAGAGCTGTGATGTTAATGTGTAGCCTGTTTGTATCGATTTTTTGTCCACGTTTTCTTTCAGGGCCCTCTCTTCACATGAAAAATGTACAGAATAACATTTTTTAACAATCATGAATGTAGTACTGATATGGCAAGATTATATAATAACATGAAGTGATACATTCATATGAAAGATCTACAATAAAGATCATGAAAATTTATGATAACGAGACATTTTATGTTGCAGAGAGCTAGATAAATGTAGATTATATAATAAAACTTTAATGTAACCATTTAATATTTTTTGCTGAATGTTATCTACATAAATCTCCACCGAGTGCCTCTTGATTCTGATTCAAGCAATGTAATAAATAGTGAGCAATTTGTGTATATTTTGTTTACGCTTACTCACTAGTATCTGTCCGGATTATCGTATTGTAGTAGCTTTAATGGGAATATATTTACAGGTGATTTTATGTCATACATTCTTTCGATATCGATATGGCATATCGTACAGCTATCACTCGCATTTGAAATGATATCCAAATGGTTATGTAGTCCTGTTAACGTTAGTTAACATATGCATGTCTCAATATTTAAAACTTCATCTTAAATCGTGTTTATTTGATACAGAAATGAAAACCAAACGAACACTTTTTTCTTCCGTAGTAAATCTAGCGTATCTATATCAGTTCTTATCGGCAGTGCTTTGAATAACCGATATTATGCCCCGGTATATAGTACAATGGGATGTAGGAATCTGTCTGTCTGTGTATCCCTTGGTAAATATACCCGGTTTCGAAGCGTAACTCTCCAAACGCTCAATGTATTTCAACAAAACTTAGCACCAATCTTACCCAAGTTGTTTAGAGGTGTCTTTGGCTAGTTAGAAAATAACATGTATAATAATTGTCATGCTGTCATGGAGGACACTCGTGTAGCGTAAGTAGTAAAACAGTCAACAGTTTTGGACCAGTGAATTAATTGATTATTCTGTGATTTCTTTCTTCTGTCTTGTCTGTAACGCAAAGGCCGTACATAGGTATCACTTTTCCATTGGTGTTGGTCTCGTCTTCAAGTGAAAGTTAAACGTACTTTGATATGGAACATGACATTAACAAGATCTAGAATGAGTCTTAGTTTCCGCAAAATAATCCGCGGCATCATCATCCCCCTCCCCCTCCCCACTCTCCTTATGCATTACTGGGAATGTGTGATATAGGAATTGCTACGTTATTCTGTTTCTCAGACTGTCTGTCCAGTCTGTTTTATCAGACTGTATGTCCAGTCTGTTTAGCAGACTGACTGTCCATATGTCTGCAAACATCTCCGTTTCGGAGCTCTAAGTCTCAGAAACGTTAGAGGTGCGACCAAATTCGGCAGGCATGTACACAAAATGGTGTAGAGGTGCCTTTTGCTGGTTAATGGTTCCACTTTGAATAGTTTCATCTTGAAATGAAGAAAAACACATCAGTTTCGTCATTTTCTGCCTTCATCTATATTTCGTAAACAATGTTGCCTGCACAGACATACAACTATTTATGTGCATGCATCTTAAGGAGTATTAGCATTCGCAGTCAATTGAAGGATGCTATGAAACACACTTTTATGTTGGACCTCTATATTTGAAATTAGTGAAACAATCAGAATTTCAACATCTCAAACCATACTTATGAAAAATCTACCTTCTTAATGAGGAAATATTCAAAACCAGGCAAGTTTCTTAGGTAATAATGTATTTTACCAACTTGAAGACTTAAAGGGAGAGGATATAGAGGGCATGTTTTAAAAAGAGGAGTTTTCTCTATACGACAAGCTCTGTGACATATACAAAGTTAAGAGACCAAACGAATGAACGGTTAAATGGAGACATCATAACTTAGAGTTTTTATGTATCAAATTAAGAATATTTAGAATGTGACATATGTGCACAAACACAGAGCATTAGAAAACGAAGGAATTGAAACACTCACGTCATACGAATTTGTATTTATCACAACACTACATGGACAATTAAAATACAGCCAAGAGCATTACAGTTAAACAACACAATGTTACACTTGAAATAAGGGGATAAAGCGACTATAATGTTTTTAATAACCTAGCATGGTAACAAATGATATGACAGAAGAAATTAAAAGAGATAATATTTTAAAAACGTATTAATGTATTCCAACTACATGTATAAAACATCTGCTAAACAAATATAATGTTCAACAATACATGCTGGTCATTAGGTTTTGAACAAGATATATGTGCGACCATGTCGGCATTTAAACGTCTTTACAATTTAATTGAAAGAAATTATTGCATCCATTCACACTAATACTCAATCAGCTATGCATTTTTGGTGTACCAATGCTAACCGTGTGCAATTTTAATGCACCGATAACGCCTTCAGTTGCAGCAAATTATCTGCAAATTAACGAAAATCAGTTAATATGACATGAAATTTTACACTATCTGGATGAAATTAAAAATAGAACACATTTCGTCGTGAGTAGATATGTAAATTTAGAATGTTCAGCTTACACATAACTTTTATTTGGCATCTAGTAGTAATTGAAATTACACTGATGAAATAAATAGTACAATTAACATTTAATTTCTTTAAAAATCAAAATCATTAGTTGTAAAATGGTAGAAATGAAACAGAGAAAAGCTGAAGAAGGAAATTGAACAATGAAATGCAAAATACCAGAGATGCAAGGATTGTGTAAAAGAAATTTGATTAAGTTGATATTACAATGAAAGAAATACAAATATAAAGGGAAAACATATACAGAATACCATGTGAATGTGGAAAGACGGTAAATAAAGACTTAATGTATTTGAATAAGAAAATCCAATTTAATATACGAAGTATAAGTGAACATTTTTCAAAATGTGAATTTATTAGTTCCTTTACTGTAGATAAACGGACTGAAGACTAAAAAACCTAAGAAATACCGCATCATACCTTTGTTCAGCTGCTCAGTTTAATGCACTCAATTGCTTACTCTTAAGCAAGTTAACATAGCAAATGCATTTCACGAGATAAAAATGTATTTTACAGAAACTCAATATTTCACCCAAATTGTTATATATATGGAAAAACAAATTAAAATACGTTATTTGTTTTACAATGTGTATAACAATTTGGGTACAATTGGTTTTGCACCCTTGTAATCATTTATCAATAACTCTGATAGATCATTTTCATCTGCAATTATTTTATCCGTAGCGAATGCGGTTTAAATGGTCATGCAAATGTAATAGAATCTCCATATCTACTTACCAGCATCTTAGTCATTTCGTAATTCAAGCATGTGTTCTTTTGTCCATCGAATTTGTTCACCAGTTGTCCCTCTATTAGTTTTTCTACCGGACAGTATTTGCTCACTGCCCAGGCATAAAGGATGTTAGGACATTAATGAATGAGTTTGACCTATTATACTCGCCTTGATGTTGTATCGTATCATCAAAGTCTGATTAGTATTGGTGACTTACTTTGGCGCATATATCTGATATCATGCTATTTATCTACATATTCTACTCTCCATCATCAGAAACATATCTGATATCATATTATTCCTCTAGATATTCCTCTCTCTATCATCAGGAACATATCGTAGTCTGTCAAAATTTAAGTTATACACGATATATCTTTATTAATGATCATCTCAAAGATGATTTTATATTTGTTGAGTCAAAATGTTTTTCATCTTCCTATCTGAACACACTAGGACTATGTGACAATGTTGTCAATTCAATAGATAGAATGACTTACCTGCAAAATTCAGAAACTATCAGCATCAGTTAAACGTTTCGTATGTTAGTGATTGTGATTGTGAAAGTATAATCGTACCACATGCTCACAAACATGTAATATTGTTATAAAACAATTTCAACACCTCGTCTCCTCCTGAGAGGTACGTCAAGGTTATATCATCTTTGGTGATGACTTATCCTGAACAATAAAAGCACCTACACACATTCTATCAAGTTTTGTTTGTATCTCAAACCAATCCATAAGAGATATAAACAAATAGAGTATCACAGGAGCAAATTGTATTCAAGTATTTATTACCCATTTTGTAAAATCCCAAAACCAGTATACGAAGAATTAAGACCCCAAAAACC
The DNA here is from genome assembly GCA_029931535.1 of Margaritifera margaritifera. NCBI lineage: Eukaryota > Metazoa > Mollusca > Bivalvia > Unionida > Margaritiferidae > Margaritifera > Margaritifera margaritifera. The sequence goes on from JAQPZY010001502.1 coordinate 2,935,317, forward strand.
AAAACATTTTATGTCCTGATAATTGTTGTTATGGACTACATATATATTTATGTCTATCATTTATCTATGGTGACACCAATTCTGATTTTTGGAACAAATTGCAACGTAATGGTACCAGTCATCTTTGTAGTAATTAGGACCATCACACTGAAATATGAATAACACACCAACATGTGTTCAGTCAGTTATTCTAACAGGTGCGATGCAGTTTCTCTCCATACCTCTGTCTCCACATTTAAAAATGTCATACGCATTACTAGATATATCATTCATTCATTTTCAAACGTTTCATGATTTCGTCCTTGTTACCGGCCATCTATTAATGACAGTATCTTGATGGTCTCATTTGTTTTGGATAAATAATAAATAATGGAAGAAAAGAAGCAATTATCATGTGTATGTTCGTCATAGTGGTTGGTATTTATCTATGCAACGTTAAATATTGAATTATATCAAACAGTAATTTTGTACTTTCGTTTGTTCCTGTTCAAACTTAGTACGTACAATATCAAATTAATTTTCAATGGCAGCATACATTTCACGTTTGCTGGTTATGTTTATAGGTTCTGTTCTGTGATATATTTATGTTCCTATTTTTGTTCTGCTTTGAGATTGGGTCGTTTCGTACGCTTAATTGTTAATTCTATCTGTGCTTTTATAGAACCAAATTGGCGAATTTTACTATTTATCATCTTCCTCATATACTGTTCAATTGCATTCAACAATTTATGCGAATATGACTTTTTACCATGGTAAATTTATACTCATATAGATTTCGTTTGACTGAATCTCTAAGTCTTTGAGTGATAATTCTGTTTAAGTTATGACTACTCGTGCGTCTTCATTCTTTTAGATTTTGAATAAGTATTAAAAGTGGTAGTAGTTGTGTTTCATTTGTTTTGGCATTGGCTCATCGAGTATCGAAGTCTTCGTTTAGATGCATTTAAATAGAAATACTTCAAGATATATTTAACTATATTTGTATGTGCATCGTGCTATTTAACCATAACCTTTTATCATAAATATTTGCAAATCTGAGTTCCTTACTGTTTTTAGTTTCTGCCACTCTGGAAACTTTCATTGTAATTCCACCACTTGGCATCACATTTTATACAGCAGGTCTTAACACTCCGCGACCGTATTTTATGCTCCGTATATTGGGCACAAATAGCGATTCTCGTAACATTTATTTTGTCCATGCGACTTCTTAGTTAGAGTATTGCGCACACATGGCGAGTGAGCCACGCGGCTCTTGTACATCAGTCGCACAAGGTGGCTCTGCAACGTTTTATATGTGTGGGATGCAATATTTAAAATCGTTACATAATTACGTATTATATTTCTTTGGCTTTTTATGTAATGTTCAGAATCCTATGAAACTTTTTTTCTCCTCAGGTCACAACATAATCGCATACTTATAGATATAAAATTTGACGACTATACGTTTGTACTCCAGACCTTACTTCCTAACACTTTGAAGTTCTTTGCAGACTAACGTACCAACAAGCAGTATTTGGTGTTCGCTGCAAGGCGCTAGTACGTTGGTGCACTGGAAATGTTTTGATATTCCTTCCTATTTTATTTTAGTGTTGTGGTGTCTGTGTACTTTCCCAATCCCATCTATTTCTGCATCGCGATTTTATTAGCACGATAGTAAGCGTTGAGATGGAGTAGTGTATAAAGACGGTACTGCAATTATAATTTCTAAGCGATCTTTCTTGTTTCCTGTTTATTTTGTTGTGTATTGGCGAAGCCTATGCAAAACAAAAAAATGCATATTCGTTATGAAATCTTCTGTAGTCCGGCACTATATATATATATATATATATATATATATATATATATATATATATATATATATATATATATATATATATTACTCTAAATTGCTATCAGAAAATATTTGATTATTAGGTTTAGGAAATGGAACACAAGGCTCAGGTGAATGGACACACAGAAATAGCTTGTTTTCACGATACGTTTTTAATGATTTGTGTTGCTGGGCTAGCCATATTGCCGTATAACTTATTATGTTTGCCCTAGTGAAAGGCTAACAAGATATAGACAGAGCTCTGGCTACGATTTCTCAGTGAATTCATTTTCATTTTCTTGTATTGTTCATGGGCGGAAAAAAAATAAGAATCGTACTATTTTAGATTTCTCTGCTAGATGTTTGAATCTATTTACTAATGTTAAGAAACTATAGTGACTTATTCGAGAAAAAAAAAACGAAAAAAAAAACATTAACATTAAAATCTGACATATACTCGTGTTATATTTCTTTGTCATTTGTTAATGTTTGACAACAATATAGCAACCTCAAGCCGATATTCCTGGTAACAAATAGCATTAGTGTCTGTAAATAATAACAGTAGTCTTATTCAAGTCAGATACTTATATGTCAAAGATCTCTCAACTGTTTTGTATTGGTTCTTTGTTAGTGAATAGTACGTCAGTGAATCTCCTGAACGTACTCACCATGCTCCTCTACATACCTTCTCAGTCTGAGCATCCACTTATTAAATGCCGTTTTGTATTCACCTTGTTATGTTGTTCATACATCGGAAAACTGCACTTACAACCACATGGCGGTTTTCAAATCATGTGCCCTTCAGTCAATCTTTCGAACAAAGGATTCAATTAAAATCACTTTTAGTTATGTCAGGGTGGTCTGTATGGAATATGTGGCACAGTTTGGATGCCGTGCTCTTTCCGGAGTCTGTCACGAAGGCGAATACATGCGCCTGTGCGTTGTCATGGAGTAGATGGATACCTCAGGTATTGGTGCTCAGACGTGGGTTCGCTAGTGTTGTACAACGTTTAGCAACACTTTTAGAAGCAGTAGAGTGATTTGTGGTCTTTGCTTGTTTTCTCCAATTCAAAGTTTATTATTGTATCTTAAGTCAGGTTCAGGAAAACAAATATATGTTTCATTACCTCTGACACCCTCATTAAAATGTCTATGTTCATATTTGGCAGTTTGGTAATTTCAACCCTAGTCTGTTTTTCATCAGCCGTCAACAAATGCAGAACATATCTTGCACAGACCTTCCTGAGCTTCAAAAGATTCATTAATATATTAAAATCAGCTGATGTGTTAATGCCTGTGATAACATAAATATCTTTCATTGTGTATCGAGCATCCTCATCAATTGCCTCCTTCACAGCAGCCATTTCCCGGCCACCAATCGCCGGCAACGGTATTCCAGATCGTGGGTATCTTCCATTGATTCAAGACCATCTTTAAAACAATGAAACCACCTCAAAGTTGTAGGATATGAGATGAATTGCATCCGTAAACTTTATCCTAGTTTGCTTTGATATCAGACGCAGAGTACTGTTACGTCTAGGGGTTAGAAATAGTAACAAAAGAAAGAACGACTCAAACAAACTTTCACAATTTCTAAAATATAAATTAAATTGCCTAAAATTTGAAATATTTCAAACAAACAAAGTGAAAGAATTGAAAATAACTGAAAGTTTAGAAATTTCTAAATAATCCTAAATGTCCTATTGAATTTTGATAATCCGGAAATGTCCAAAGGTTATGCGAATGAAATCACTAAATGTTATTAATCCCAGGTAAACTCCTGTGAATGTAGAATATTGTTAAGTTCCTTGAAGAATAGTACTAAAATCCAAAATGTGCTATGTAGATAATAGAGTTACATAGCTGATTTTACAAACAACAATAAGCTTTGTCAATAACCTTATGATTCTGGACAACTGCTAAAGAATGAAGAACGCAGTGATTAAATCCTATTATATAGCCTTTTACTACGTACAAAGGAATTTAAACCTCTAATACTACGACTTAGAATGAGTTCTGTCAACAACCTTCTTTAACCAATCAGAAATTAGGTCGCTCATGTTACTGCTTGTAGTGCCTTTGCACTACAATTAATATATCTTATTTCAAATCAACAAGATGTTGACATTGGATTCAGGTCATTAATCCACGCGTACAACCATATGATTCACCATTGTGGGTTAACCTGACCGACATAATTATTGATTTTCCCTGGACATAGCATGACTCATGTAAACATGTTGATGTATATTTGTACTTTACAAATAGCGTAGGCTACTGAACAAAGGAATTATAATACAATGATTATAAACCCAAATGAAAACTATTATAATTTAAAGATAATACATAATGCCATAATAGTACCATAAGAGATAAGAGCACCCGGATTTTACAGTATGCTCTTTGCTCACTAGGGAAATAGTTCTCCTGCTCAGACATGTTTACGTCACTGTAATGTACTTATGTTACGTCAGACTTATATATCTACAGGTGTCCGTCTTGGCGCACGTGCAGCTGCAGGTCATTTTATAGAACGCTATTTAGAAACAAAAAAGTTAGGACGAACTATTCAGAAATGTTCAAATACACCTTGTAGGATTAGAATGTTCGAAAATCTGTTCTTGCTAGGATATGAGAAGAAAAAAAAAGAAACAAAGAAACTGATCATGGGGAAAGATGACTGTGATTAACCCACACCGTGTAACGGAGGATTTCTCAAACCGTGTATGGGATGATTGACCCAGGTTAGGACATTATATGCGGCAGGCCCGTGATATTGAAGGTGTTGCTTTTTTGTTTGATAGATACATTAATCAGTTGACACCGCTGAAGAATAACAAGCAGTTAGTCTGGGACAGATACAATAAAAATGTTTACAAAACCTGGAAGCACGTTTATGACACGTGGATCTCAAGCACTTAGTGGCGACAATTTGCATGTGAGAGGCGAGGCGAGGGTGATTTTGATCGAACAAAAACAACCAAGACCCATTTGCAAGAAATGAGCTTCAGACGTCATAGGTTGCATGTCAAAGATCGATTGATGGAAAACAAAGTGGAAATCGACAGCTTGGGTGGAAAAAAATATTTATCTTGCTGGAATAGTGAAGGTATGTTGAAATATGGAAATAATTATGAAATGAATGAATATATTTATAATTGTGTCATATGTGTCTTTTGTAAAACCTGGGGTAAATATGACTTAAAATTTGATAACTTTGTAAATGGATATAAGAACTTTAGCTCAATACGACATAACACGACAACACAGATGAGGTCAAGACTCGGGGTGGGCTGGTCTCATATATTGTTCGATCAACTTTATTGGAAAACGAATTGATACGATGATTTGATACCTATATCAACTGTGTTGTGTTGAATATGACTAATGGATCTTAATACTTTGAAAACGGATTCATATAGTTTATATATGTATTACCGGAAAAACCTCCAGTATCTGAAGAACATGAAAAAATACTATTTAATTGTTAGTAGAAAAAATACGAAAAGTTATTGCACGTTTCACATAAATATATTTATTTGTAGCAGGTGATTTAAATAGTCGATTAGGGAAAATGCAGGATATTTAACTGTTAGATAGTGTCATATTATTGAAGATACATATACGTTTGAATCAGATGACATTACTCAGGAAAGAAATTCAAAAGATAAAGTTATAAACAATTTTGAGTTTGTTTAATTAAATTATGTAAATCTTAGAGTAGTCATCTTGTAAATGGAAGACAATATGGTATATGTAACGAAATTACATATGTATATCTATTGATGGTGTGAGTCACGTAGATTCTGCAGTTGCCATAACTATTCTTTTTCCTTTTATTATTGACTTTGAAATGGGCATTAGCAGTGAATCTGTTCATTTTCCGATACGTAATGAACTGGATTTGGCATCAGTGAAGTACTCAACGATGAAGGTGATGACAGAAATAAGAACACTGTTATGCATATTGAATTTATAATATGTGTCCATGATTGTAAGTTGTACTTTAGTCAGATTATTTTCCTTTTGTAAACAACATGTTTACAGAAGATTTGAGTATAAGGCCAGTTTTATTTAGCAGCTGGACTGTTATTTCCATGTCTTGTTATGACAAAAGTCAGGTACACAAAGTTATTGCCCATTAGAATTACTCATATTGTGATTTGACATAGGTCATGTATGCATGTGTATTTATATACAGATTTTGGTAAATACATTCACTCCTATTCTAGAATTTTGATTCTAAAAGATCAATCTGTACGGGATCTGTTTTAGTTGCGTTGATAAATCAGATATAATTCAGAGAGGGAAATTAATTATTTAAAATATTCATTGGAAATACTGAAGTGCTCGTGGATTTGAAGACTTTTGGGGATTTATGTGAATTAATTCAAAACATTCTGGATTACACCATTGTGGAACATCTGAACATTAAAGACTTGAGGTACATCATGACATTCAAGGCTATTGGAATTCATTCGGAACATTCTATATTTTTGGACTTGTGATTAGGATACTTAGGATTATTTGGACTCTAATTCAGGTTATCGTAAGTGTCTTTTGAATTTTCACTGTAGTTTTCTAGAAATAAATTGTTTGTTGATTTTACTTACATTGTTGGTTTCACTTTCTTTCTATTATATATTTGTAGGCCATAGAGCCGTAAAAACACTGCAAAATGTAAAGATTCGTCAAGATGATAATAAACAAGATGAACTTTTGACAAATGTTAGATTAAGATTCAATAAGGTGAAAGATTCACTCTGTAATTGTATTCATCCCGACGCAAGCGAAGCAGGCAAATAGAGAAGCTCTATATCACATTTCAGCTGATAATATGAAGCAACGAGATGATATTCAATCAGACATACCTTGTCATCCAAACTGGTGGGACTAGCAGTGTGAGATTTCAAAACAGAATAACAGAAAGCACTTTGGTTTTTTTATATTACAGAATATATGCAAACAGAAAACAGGTTAGATTTATCGAAATCCAAAGAAACAGATTGATTTCGGTAAAGTCTGACAAAGTTATATCTATGGTCTACCCTTACCCCATGGGGTATAGCTTAAAAAGATATAGACTCTTATGCTTTGTCAATGTGTACATTTACATAGTTACAGCTGCCAATATTTCTTCTAAATCTGATATGCGTGATATTGGAATACTAACATTTCATATCTGCAAATTCCACGTGCATATATTTTAATATTACACACATCAACATTCTATATTGCATCATTCCATTTCGAAGTATCCTCTCTGCATTCTAACAATTCATTTGAGTACATGTTAATTATCATGCGGATACAAATACGTGACATCACAGAAGTTACAATGTAGCACAGTGAAAGTTACAAATAAGATGTTAGTATAATGCAAATTGGAATTTAGTAATCAACGCCATCTGTTGTCATAATGGAACATTACTGTAATGACCCATTAAAACGACTGACAGAACTGTTTCATTAATCACTGAAGAGAAATAAAAATGTCTTGGGTCCAGTATATTGCAGATTCTAAACATGGAAGACATAGTCACGGATCCCCAGTTCCACCCATAAGCCTTGGTTAACTTGCCAATATATATTTCAGTATAGCTATATTGGCACAATGGCATACACCTTCCTTGAAAATGGTTTATTTATTTATTTACTCCCTTAACAGGCTGTTCAGGGTTCAGGGAATGTTCATTGCAATCTCACCAAAATCGGATATTCATTGGATATAGATACTAGGGTAAATATACATGTACAGCATAATCTAGAATACACTTGAGTGTCAGGAGATTTAATGAGTCCCTCCTTCTGTCCGTCCATGCGTCCTGTCTGTAAATATACCTAATTCTAAATTACTGGCTAGAAAATCATCAAATGTATTTCATAAGTAGTTGATATTGCAAAAGTATGAAACTGGGGTAAAGTTCTTTTCAATGTCTGTTCATGGAATCCAGGACGAAGTGTTGGATATTATATTTTAGACAATCTCTCTCTCTCTCTCTCTCTCTCTCTCTCTCTCTCTCTGTATATATATATGTATATATATATATATATATATATATATATATATATCCTTATGTCTTTCTGAGATTACATACGTTGCGGCAAATAGCCTTCATCAGTGGATTCGGAATGTAAACAACTGGAAGGTGACATAACATTCCACAATATATATATATATATTTATATATACCTGATTTTTTATTAGGACCTATGAGTCCTTGTCCATGGGAGAGTATGTTACTGTTTCACATAATGACGTATTTAATAAAATTTGTAGGGATTTGCGATAGCGAGCTAATAAAGTTCCACCGAGAGCATACGCTGACACTCAGACTACTTGAAACTAACTGCATATGTTATTTTATTTTATTTTGTTTTCTTGTGTGAGGCATTTTATGTAAACCGCAGTTATAACAGAAAAATGGTGTTTTGGTTATCTGCTCTTTTGACAAGTCGTTATACCTATCAACAACATCGCAACGTGCTTTTGTCCCCCCCCCCTCCCTTTGACAGGCACTTTTTTTTTTTTGTCTTTATGGAACAACTCGGCGATGTGAAACAATGATGCCCGAAACATTCCTCGCCGAAACAGTATTTTTCTTATGTAAACTATTTTGTTAAGTGCAGAATTTCCCACATGAAACTTCGTTAACAAATCAGTATTGAACCTTGAATTTAATATTCAAAATAAATATCTTGCTAAATATAGAACGTTTGTAAATTATGTATGATTATCATACGAAGTAAACGTTTAGTTTTATTTTACTTTTATAGCTCTAAATAAAAAATGAAAAATATACGAACAATGCCAGGTGTTCATTTATTCTCATAAACTAAATTAACATCATTGTGTCATAATATTTTCTGAAAGCATTTTTGTTGTTAAAATCTATCACATGATGTTCTTTTGTGAAGTTAATCACGTAATCAACCCCACAGGAGTTCGACGAATTGTTTGGTTTGAAACGAATGATTTAGTGTATGTATGGGTACATGACGTTATATTACTGTTTTGCAAGGCTAAGACAAGTTTATGGCCATAAAATCGTACTTTTTTGAAAAAGCAATGCATATAATGCCTTTGATCAGCACTGGTGTCAAGCCGACCATTTATTTCAGCAAGGGCCTATTTTGATATTATATCTATCTGCTTTCATATACATGTATCTCAAAAGGCCACAATGTGCAAAAATGAGAGAGAGAGAAGTAAAAAGTCAGGTAGATTTATCACTTGGAGGATTGGGGACAGTTTTTAACTTTAGAAATGTCTCCTTTGTTGTTAATTATCATGATAACCAATTTGCGATATGATCCTCAATTTAACACAATGACGTTACAGCAAAAGAAAACAAATCATGAAAAAGATAACCGGATATTATGCTGGAACTGCTAATGAACGGTAAAGGGAAAGATTGGTTTCTTCATAATAGTTCACCTGTAGATTGGGCATTCATTTAATAAAACACAACTAATACTCTGGAAGAAGTAAGCGTTTATATTGTCTTATTATTCATCAAATACTACGTTGCTGTCGAGACATGGCAGATCGAATGCGTAGATCAGACCTGAGAATGTGGAATATACCAGACCCGCGTCACTACTTTCATTCAGATATCACGGCGTTCTCTGTTGTCATAATCGGCCAATAATCTATTGCATCTTGCGTCATGCTAACATTCAACTTGCAACATTGTAACCATCAGTATGTGAGCCATTTACCAGTGCGATACTTAAGAGTTTGTAATAAAATGAAATCAAACAGAAAAGAGAAAATTTAGAGTTGGTGAGACACAGTTCAAAATGTTAACGTGTGTAATAAAAATGCGCATAAAATCACTCACACAGAATCTGAAGACACGAAATTGCAGTATTGTAGTAACACACATAACAAATTCAGTAATAAAGATAGGTAGATGTAAAGATACAATCTAGAATGTACATCACACACACACAGAAAATTCAAAATATAATATGCAAAATAGAATATACTGCATATGCTAATATAAAATGCACGCATAGATGCACATTGGTCGTAAAAACGACATACATTTTACCAAGGAAAAAAATTAAACTTTAATGGCATAATTGTAAACGATACTATAACTGTTGTCTCCAAACATGTCAGATATAATTCTTGTCTATAAAAAATGTTTCATCTATCGCGCTAATATGTTCATAAGAATAATTATGTTTTATGTCCAAATCATGTTATGTGCCAATTATAGCAAAACTGTCAGCTTTTATGTAATTAATATTTGATTATTAGCAGAGATGCAAGCTTCCAATGACTGTTAACGGACTTAAATTTTCTCCTTTCTCACGTGGTGCACGTGCGACAACAAAAACGATATTCTAGTATTAAGTTATTTGCGCATACCTTAATATTCTGTCAAATATGAAATTGGTTGTCGCATGTGGACTGCTTGAAAAGTTTCGAAATAGCTCCAATTTTAGCACAAATAGCTTTTTCATAGTCAAACGTGATGTCATAAGCACGTGTGTATCACGTCATATTTAAACCCTTTTAAAACATCAATTGCAATTTTAAGATTTTCAAATGCTGATCACATTTTTGCCATGGTATTCTCAGATCAACAAAAGGAAGACTTATAGCAACCACCCTTTTGTTTCTCCCCCTTAAAGAGTTTTTTTATTTTTTCTCCGTGACATCATGAGAGGAGTCAAAGCCGCTCCGATTTAAAATCAGTTGGTAAGCTTTCTTAGGTCCCAGAAACAAAATGTCAAAGCTGTAATGGGAATACCACCAGTTACCATAAAAAGAGTAACATTGCGAACAATACTTTTAGAGACATATGTGCTAAGATGGAGATACAATTATGCTACACTATGTACATATATATATATATATATATATATATATATATATATATATATATATATATATATATATATACTGTATATACAATGTATATACAAGACAGTATATTGTTGAATGATCAAAAAGTAAGGCAACTTTTAACTAAAATTCCTCTTTAAATTGCTTAAGGTGAAGATAAAATGTCAAAGAAACATTCCTTTTGATTTTTAAAATTCTGATTCAAAATTTATATTTTTCGTTTGAAAGCGGTTAACTAGTAGTTCAATATCAGACCCAAAACACATAACAGTTAAGTCCCTCTGAAAATATTTACTTATATCTAAGCCCCACCCTCACTCACAGTCAATTCACATCGTGCCACACCCCAACTCAACCGGAACAGACGAAATGCTCTAATTAACCCGGATCAGTTTGTTTCGGGCGCACATAACATACCTAGAAAAAAAGTTATGAAATTCTATACACAAGCTGCCCTGAGGTCTTGTTAATTTCAGAAGGAAATAATACCCATCGGATATCAGATATGGTTTCTAGGGAAGCTATTTTGAATACTATGCTGTCTCTGCTTATCCCGCAATGATGTTCGCATCAACTTGTTTGTCTCTAAAACAGCTGGCTTTAGCGATAAGTATGTATCGATTGTTCGTTCATTCATTAAGCTTTATCTCCTCCTACATAGCAATATGACAAAAAATAGTTACAACTTATACGACATCATTGTGGCATGTATGCATATATACATAACAGATGTACACACACAATATACAGGTGTTTCACTGTAGACGCATAACTCTGTAGAGGATGTACTTTTCAGAATAGCCCGAAGGTTTCATCCATTTCGGCAACCGCTGTAAGGCAATATGGTCAACGTCAAGTGACCTTCTATGCACATCATCAAGGATCAGAAAACTGAATCATTCACTATTTATACATGTATATCAAACAAACATTATAAGTATCATTAGAGATTGAATATATTACATATAAATAGCCACATTAATGTCCTTGTTATTGCTGCTTTTGTCTAACTGGATACCATTCATATCTTCATGGTTGTTTGGATAAGGACATTTTCACAAAATACAGTAAATGATATGATAAAGGTCCGATCTCTTATATGGCCGCCCCCTTTACTATATATGTTGTCAGCTGTTTAATCTTTCTGTCCCTACTCTTTCTGAAGGAAAAGTCAAATCGGCATAGTTGAGTTGAAAATGATTGACAAATGGTTTCAATCAAACTTTATATAACAACATAGATACCGTAGACGGCACACGAACTCCTCCAAACTTCACATGAATGTTGAGAGCCAAACTTCATGGATCTGATCTCAAGAAATCTATCTTCTCTCACTCTCTCTCTGTCTGTCTGTCTCTCTCTCTCTCTCTCTCTCTCTCTCTTGGATTATGAACCAAGCTTGTTGAAATTGGTCTAAGAAAATGTAATGCAAAATCAAATTGTATTTATATTAACAATGACTTTGACCTTGAAGCTCCCCATGCCACAATTATTAGGTTTTTCATTTGCAAAGGAAATTATATGTTCAAACTTTCGTAAATATTCAGTGTGTTGTAGCTAACTATTACCCGTAAACATTTTCCAATGCAAAATCTGTTTTAAGAACAGTAATCTTGTCTCGTAGCTACTAAAACCAATATTGATGAGGACATTTTCAAAGGCCCAAGGAAAAACACGCATCATGCTGCATTCAAATATATTCACTAGAACCAAAAACTGTAATAATCTCTGCATCAAGCTCTACACATCATAGGTCACTGTTCCTAAAATCTGATTTTGCCTATGCACTTAAATTATGTTTACACTCATGCCTGTACACACATGATATCCATTAAATATAAAGTATTGATAACATTTTTTAAATATGTAAATGTTCGATAAACAACACAACATCCTGTTGTATACCTTTATGTAAGCTCGTTTAACTGTGAGTCATTGTTCTGAAGTCATGCAACGTTTAAGTCTGTGAATGCAAAAAAACATGAACCGTATTGACGATTCTTTACTTGCGAAGTTCGGGCCTTGAATTTATAAAACTGTCAAGTCTTAGAATGAGAAATTGCTTTAAGATCAGATTTCTAGCATGCTATTTATGATAACTGGTTGACAATTTGAGCTCACGGTACTCTTCCTCGTTAAAATGTCTCTGTGAATTTAGAAATTGTTTGCTAGGGTGCAAATATGATTTATACAGACTGTCTTTCGATTAAAAACCTAAAATGTTTGCTTTCAAAGTTTTTATTTATTCAAGGCCAGATTTTGGTAGCTTGCTTTCCTATAGTATTTATGCAAATTCTGCACCTTATACATAATCGAATCGTTGATTTACGACTGTTGAGCGTCAAGTAAATGTTTGAAATTCAAGGCCTGGACAATCAGTCTCCGGAAAGCGGATTCCTAACTGGGGATGTTTAAGAATAGCAGGAGTCCCACATTTATTTGCTGAAAACTACAGTGAAAAGCGAAAGAGCGAATATAAATCTTATGGACTATAATTATGATTACAGTTTCTATATAATTTTCAGGTTATTCTCTGAACATATTCTAGTCTAGTTAAGTTAACGTGTTTTCTGCAAATTCATTCATTTTTTCTCTTTACCTCTCTGGGATAGAACCTGTATGTACCAACCAAAATCACGGAGTCTGAAAACTGACAGCTAATTAATGAGCGGTCCTCATTATGCAAAGTATAAAAATAATTTTAAGTTCAAGACCAGTGTTTTAAGTTCTAAAATGTATATGCAGAGCTTATACAGAAACATGGTGTTTATTAAAATGAACACGAAGACAAATAAGTGCCAACAGTATGCTTAAGTGACTGAATAACGAAACAAGTTCAATGACTCTCTCTTTAATCACGGAATTATCAATAACTAATGTTTAAAGAAACACTCCATTCGTTATCCTTTGTAAGCGGCACCCCTTGTAACTAAATAATGCACACTTTTATCTTGTGAGATGTTGCCTTGAACATTATCGTAGTTTATCATTTCGTGATTTGTCAATAAACAGTGAAGCGCTTTCAATCTAAGCAGTTATAACAAGGATAATAATGAAAGGAATGAATAAACATACCCAGAAATTCTTAGCTAAATGAACAGTCCAATTTTTAAGTTTTCTAATATTTCCTTGCAGTTGTGCTATTATTGTGAGAATCTGTGTGTGCATGATTCCTGAAACGTTTGCGATCAACACACAATTGATGGTATTCAAATTCATAGTCACGCTTGTGATCATGGTATAATTCAAGCCAAACTGTGTGCGAATCGCAGGGTCAACGTTACACGTGAAACTCTCGAACCCAGAAAAGTCTAAAATTATCAAACCTCAAAAACTGTTTATTTATCATGAAACATTTTAAAAGATAGTATATATTCTTTAAGTCGTTCCCTTGCCCCAGCACTTCGGAAATACTTCAGAATGTTTCTCAGTTCAATATGAAAGATTAGAATAGGCGATATATACAATAAAAGGTTTACAGTTTAAATACAATTAATGTATTAACATGTAGAAATATTTATAATGAATGTTATATACAGTAAAATCAAACCACCACGGAAGTTACCCACACCCTTTGATATAGCGATCTAAACTCTAAATAACAATATTTTTCTTCTATATTTAAACTTTATACAATCTGAATTTAAACCACTCCAATACTTTGAATTACAACCAGCGACTCCAATCCCGTTTGATAATTACAATTTAGCCCGCATATTCGATAACGCGATCACCCAAAGTGATCATGCATAAATCACTACCCGATACATACCGACAGCAGAACTCCGATATTTAGATCATCCTTCTTATACAATCACTATATCTCAGTCAAGCTGGTGGTCGTAATAGCGAATTTTCACTGTATCTGATACCATTCAGTGACACATATATATTACATTTGATTGACAAATATACAAAACCTTTGAGCGACATATAGCCATGTACAATTGGGCCCAATAGTACAACGTATATCGCTTTACCTTAGGGTTACAGTAAATGGGCGACACCAACTGTATCTTTTTCATTTATATTGTTTTACCACTTTATCATGCCTTTTAAACTTCCATTCAATATTCCCTACAGTGATCTCTCTACAGGCACAATAATGACTAGTGCGTTGTCACTGTACAAAGATGTCGCCAGAAAGTACAAGTTTTATATTATGTTGCCTAAAGGTAGGTTTTGTCAGTTTGTATGCATGTATGTATGTATGTATGTACTTATATATATATATATGTATATATATATATATATATATATTTATATATATATATATATATATATATATATATAATGAAGGTAACATCGTACGGGATAGATATGTCAGACACGCTCCTAAATGACCCCCGCTTTCAATATACGGTGCAAAGAGAGCTTTGGATGGTTGCCTTCTGGTTTCTGTGAATGGCAGTGACACAATTTGGGTCGCTGTTGACAGGTGATCGCTCTATAAAAGTGGTTACTGGAATATGTTTACTTTAAAGTTGGTATATACAATCAATCAAAGATAAATGATTATTAAATGATCCATTTATGATTTCGCTAGAAATAAAGACAGATTTAAAATATCTTCATTAGATTTTACTAACAATTCTATGTAAAGTGAATAATGCTGAAATTATATATATATATATATATATATATATATATATATATGTGTGTGTGTGTGTGTATATGAACAGTTTGAAGCGTTGTGAAAATTTACATTTGCTATGAAACGATTTATACTGTGGTAAACTATAGTCCTAATATTAGACTTGTGGATATGTACTCAGTAAGTTTTTCATGATACATGGCAATACACTACTCAGATAATATCTAACTAAGTGCGATGGCTGTCCATAATGTTGGTGGTTATAATGAATATGTGTATATATATATATATATATATATATATATATATATATATATATATATATATATATATAAATTTACACGGATTCTTGTTGTAGAAATACTCATGTCAGTTTGACTTCCTGTTCAAGGGGGAATAACGAAAATAAGATGGCCACCGTCATAATATGCACTAAATGCCTGATAGACACAATTTATACTTAGGCCCGAATAAATTATAAAATTAATATTTATTTTTCATTACAATCCTCAAATGGATTCGGAAGAGAGGTCATGATAAGTTCAATAGTGTCTCCCAAATGAATATATTACATGCAAATGGAGCACACACAAACACACACACACACACACACACACACACACACATATATATATATATATATATATATATATATATATATATATATATGAAAACCTAAAAAACATATATAATGCGCTCCACGTTTTATCGCTATGATTATAATCATCGCAAATGATTGACCTTCTAAAAATAATTTCATATGGCTATCCTGACTGCAGTATAGGCACAGATTCCACAAAGGACTAACAACTTCTGGATGAAGTAGAAGTCTTGTTTCATGATACTCATCCAAGTGGTTAAGAGAGACTAGCGATATAAAGAGTTTTCGAAATCTCCACCAAGGCTATAGTACCAAATATCATTGAAACATCATTTTCATTTACATACAACTTTGCCGTCGAGAAAACGTGTGACTCAACTTTCGAAGTTGGCACATGAAGGTTTAGGAGGTTTAGTGACAAATATATTTTAAAAATAGCCTCCCTTTGCAAATGCATTGGTTTGTTTTAGACCAAACTGGATTTCATACATAGTGTCTATGTAAGACGTCTCGAGCATCATCTAAATGGCATAGGAACAGGAGCACAACATGATTACAAATATACATTCGAGATGAGTATATGTTATGTTAAATGTTTTTCAAAAATAGCTTGTAAACAACAATTATATCATTTTCAAGATTGCAATCCTGCGATCATTTTAAATATCAAATGAACACAATTTTTCTTAAAAAGATCGATATAATATACAATGTGTATCTTCTGAGCATGATGATATTTCCAAACTGTTTATGACAAGTAGTAATAACATATTTTTCAAGATGTACAATTTGGCAGCAAAACTGAATGTCCAACGGACGCCGTTTTAATTCTAGACTACCTAGCCCTCACGTGTAATATATGCATCAAGTTCATTACAATTTGTTTATTGTCGTTTTCGATTAAGTAGAACTCGGGAAAAGTATGTGTATGAACCCTTATGGCCATCCACTGAGGGAATAAGAATGAGTAATAATGATTACCTATTCATAACTGGTGACAGTAAGACATACGCCAGAGCTCAGCTAACGGACGATATATCATCTTACTAGCTGTCTTTGTATTTGGCCGTTTGAAAATTCTGATCAAAGTAAAACAGTCAGACAATTACATATCTCACATCAAGAATAGTGTTTACGATGTTTGAACATATACATATTTACATAATGTACCTGCAACAATACCATTCTCCCATCGCTGTTGCTAGGTCAAGAATGAATTTGACTTTAACGTCTTCACCTTTCCGAAATAAAATTTAAATCTGATAAAATTCATGTCAACTTGTCAATGATCTATTAGTAAATTATGTTGATTATAGTTTTAGATGTATAATTAAATGCACCTTTATTTAATCGAGCATTTTCCTTAGTTTGGTAAACTGCATTCTTGTCCATTTTGCTATGGTTCAGAGAACGTTCTTAGGCAGAAATAGATGTGCATTAAAGCACAATGAACTCGAAGATATTATTTCAATAATTCTACAAACAGCCAACACAGTTTGGTTGTATCACATGGAGATTGCACATTTCTGTCGATTAGATATAGTTACGAACAATACATTTATGTACATTTGTAATTCTGTATCACTTTGAACAACATATATCTTCTTCACAACAAAGTAAGATCGAAACGAAGTCAATAGTCGATCCTGTTATTGTATGTTCTTGTATTTTGGTGCTATGATGTAACATCCTAAAGTTTCAGAAAAAAGTGTGAATAGATTTCTATTGAAGTCACGTTAAATAACTAATCAAAGTATATGTCAGAGCTGAGAAAATTAACACGGAGAAATTCATATTTTTACCAAATTACATAATCAGTTACATATCGATACCAAAAAGACACACTATGATGAAGAGGAGTTTGTATGATAAGTTATATATTGTTCAAGTTATATGTTTCAATGGAAAGAAATAAAATATGACCATTTTGTTTATTTAAAGACGTTTTGTATCGCCTAGGAAGGTGTTTGTAGAAACAAATTTACTCAAACGTTCAGTATTCACATAATTCATCAGAATTCCAAGTAACTCAAGCAGAAAATGATGTGATTTGATAACAGCAAAACGGTGCAAGTGATATTTGCAATTACAATTCTTGATTAAAACACTTTGAGTTTGTCCATAATAAACTGTACAGGTAGCAATCATAAGATAATTAGGTACCATATTTTATCGAAGGTCTGGTAACTTTTGCTTCAAGTAAGCATATGCTTGCTTACATTATAAGTTAATCAACACTTTATCATTTTATACCATTCACATTATTATTTTGACAGCCTTCTTCCTAAAAGTCCAATCCTGTAAAGTTGACACCTGAAGAAAACAAAATAGAGGATTATTTAAATTTGATATATATTCATTTTTCTTTAAGTCAAGAAAGCTTATTTAAGCCTTGAGCAACATGTACTTTGTTATCATATTTGTCTATTGATTTTTGCAGTAAATAAATTGAACCATGTAAGGAAACATTTCCTATTTTGTAAAATAGCTACACTGTCTTGACAGTTAAAACGATAGTAAAATGTTTATAAATGGTTTTCCTTCTTACAAAAACAATTACAAGATGACACAAATATGAAGAGATTTACATATGTGTTTCCGAAACTTATCAATCTTTCGCGAAACGTCAGCTAAAAGGTATGCAAAATAAAAAGCTCGAATGATGCTAACACAATACAAGTTGAATATTGCGAATTCACTTTTATCCGTTGTTGAATCAATTTTCATGATTTTCGTGGCTCCTGCAAACCAAGCTATTTGAAATCCAAGAAATAATGAGTTGCATGTGAAATAATTGATTTTCTTTACTTATCCACGAAATGATGCATCTTTAACTAAGTTTAGTTTTTAAATGACTATCATCGGACACAACTGAATTCACGGCAGAAGAAAACACATTTATAACGATCCCATCTAGATCGCATATATCACTTTAGTGTATCCATACACCGCTCTAACATTTTTCAACGTGTATACTTAAGTTCACTTAGTATAACAATTCACTTTGTTCCAATAGTAAATTTGTTCTAGCTGTCTTCATATTAGTCGTGTTTCACTGTTTTCCCTTATAACTTATACAACAGTTTACCAATATTTATCAGTTCTTTTTCTAAAAGTATTAAAGAGTATGTACATATACTTATATTTTTTCTGCTCAAGTTGTATTTTAACACCTTCACAGGCTACATAGAACAAGTCAATCTACTTTATATTTGCATTCTCTATAACACCAAAATATTTACTGATAGAAAAGTAGACATAAAGAAATAAAAACAATATAGCTAATTATATGAATATAAAAATATATACCTGTGACACTCTTGATCCAATTCAAATAAGGATAGACCAGCTGGTATACAGAGGGAAGATAATCATTTGTACACGATTTATATCCAAAGCTGGCAATTCCTATTAATTGGAATCGTCCATATTTGTTTCTGCAAACCAATGGACCACCGGAATCACCCTGTAACAATTCAATGAAATTCTTAGAGATAAAGAAAACTGGACCTACAATAAGTACAATATAATCAGTGAATCAGGATTGAATCTCTCGGTGTGTTTTGATCACCACTGAGTTCACATAATATGTGCATCAAAAATTCCAAATCTATCATATTATAAAAATTGTGTTTTATCATACAAAACACTGGAAAAATATGTCGCCAAAGTGAATAACAGAAGTGACGAGTTTAAGAAAAAGTGAATCCTATTATCAACTTTTGGTACATGATTTTTTTTTTTTTTTTAAGGCAATTTAAAACATCTTGGGGTTTGTATGCGAGTATGACTTTGTGTACAATAATTGTGAATGTAAGTGTCTGTGTGTGCATGTGTGTGTGTGTTGTGTAGGGAACACATGTAAAAGATAAGGACGCAAAATAATTTAAGATAATGCCCCATACACCAGGTCAGGTGGTGATGTAGGGGAATATGTAAAATCCTGACACCTTGTGTTCAATAAAAAAAAAAAAAAAGTTCACATAATATTTTACTTTAGATTTTAGCTCCACTATGTTTCTTACCAGGTATGATTTTGAGACTGCAAGAGATTAGATAGCTTGAACCTACTGGAAGGTTTTTTCTTACGTTTTTATATTTACATGCTAATTTTCCGACTAATTTTCTGACCATAATATTTAAGCAACTAGAAATATCGTTGCATAATTTAAAGCATTCTGCATCATTGAATATTTGTCATGTAGAGGTCAGCTTACATAATTTCACATATTTGACGTTCTTAAGAAAAGAGGCAACAGAAAATTTAAACTTGAAAGAAAGAATATAATGAACCCGATAAAATAAAATACTCTGGACCAATTGTATTCAAGTATGGTGTATCATGATTATAACATATGGAAATTGTGCATCTTGTGTCTTTTAATGAGGTCAACATACCAACATCCATGTGCCAACATTTTTGTCACAAACAAATCTTGTATTCGTTAACATTTTTAGCTTGAAAAAGTGTGAATGTTGCTTATCTAAATCAACATACATTTTATTGTTTTACTAATAAATTGGGGGCAAAAACTATATCATGTACTTACGTGGCAAGCTGGCCCACCAAGATTTGAGTTATCAACACATACGGTTGTGTTTTGAATGTCAGATATGGAAATAAAGGTCTGTTTGCATTCCTGGTAATCGATGAGATGCACTTTAATCATCTGAAGCTTGCTCGGTGAATAAACTACAAATAGTCAACATTTAGCATAATTATTGTTTTGGCATGTCCATAAATGCATATATACTTATATTTAATCGCCTTAATGCTTTAATCCTGTTGTAAAATGTATTAATCCTAATGAGGTGTCTCCGATATTCTTTTCAAATATAACAATTCTTATTTCCAATTAATATCTTTTCCATATTTGACTAACGTGCAGGGAATTACTCCCGGTGTAAGACTCTTAATTAATGTACTGGATCTGGTTGGCATCTATTTCAACCGCTTTGGAGAACAAATAGCAGTTGCTATCAAGAATTGTTCCAAAAAAAAAATAATATATATATATATATATATATATATATATATATATATATATATATATATATATATATATATATATATTACACTTTAAGGCAAATATAGAAAACCTTGTTCAAATATATAATAAGTGCTTAGTAATGTGTTAATTTTAGATTATTAAGTCTTCAATATGATTGCAAACGATTACCTGCATCTTACAACAATAGAATTCGAACCGACTCATATAGTGTCGACCAACTTTCCCAGCTGTGAATAGTATACATTTAGTTCGGGTACTGAATTTATGTTAATCTCTAAGCATTCCTAAACTTGCCTGGTTCAGATGTTGCAGGCCGTTTATAAACCCGTGGGGCTTTCAAAATAGTTTTAGCTTTTAATTTGTTAAAAACATAACATTGCGTCATTTATAATTATTCAAACATTATGTAGTACCCTTTTCGTTACAACTAAAGGTCTTTAATGTTTTTGGAAAGCTGGGCAGTTTTTGTACAATTTTAGGCCAAGTAAGACTGAGAACAGAACATTTTTGCGAAAAAAAGTAAAACAGTGCACCAAAACCAATATTGCCAATTGGTAGTTTTGATTAGATAATATTTTTCGTATGTATACAGTGTAACAGTGTGTATGCCACTTCCTTTGGAAGTGTACCATTCGGACATACTACTTGGACATAATATATATGATCAAAAGTAACCTATTTTAAGTAACACTCTCAAGTCTAAATATGTTCAAAATTCCTCGACTCGAAAGATATTTTAGAGATAAATACCAAGAGGTTAAGCATCCTAATAAAGCAGAAAAAACAGTATATTTCGTTTCTAAGGTCTCCTCGGCAAAGTTCAAACGGAGAAAGTTCTGATCTGGTTATAATCATGTTGTGAAAAGCATGCACGTACAAGATTGGTGGCAGCGTTGTATGGAAGATAACATGTTTATGTTTCATAACACCTGTTAATTAAGTGTTTTAAGAAAATTTCAGATTATACCAAGTTCGTCTTCATTGTAAAATTAAAATATACTAAACATATCATCCTTTGTAAAGCAAGTGTCATACACATAAAAAACGTCAAGGAGTACGATGATTAGTTTTCTTTGTTCTAACATGTCCGTCAAATTTTTCAACTTGTTTGAAAGAGGAATTTGTGTTTATAATTGCTATACCCAGATTAATTACATATACACGAGTGTGTCCCATTACAAGTCAAGTTGAAAATCAAATTCTAGATCACACAATATCAAGAGGATGATCGTTAGTTTAGACCTTACGAATGGTTTGTTCTGTTTGTAAATGATTCATTTATAAGCAAATATAGGCAGTTGCCGAGGTAAGTCTATATCCTTCTGATACTCAAGTTATATCAATCTTTCTTCATATAAGAATAGGCCATCAGGATAACTCTCCAAGTTACTGAAAATCATGCACACGCGCAGACTGCTTCTTTTTTCTTAGCCAGTATATGTTAAAATGTTTGTCAAAATTGCACAATAACAATAAATTGTATCCCTCTGACTATTAAAACAGATATACATAAGCTCTTGTGTAATATCAAATAAAAAAGCAACTTGCTTACCATTACATGCATATTATTCAGTACTTCAATGAATTATGAGTGAATAATATGATCTGATGCACATGAATGGCACAATATGAATTAAACTTTATTCAATAAAGGACAATTATGTAAGAAAAGCGAAACGGAAATAAAACTTAGCAATTATCTTACATTTATACAAAACCTAGTACATATTTTGGATAAAGTGAAGATGTTCTTTAACTCTTTAAATAGCGATGTTTCTGATTGTATGCGGAAATGACACGTGTTTACTTGCATAACAATTAACAGTTATATTCTTAATTATAATCGTTGAAAGAATTGGGAATTATTTATTCTATGCCTTTAAGATATGCACGGAAATCAATAGCAAACCATAAGTCAATGAACTTCAACTGTAATATATACATGAGTGTTTTAGTTTGTAATAAATTGATTAATAATCATCTAGTATCCATACTTAAACATGTACGATATTGAATATCATTGATTCATAATAACAAATTACTCACCACTAAAAACAACATTTTGTGTATAACCCCATCCACTTATATAACACTCAGCATCAGGTCCCTTAGCCATCAGTTTTTGGTAAAACTGCTGAGAAGACAAACACACGGGGCGAACATATTCATTCATCACAATCGGTGTCGAAAAATACAATAGAGCAATATCATAGACGAAATCAGCACGGGAAGGGTGAATAATTATCCTTGAGACCTGCTTTTCCAACCCCGGGGATTTGTCATTTAGGTCGACTGTACCCAATCTGATATTGTATCCAGAACCAGCACTAAAAACAAATTAAAGAAAATAATCATGTTCACATAATGTTATCAAACTATTTATCTATCCGTCTATAATTAAATAGATTTTTGTGTCGAAATTCGATTGTGTATAGTTATTCGGTTAATATTGAAGGAATATAGTAACGTCAACTGAAACAAAGATAATTGCACTTTTTAAATTTTCTGTGCTAAATCACAAGGCTTTAGTTTAAGTAATCACACACATGTTTAAAAAAAACTAGCGATAATTTCCTGCGAAATAGAAACTATAGATTATCGCAAATGCGTGTACTATTTTTCTTTAACTTTTGATACCAACTACAACAACCCCACTCTTTACGGAGGCAGCGTCCATAATCTCTGCTGACATTTACTCGTTTTCTTGAAATATAACACAATTCCGTAAATGTGTTTGCTTGTGTGGATATACATTTTCCTTGCTTGATAGAATTTACATTTTCGCCGTACTTAAATGAATGAATTGGGGAAGGGTCATAGAAAATCACAGTTTGATGTAAATTTAATTACGTGGTTAATAGCAAGTATTAAGTCAACTAGAAATTCTATTCCATACAATAGTGAATTCATAGATTAACCTCCCTGAAGGCTGTGTAAAGGAATAAAATCTGCTAATTGCTAGTCCCAGACCTCAATCAACAGTGGTCAATGGATGATTGCGCAAGATTACACATATTATTTTTATTTAAGGGTAGTCAATATTTTCAGAAAACTCTCTATATGATACATATTTACAACCATAAGAGTGAGAACAAGATCGATCAAATATATGCTAACTCACCTTATTAATAATGCGTAAAAAACCCCACATGATCAAATATAACAGATAATGGTGTTTCAAACATGAATAACACAATTAATAAAAAAATATAAGCATAATTACAGACTCAAAAGTGGCTATAATCGTAACCTATCAGAATCCACATCGTAATATGCACTTGCATGTATGCACATATTATTATCTGTCAAGCACTCTTCACAAATTAAATCTACAAAACTATTCAGTCAAACATTTTTTCAGTGATATATGGACTTCAAGATTTCATGACGCTCGATCAATCATATATAAAATCACGGTAATAAAATGGATTGATTCATTATTGCATATATGTAAGATCTAGCTCTCTGCCCATTGAGCATGTGTTAAAAAGAATATATACAATAATACACCTCTCAATTGGGAAAGAAGGTGAGCCAATCAGAACCCATATCAGCTTAATAATATTTATAGATTACACTTTATATTGAGTTATTAAAATGAATTCAAAAATATGCCCTACAAGGCAGAAACGAAATTTTAAAAATCTGACGCCAGCTTACAATGCCAATGTGTACGATTTGTTTTGCTAACAGTCAAACTCTTTTCAAACTGGTGATGATACTTGTTAAAATTCGAAGTTTAATTACAATCCGTTTACATCTAAAGTCTCTAGATTGGTAGAAAATATTGTTTATGGACGTTTATTAAGCTACTAAAGAGGAACGGTGGTAAATGGTATAAAATGTACAGAACCACACTATGCTCATTCAGCCTAAAGGGTACGTGAAAGAAACGAAACTTGCCATCCTAAACGTCCTCTTAATGTTACTAGCATCATTTTCACCAGACTAAGCTATTGTACGATACATTAACTTACACAACACAATGCGCAGCTGTGAGAACCCAGTTCGGATGGATGATTGATCCACCACAGTTCTTGCTAGCATTTAGGTACACATAAATCTGCCATGGAAACTGTCCCAGACTGGCTTCACGACCATAGAGTGCTCTCTTAAAAACTATTTTGTCTGTCAAAGAACTGGTACCACATTCTGTAAATCGAAATAAATTATGTTCTACAAAATTTAGATGTATATTGTTGAATTATATTTGACCAACAGTAGTTTATCGATATAACATGGCTCTTACATCCACCATATGCAATATTCGGCTTATTAGCTAGATACAAATGGATTAAACAAGATTTAGTTAAGATTATATAATTACAAAGTTCATATAAAACCTTTTTGAAGTTGAGAATTCAACATAACAATACTAGTGCCGACAGGAGGTTATAATTCCGTGCATCAAGCTTAACCATTTCACAACATGCATCTGTTTTTCAGATATTGTCATATAGATTGTTTTTTTGAAAACGATTGAGTTTAATATTATGAATAGTATGTTACGTGTAAAAAGCAAGATTTGTTTGTCCTGGAGTGAATCAGATTCCTTTATTTCAGTGAAAAATTCGCAGTCATAAAGAACAAGAAAAAGTAAGTATGGTTGTACTTAACTTTGATATGAATACCGACCGTAGATGGTATGAAGCTTTACCATAACGGAGGAATACACGTTATGAGATGGCTAGAATACTGTACTCACATTCATTCAGATTTGGAAAAGCAAATATTTGCATGAATTGTTTTATGCTCCAGATAGGGATTTTAGCATATGCATATTTAAATGAATTGTTATATATAATGAATTAATTGATATCTACTTACCATACATTTCACATTTTAATTCAACGGGATAGCAAGACGTTCTGAAATGAGATGAAAGCGAGAACGAGTATGACCCGAAATCTCTTTTTTTGCACTTATTGCATTTTACTTTTAAAATATTACCCTTTAATTAATATATCATATCCAGCATCAGATAAAGGAGACGAAACAGAGTGATTAGCGTATTGTCCTAATACTTTGAACATTTAACTATATCTTTTCATTTGTATTAGGCTCTATTCACTGTACCATTCGAATATCTCGTAAATTTGAAAGGACGGAAGAAACGTTGCAAATTGCTAAAAAATAACAGGTACCGGTTGATTTTCCACTGTCTTGTTGATTACGCCTAAGGACAATTTATTAAACACAAAGTATTCTCTGGATCGTATATCTTATACAGTTTTAATTAACCGGCGTCGGATACAGTATAGCAGCAACATCAACGAACCAAAGTGCACCCTCATCGAAGGCGGACTTCGCAGAAGAAACAGTATTTAAGTCATCTTAAGTGCGATCCAGACAGTACGGTTACCTATACATGTGCCAATTTATTGAGGAAACAGATTGAATGGAGCAAAACAGAAAAGAAATTATGCCAAATTGAAAGAATGGTTAACTAAATACTTTACATTACAGAAGCAATCTCGAAAGAGTTCCATACAAAAGATTTTATGTTACTCACTTAGATGACCTGTGGAAAGCATACGACGCACACATATAAAATATATAAGAATGGATACAAATACATTCTTAATGTGATAAATCACTATGAGAATGCATTTATATAAATTAGATGTATATATATAGATTTATATATCAATATATAAATTTATATATTACTTGAATTTATATAGAAAAGGAAAAATTAAAGAATATGGCATGCACGATATGTTTAACGACATAGGCAAAGAGCGAACGTTTACAAAGATACAGTTTGGTGAAGGGTTTGTTTTAAAAAAGAAATCACTCCAAAAGAAACTAGAAGATGGGTCAACATTGTACTAAAATTAAACGAGGGATACAATAACACTCATCACATATTAACAAAGATCACTGCGGTTGAAGCAAGATACCAGATAAAAAATATGGATCAATCTATCAGGTTATCTAACAACTGATACATTTGTAACGTTTAAAATTTGAATAAGCAAATTAGTTAAAATTTCAAAAAAAAATATACTTTTTGAAAGGGCTACCTTCCTAACTTTCCCGCAGAGTTAATAAAAATGAGGCAAGCAATGTTGTTTCATCTGGTTGTATACAAACTTAAATATTTTAAGACATATAAGGGTTAGGCCTATATGACAAAGAAGATGACATACGAAATGTTGGAAATTATTTTAAAGACCAATAGAATGAACGGTTAAAATAATGCACTTGTAAAATGGAGATACTATGATAAATGGTTAACAGTTGTGAAGAGGCTGAAAATATGGTATCATTAAGTTAATGACACATCTCATTCGGTGACGACTGAAAAAGTCTACATTATTTTTAAAACAAACAATAGCAGCGTTTTAGCAAATGAAGAAGTTAGAACATGTACTGCAAGAACATTTCTTTTTTCACTAACCTAGGTGAAAAAAAATGTAATATAACAAAATGGTACACATGAAATATGTGATAAGGCGACTAAAATGTGGACAATTCCCTAGCAGTGTATGAAATAAAATTATGGAAGATATGAAAAGAGATAACGTTAGAAAATATGAAGTTGATTCTAACTACATCAAAGAAAGCTGCGAAAACAAATACCATATAAAAGACATTAGCTTGTCTATGAGACTTTGAACAAAATTAAAAAGAAACGACAATTACATAAATGCTGATTTAATCAATGGGACATTTAAACTTCTTTCAAATGTCAGCAAAAGTAGGTACAGTAACCGTATCAACAACTGGATCAACCAAGTATTTTTTTTTCTGGATACAATTTTAACACATCTATAAAACCATTGCCACAAAATTAACCAATATAAAGCAGCGGCTAAAGTAAAACCAAGTACAATTTCAATTGTGTGTAAATATATACATGTTGAAGATACAGTTTCTTGCTGAATTATATTTAATATCAAGTTGTAATTGAAAATACCTTACATAAATAAACTTAGTGGGCGAAGTCAATTCCAGAGGAATCAATTGATCAAGGCAACTTGTATAGGAGGGGTTAAGCACGCACACTCCGTTAATGGTACAATCAGTTGTAAAATGTTTCGCATGCAACAGAGATAAACTGCTAGAGGAAATTGAAAAAACAGATAACACCAGAGTTGCAAATATTAACGAGATCGAAATGGCATTACAGTAGATAATATTCAAAGATCTGAGACAAAAACCAAAAAAGGATTACACGCGCATGTGTAAAAGCTGTAAATAGAGGCTCAATGTGTTTACACAGGAAAAGCCATTTTTATATGTACTACTTAAATCTGTTTACAAATTGGCAAATGTTGATGTCAAAACATTACCACTTTGTATAACTTCGAAAACGTTCATAATTATTCAGTGCCTTTTTGCATTTAATACAACCCGATCGTTGTGCTTCGAAGCGAGATAAATCGATGACATTTCATAAGTTATAAAATCACACAATTATTAATATCATTGTTATTATATTATTTATTTATTTATGGCGGGGGTGGGACTGTCAGCGTGACCATCTAGTACATTTGTTAACGGCATCAAATTACTGCCTCAAAACAAATATAAAATCACAAAGTTAGTATGTATTTCCTAAGGGCACCAACACAACATTTTTCACCATACAAGGTCATACACAATCATAATTAGATAACACAGTGTGTACGTCCTATATAAACGACTGGCAAAGTGTGCTTCTGAACGCGGTTAAAATATTTGGTCTATATATGATCCGTATTTTTTTAAAAACATACTAACATTAAGCACGATTATCTACTTGGACTTACTATATCATTTACATTCATGCCAGTAGTGAATTTTAATTTTGAATGATCAACTTTGTTGGTGTATGTTTGTTAGAGCCTTTCTTTAACGTTCGCCGGCTTTCTTACATGTTGTTTACGCCATTGATTTATTGGATTACATTATTACTGGAAGAATAGAATAAATTTGTTTCTAATAAACTTATATAGTATACAGTAATTAGCCCTGTTTGTACATATAAGTAATCTGACAGATTTACTACTTTTACTACAGTGATATATCTTATAATATATATATATATATATATACGTATATATATATATATATATATATATATATATATATATATATATATATATTAGTTCATAAGCTTTAATAATAAAAAGTCTACAAATGCGAATATGTTAGGACATTATCTTGCTTGGCTGACAAAGAAGCGTTTGTGACACAATCTAGTGTACTCACTTAGTTGGGGTCATAGTTGGAGAGAAGAAAGTGCGATCATCGAGTTTAGATACAGTACTGCGATAGACAATGTGGCTTACCCGTTAGCTGGTAAATTCTGTACTTCTAATATCACTGCCCGGGAATCATAATCGGTAGAGAGGGAAGAGTGAAGAGGACATTTTATTGCCCGCAAAAATATTATCTACTTTAGTAACGCAACATTTTAGTAGGTTCCCAACTAGTAAAAATCAACATGTCCTATTTATTTCAAAAACATAAGTTTTTTGCCGTGTAGTTTTCTTGTAGATTTAAATTTTGTTTGTCAACTTTATAGAAATCGCATTGTTTCTCGTAGAGTTACAACGCTTCTTGATAGAATATCGAAGCAATATTGTTCTCCTTTGTGTCTTTCAATGTGATTACAACAGGATTGCCTAATACAACATTTCTAACTTTGAGTAAGTTCTTCGGCAAAATTAGGTAAAGATATATTGCTATTTTGAACTTAAAACTGTTTCGCCCATTTTGAACTTAGGCGTTCCGGATCTATGAACTCTTAGATAATCTAATACATTAATCCGGGCTTTAGATTTACTAGTTTTGTTGCTTCCTTTGGCATGGTTCATATCTATGGAAATAAAAAGTGTTAATATATCTACCAATCAGTTTCCATTTTCTTGTTGTATTGTGAGTGAAGTACTCTCACATTCTATTTTAAAGTTCTATTAAACATTAATTTTCCAAATTTTTTTTTATCAGAGTACGTAGCATAAATATATTTTTGTAAGCAACTGGACTTTCAGGATCAAAATGGAAATAGCGAACATATTTCTCCTATGTTATTTATTTACATATTTGAAGGATATAAATTAAATGATATGCATGGTACAATTATTTTAGAATATAATTACAATATTACATGCGTTTGTAAACAATACAAGTAACATAAATGATCATTATAAAATATTAGAAATCTAACTCTGAAAGGCCAATAGGTGAAATGGAAAACACGTCGAACTAGCTAAGATGTAAACGGAGTTTAAATATGATGAAAGCAAGCTAATATCATGGTGGAAAATTATTATTATAAAAGAAACAATCACGAGAAAAGTGCACGGAGATGTGAAATGACTCTAAAAAAAGGTTCATTATATGCTCAGTGTCATAGTGATACGTTAGTTGAAAACTACAACATAATAATAAATGACTACAATAAGTGATGCACCAATGCCAACGAATAAAGGAAGAATATAGCGCACAATTTAGCAGGTCAAAATATTAGATAATTATAAACAGTGATACAAAATAAAACTGCTTCAGTTTCCAAATAATAAGGGCTTGAACGAGTATGGAAAGTACGAAGTTCTTAATGAAGTAGAGCCCGCCTTAAAATACCAAAAAACAAAATAATATTTAATAAAAAAAAAAACATAATATGTAGGATGATGAGGTTTTTTGGTTCAGTGAACGTTGAGTCAGAGTTTTATTTTACAATCCAACAATCAATGGCACCAGAGACAGGTGCACAAATATAAGTCGCAAGAAACTGATGTCACAAAACAATCTTTTAAAATTATTAACAGTGATCAGACACAAAACAAAATAAAAACATTAATGATGGACTATCTAAAATGTTGCACATACAATTTGGACATGAAATAAGTGCAAATATAAACTGGGTGTGTAGCACAATATATTACGTATGAATACAAATAAATAGATACTAGCCAACTAGACGAAGTTCCTCTTTATAATTAATAGAGCAGTTAAAGGTAATCAGGCCTGTGTTAACGTTGAAAATATAAACAAAATATTTTTCTTTCTTTTGCTTTTTATGCCATCTAATAAACTATATCACCTCCTGCATAAAAATACAAAACATCACAATATAACCTTGCCAAGCATAAGCACTGGTCTCACAGATGCCCAATTATAATAAAATGTATTGATTATTTTGTAAAAGAATGTAATGTATGAGTGATTTTTTTGAACCTAATCTTTACAGTTTTAAAGAACAACATGATAATTATGTTTTGATACCTGCATCGAAAACAAAACTTAATAATTAAACCGTTACTACTCTGTAAAATCAAAACTGGCAGCAGTATATAAATTTGTTGCAGATAAACAGAGATTGGCAGAAGTGGCAATTTGAGGCGCAATATTCAACACCCTAGCATTTGCAGGAAGTAATTGTGTGTTTCGTTTATTTGATCACAACAGTTAAAATAAAGCAAGGATTAGACCGTGACGAATTGGAAACGTAAACTGTATGATTCAAGAAATACGGAGCTACTACGTGTATGAAGGATAGTAGAGGTACATTGTGTGTTTTAGATTGTTATAGCTAGGATAAGTCACCTCTTCTATACCACATGCCTTTAGTATTTTAATCTCGATCGTCACATATTAGTGCATGCACGGTTGGGTTTTAAAAATATTATTTCCCAGCGAGTAATCACTAGGAATTTTACTATTAAGTCCCTCCGGGAATTTCCCAGTTAGTGCAGCAATCACTACGATTTATACCATCAAGGTAGCTACGGAAATTTCACGCAGCAGATTTTCCCAGCTTGCGCAGTTATGTGTATCGAGGGTTACTTACCAACACCTGTTTTTGGTCGCTAGCTCAGTTCCGTATCTGTGCTCGGAGTTGCCGGTTGTTTTTCGTTTCCGCCAACATAGTCTCGAACTCAGCCATGCTAATCGTTTTATCTTCGATGACCATCGAATACAGCTTGGCAGTCGTTTTGAGACTGCTTTGTGTCGCTGCGAGAAGTTCCGAATAAACACGTATTCTCGAATGCATCGTATCGAAATTGTTTCGCTGGCAACGCCCACGACATCAGTTACTATTAATATAGCTCCAGCAACAATTCCGATTGGTGCACCTATACTAGTCGTCGTGATTCCCGCCACGTCTAGGACAACAGTTGCTCCCGCGGCAAAGCCACAAATAGCATCAACGATCACACACACGCGTTTGTATTTCACGAGCAACCCGGTTCTGTTAACGATTTGATCTCGCAGTTGCATTTCCGCTTCGATTATTTTTTCACGCAGGTAAGTTTGAGATTACATTATAATTCTTCTATTAATAAAGTAATTGCTTAGTACTATTACTCGATAGCCATGCCTGATTCAGGTACGACACATACACGCAATTCTAACCAATTAACCTTTTTTACTGGTACAACTGTTATGCCATGATACAAAATAGATTCATGGGGAATACTTAAGTTTCCAGTAATTATGCGTTATGGGAGTTTGAACCGTATTGATCACGCCCTTGGTTGGTGTCTGCACCGATTGTACTCGTCTTCGCATAAAAACTGTTACACGGACAAGCGCGTCGTTGCCAAATAGCAGTCCAGATTTTTATCTTTTCTGTTAAGTCAATGCTGGTGCAACATTCTTAACTTGGAATGTAACCGGGGTGGCCTTATCGGTGAATATAACTTCTTCGTTGTAGAAACAAATCCTGGATGTTTTCACACCTTGAGGTGCGGTTAATGATGGGACATTTTCACGTGCTAATGCAATGATTCCAAGTTGGCTTCGAGTTGTTATGTCCACATCAGGGTGGTCCCAACTGTTGATTTATTTTTGTTTTTTTTTTATCAAGATTATATTTGAGCGTATACGATGGTCTGGTAACA
Organism: Margaritifera margaritifera; assembly: GCA_029931535.1. Classification (NCBI taxonomy): domain Eukaryota; kingdom Metazoa; phylum Mollusca; class Bivalvia; order Unionida; family Margaritiferidae; genus Margaritifera; species Margaritifera margaritifera. Next base: position 2,968,034 of record JAQPZY010001502.1, read on the forward strand.
TCATGCTTAAGCAGATATTCGTCGACAAGTGGAACAAAATCACTATCGATATTCGAATCACTTGTCAGTCGATCCAACACTCCGTCGGTAAATTCCTCAACCTCATGACCGCGGTCAGAATCTATTACTTATATGTAATGATAAATCTGATCTTAAAAACAAACACCATAGACCGTTAAGAACCCGCCTGGATAGATGTTGATTACATCTAACTGAATTTCATATCAGGCGACTAATGATACTGATGCTGTAAATGTGAAAAAATCCGTATTAATACCAATGATGGTTTTGCTGATACGTGATATCTGTAGCAAACCATGATGCTGCTGATCATTTTTGAACATCGCTATTTGACCACACCTACCACTTTTTCCGGTTATGATAAACAAGTATGATCCGGACTTGCGCACTTTTAAGATGTGATGGTTAGGCTTACCAAAACTATTTTCAAGAGAACCGGAAACAAGTGGACCATTTTATAAAGTTATGGGGTCAGTTTTGTTTCCACTCCTGCTTTGGGTAATATTGCTATAATCGCGTCCCATGAAGTTGCTACGCGTGGTGGAACAGGCACATCTTTTCATCCACGTATTGTTTCATCTCACCATTAGTAGTATCAAAATAGTCTTTCATAAACGTAATTGACATGCTAGAGTCTCTGATTCTCCCATTTTCAGTGCTTTCAGCCAGGTTTTTCGCAACAACGCCTCGCAGCCTTACAATAACATCTTGAAAGTCCACGTTAGACGTTTAAACATTTCCAGTTTGATCTCGGAAAACACAAGCTCGTCCGGGTCAACACCAACAACGACCCGGTTGGTAAACTCAGTCAAATCCGCTTTGTTGGCAAATCTGCTCAAATCCAGATCGGCAAAATATATAAGATGTCGAGGCGTTATCATATATGCATCCCAATGAGTGCCCAGTCTTGTTGTCTATACCGGTTAAAAATGCCGGTTTCCCTTCTGCGCGAAATCATCGATGCAAGTTCATTCCGCATAAAGATACCTCGGAAATGCATGACTGATTTCACCATTGCGAGTAAATCAAGATTGTTTAGCGGCGAGGCCTTCTGCGAGTTGTATCGGGTAGTCAAATATCTCTGCATGAGGGTATTTTGGGACTCGCACCGGTGAATCGAATACCTTTTCCTTCTTATTAGATTCTGCGCGTCTACGGTCGATGGAACTTAAAGGTCCGCCACCGACCGCTTTTTTCAGCGCCATTCCAGATGCAGTTCCGACAGCCCCTAACGCAGCTGCTTTTGCAACCGCCGGAGCCGCAGCCGCTAACAATGCTGGAATTGACGCAAATAATGGAACTATTCAACCAGTCTTTTGCAGTAGTATCACCTCTGATTTCGATAACGTTAATGTCACCGAGGTGTTTTTCGTTCGACCGCATTAAGTTGATTAAGTTGTGTTTGGGTCAACCACACGGGGACAATTCCAGTTAATCTGTCCGGAGAAAGCCTTAATGTAATCTCGCAATCGTTTCTTATTGCGGTTTTGATTTGTGCAAGCTGCTTTGGGCTAAGGCTAACGTTAACTTCGTGGTAGGACATTATTATTAGAAAATGTAACCTGTTCAATGTGTTGAAACCGCTATAAGTTTTCCACGGGTGCATCAACAATCCTCACTCGACCACCCGTTCCCACCAACAACAGAGTCTTGTCAAAAAGAACACAATCAAACCATTTGTAACCGCCGACGGGAGCTGCACCTACACTTGCATGAAATACATGTCAAACACGGACTGTCTGAACAACTCCAGGAGTTCCAATGAAAAATATGAAATCTAGCACAATGTAAGAACGTCATGCTGAGAACTCTGCAGACCAGTCTTGATGTCTTGATGCCTGTCTAGGTACGACCAAAGATGGTGAAATGCACGTGTGACATGATTGTCTACGCAATTAAGCCGAATTTCTTCAGAGGGTTCCCCGTGGTCGTTTAACTGCAAAGACGCTACAGTCACTTCTAAATGGTAAAATATCATCTTAATACGCTCTTGGCTAGTATATCGATTCACATTTTGAAACTCCACAAACACGTGTATTTGTGGTCTGAGACCATGCTGGGTACTTCTTTGCCACGTAAACTGCCCCTGAATATTGCTTGTTAGGTGCGAGTCTGTGGTGTGCGCGAGAAACGCAAGCGTTGACGCGAATCCAGACTGCATATACGACAACAAACGGTCAAACTGGCCAGTAGAAGGCTTAGCACAGGGATCCACAATGTTAATGTGGACAATTCAACTTTGCAGACAACACCTCCTGTACGCCAAATTGCATTATTGGCTTTGTTCTTACGGCTTAACGTGACTGTGTGTTTGCCTCCGAAAATAACATTGCGGACAAATCTGCAAAAATCCAGATATGTGCCTGAGAGAAATCGCATAAGAAAACCTCAATGGGCCTTCGTGAAGTTGTAGTCGACGTTGTGAAAATTCAAGGTTGTAATTTGGGTTGGCGCCACGGACTACGGCGTATGAGCAGCAACGTTCGGCTCAAAAGAGGTACAATTAACAGGAGCTGTTGTATATGGATTATGATCTGCATTATTCGACGAGTCCATATAAATCATCATGGACGAGCCAGCGGATTTTGTGTAATCGTCGCTGTATCTAGCAAGTCCAAGAATTGTTGTGGCAACATCAACGTTGTCGAGAATTGTTTTCAATTTCCTTTCCATTGAATGAATAATTTGCGTTGCTGAATAACGCCATTATGGCATTGTTAACAAATCCAACTTGGTCATTGGCGGGATAATCATTATTATCATGCTGTACAAGTTTTCCCTCAATTTCCAAGAATGCTTCACACGGAAGAAAAATCAGACATGTCCTGCACTTGCAATTCTATTTTGTTTTATTAGGGAACCTAGCCGGGTACGAATAATATTGAAAATCATTTTTGCTCCGATCTACCAACACAGACTCGTTCATGTCAAACGCGGGATCGGATGTATATGTGTAATTGGTTTTTGGTTCTATCCGCGGTGCTCGAGTCACTAGTCTTCGTTGTCGATCTCGAATCGATTGATACGAGTACGTTGCAGATTCGATCGGGATGACAAAGCTGAGTGTAGGCTCGTTTTCAGGTATAAAAGGTTTAGAGTCTTTGCCAATCACCAGTGTGATTCTCCGTTGAATTTCTTCATTGATCGATTCCACGTCGTACGCGCCCGCGGAAAGTTCAATATTATTTCAGATGGCGCCACTGTCTGCTAAAACACAAATGAGATATTTGCATCAAAACCACCAAACGATCGTGATCGAATATTAGGCCAACTGTAACAAACTCGCAACGACGTCAACACAATTTCGCGTGTGCTTGGTTCGTCCGCGGCAATTGGTGTTAAAAAAGTCATACAGAATTTCGGTTTTGTTGACGAGATCGGGATCATCGAGGTAACGCTAGCGGTTGTATTTACAACAACAGGCTGCAACGCAGCTTTGATTTCGCGGAGAATTGCCTCAAAACGCATTATCGCGTTAGTCGTATAAATCATCGATATATTCAACATGTTCATGCATTAACAAGCGAAACGTCCCCGGGTCCATAATGTCGATGGTGAGCAACCGATGACAAATCGATGCGGCCTCATTAACGATTTCGGGTGCATTATTGCCCGCACGAACCGACATCACCAGTGTTTCCAAACGATCCTCAAGTTTGTGAGGACCACACAGTCCATCAAGGCCTTTTCCATCCTTTGACTGTTGCTCTTCCTCTTTTGCTTGAGCTCTGAATTTAGCAAGTTGTGCCAGTGCGGATGCAGCTTCGCTTGTGGGTATAGGCGCTTCGTATTCAGGTTTTGGTGGTTCCTTCGATGGGTGGCTTTGCAATTCTTTTAACAAAATAGGTACAGCTGGTGCAGCCTGTTTTTCACCCACGGCTCAATATAGATCAATAAGCTTATCAAACTCAGGCCACATAGGATGATTATTGCGAAATCTGCTTTGTCCAGTTCACTCCTTGTATACCCATGTGAGCCAGTTTTCTTTGATGTAAGTGGGGCTCCTATTCGCTGGCAGTTTATGCTCCAACATATACTCTTTAAGTGTCTCTTCATTAGGTATTAAATGGGCAAACGCGCCCGCAACATCACTGAGCACGTCATAACGTGGCAGATAGTCAGCCGATAGTGCAATCAAGTACAACCGATCCTATATAAACCATCGCAAAATCATATTCAACAACAGTTGGGTTTTTCCTGATCCGGCCGGACCAATGAACAGCGCGCGAACTGAGTTTGGAAACATGTTACCTTGCTTAAGTGGTTTTGGCACTGCCTGCGCGAAAAGTCAACGACGGTGAAAGCGGAGCTTTTCAAATCTTTGATTTTCCCAAAGCACCTATTGTTCAAGTACTTGCAGCAAAATTTGTACATCTACCATTTGGATAAATCTAACACTGTAAATCTACTGTAAATTGTTTTGGTTAATTTGATTTTCAACTTTGAAAGCATATTTATTAATTAGTTTATTTACTGCTTTGTGTCTCAAATTTCTGCACCATGAAATGTAGGATTTAAATCAAGGTTTTGCTGCAAAAATAAAAAGCTATGTATATTATTTTTCAATTTTAAACTTAACTTAATGCGAATATTTAAGTATATGTAGTACATGTCATATTTTTTTATTCCATGTATAGAGCAAGCATGGTATGACTGCTTTTGTAATCATGCAATCATTTGTCAGCTTCTTCTGTAACTCTGATATATCATTTTTATCCCAAATTAATTTCTGTAGAGTGAATAAATAGTCCTTGAAATGGTCACGCAAGTGAAGTAGAATATCTAAATCCATTTCTAAAATGCAAACCGTATTATATTCATCTGAAGTTTCAAGCACATTTCCTTATACCTATCTAATTTCTTCATTATTTGCCCATCTACACTTTTTTACTGGCATGTATTATTTTGTGACCCATTTGCAGAGGTCCTTAGCATATTGGAATATAGTTAAAAAACATAATTGACCCGATTTAGTCTGCATTTTGTGATCTTCGCCTTTTGCATTCACCATCATTGCTTGTCTTAACAGTTTTGTCCATGTATTATTTCTAATTTACTGCAGCATTTGCAGTTGGTACCGTGCTAATTCCACCCTGTACTCCACTCTCAATCATAAGGAAAATGTCATACAATGTAACACGTCATGTCCTACACCTAACATTTAGAAATTTCAACTATGTTGTAATCCAAGGGTACAATAATATAGCTTGTATTTTTTAATACAACCATTCCTAAATTCCTCATGTATGTCGTATATCATCATAGTATCTTGCATGACAAAATATACATGAAGATCTCAAATGTGTCATGTTTAAAATATACTATGATATCTTGAATGTATTGACAGTTGTCATTAAATAGATCTTTCAAATGTTGCAAATGAACATACTTTACCATTATATATATCGAGAAATCTTCTTCGATATCGATAAATCAAGTGTTAAAGGGTTCTGTGTGAATTGTTTATCTAAGAAAATGTCAATATATCTTTGCAATATTTTCATCTGTATTGTTAGAATTACACACACAAACAAACACATACCAACACACACACACACACACACACACATATATATATATACATATATATATATATATATATATTGTTACGGAATTATATATCATTTTTCTTTTAATAATGGTATAGTTTACCAGTTTATGATCTCTGTTCTTAGTCTAACAGCTGTCGTCTTGCCGTAAGTACACATACGGTAAATTGGATCAATATTTCACTGAAGCCTTTGTCATATCACGTGTTTGTAGCGCGTGAGGGTATGAACTTCTGACCTAGATTCTATGAGTAAATATTGTATTGACTGTTAAAAACGTTAGTACACTGGTACTTTAGAGATCCCAAGCATAACCTAGTTTCTGATTGGTTTGAAGAAGGTTGCTTCTAGAAGGATTAAAAGAGTTTTTATTTCGATTCTGCGTATTAAGAGACTATATATTTAAGATTTATAGCAGCATTCGAGCATTCCCAGCATAGTTTGACAGCCTGAGAGGTCATAGATGAATTTGGTTCATTTTGTGTGCGGATATTCTGTTTCAGTGATATGTATATATATATATATATATATATATATATATATATATATATATATATATATATATATGTATGTATATTATCATACAGTACATTCTGGATTAGAACTGTTTATTCAACTTTAGTAATTATACAGCTCCGTGGAATTATCGGAAACATTTCTAGAACTTGTGTTATGCCATATTCACAATGACTATTTGGAGCGTATACAACTTGGATAACTGATTCTTATGAACACGTCAGTACAGTAAAGGTTTCATTCGGAATCTACTTCATTCGGAACATTTGGATTAACTTCCGGATCAGTGAACTTTAGAACAATTTAGGACTTTTAAGGATATTCTATACTGTAAGCTATTTTTAATTCTTTCACTTTCATTTTTTGTTGAAATATTTTAATATTTTAGGAAATTAAATATTTGTATTTTAAATCTTGAAAGCTTGTTTGGGTCTTTTATTTTGCTACATTACCCCTAGTCGTAACAATATATTAAGTCATCGCGAATAAAATGAGCTACTTTGGACTACAGCAATATTTTATGTTTACAATTACGTGTTATGGCGTAGCATGCAAGTCGATGTCATCTTAGGTTTTCAACTTGTAGCACGTATCTCTAAATCATGTTAGGATTGTAAACTGTTTATTCATCCCTGTGTGTGTATACTGTGAGTAGCGTATTACCCTACTGATTTGTATGTACAGTCGTACTTAGCGTATAATTTAACTTTTGTATTGTATCACATTTTATATGAACTGTGCGGTAGTATGAAAGTCAAAACATCATAAAAAGTGTAACACCGGTTTTATACCACATACCACTGTTTCTGTGTGCTGTGACCTATCCCGCAAGTTGATGTCATGTCAGGAACTTAACACTTGTGCATTCGTCACATTTGATTTTTATTCGGACATATCATGCGAGTAGAAATCACCTTAGCATTTAAACTTGTGTATTATAACAATATTTATATTGTAATAAGACGGAGCACTCAATTTGAAATCATCTTAGGGTTTTCAAATTTGTCTGAAACTAAATTATTGCCTTCTGGAACTCTAATATGCCATTGTTTGCAGTTCGGTGTTGCTGCATCCCCACTCCAGTAGTTGGGGTGGAAAACAAAGATAAACTTAATATAGGTTCCACTTGCTTGCACTTACATGTAAAATGTAACCCATGTTTCCATGCATGACTAAAATGGAATCCTTTTTGATTAGTTTGAATCGAAGATATAATATAATATAAACCAAACCAACTAACGTAAGTGTATTTATATTATTGACTTTAAGTCAAACTTAATATATGATTATTGTATATTTGCTGAATGCAGAACATTAAATGCGATTCTAAATACGTTTCTTCAAATTTGTATCGGGATGCTATGTTTTTACGCTATTTTGACACAAATTTTTCAGAAAGTTAAAAACACTTACATTGAAGTTACATATCCAGGAACGGTTGTTAGATATGCAAACGAATTCGGAATTAGTTTCAATCCTGTCACAGCTTTTAGCGCGGGCGCAAATGATGTTGATATTCTGTAAAGACACATAGTATTTTCTGACAAAAGAAGTCATATAAATAAATATTTTTATATCACAATGAAATGTATGCACATAATTATTGTGTGTTGGAAATTAGCAGCGTTTTCTAAGTGTTAAAAACAATTCATATTGACAGCGCTTTTGTCCATTTATATATATATATATATATATATATATATATATATATATATATATATATATATATATTGTTTAAATCTAAAACTCGATGTTTTCTTTCATATTGATCCTAGTTGTGTTTCACAGACTCAAAAGACATACGTGTGACATTTGCCAAACACATATCTGGAGGCTTTTTCAGTAATAATAAGGTTAAAATAATTTTCTTTGAGATTAGTGGAGCTATTCTGTTATTCACCTGCTCTATTCGAGTACTTTGAGAACTTATGCACTGCATAGTGATTGCTCACAATAAAGACCAAAATGTTCTTTTCATATTTCTCTATATGCTAATCAATACTTATTGTAGCTACAACTTTTTCTTAGCGCTATCTGATGTCAAAACATTAGTTAGGTTTATACTTTGTTTTTCTTAACACAAGTTAAACAGTTGATCGTGACATCCAAAGTGTGGGTGATCAAACATTAAATATAGAAAGCATACCTCTTAAGTAACTAATCGTGACTAAGCTGTGAGCTTTATTTACTCCTGCGGAATGTCAAAAAAGAAAATCAACTATTTTTGCCAAAACCTACCTTTTAGAAATAGGCTTGCAGTGGAAAGCCAACCAGAAACAATATCTTTATATCCAAATCTGGTTTCAAAATCAACGATACACACGCATACTCTTTCTTTCTGTCTGTCTGTCTCTCTTTATATATATATATATATATATATATATATACTGTCTGTTACCCTAGGACTTATACTTCATTTGAACATACCCTTTTGCAGAGAGGTTGCAAAGCGTATTAGCTAATTCCTTAGTCATGTTTGTAGAGCAAACTGGGAAATATTTGGATCCCGAATGATAAACTGAGACTGTGCCATTTCCATCATTTTGAAGTACTGAAAAACAGACATACTGAATATTTTACGGAATAAGAAAGAAAAAAGAACCAACAAAAGAATCCCCAGCCCACACACGTCTAATTCAGATAAATTTAAAGTAACGTTTATGAAAATATTTATAGTTTTAGGTATTCAAAATCAATCATAATAGTGTCTTGCATAATTCATGGGGGGGGGTGTTTTGTTTTGTTTTGTTCCTTTTTTTCATTGCTGGAGTGTTGTACTTCAAGCACTTTAGTTACCGAAGATATTTGGCAAGATTTGTATCATGTCAAAATTGTCAGTTACTTTTCTTACATTAATCATAAAATGTATAAGTGCTATAGGCTGTATCCATAATACACATTATTCAATCAATAATAACGATATCTTTTCTTTCAAAATTTGTGCGTATGTCTTAAATAAAAATAAGTTAAATACCAGCACTATGTATACACGAATTATATTCTGTAAATGAAGTAAAACAGTACAAGTATACCCTATCTGATAATAAACTATAATTAAAATTTCCAGATTAAATTGCATTCTGCTTTTATTATTAGCAATGTTCAGTCTATAACCCTGAAAATATGGTCTCAAGGAGAATTGTGTTACAATTCGATATAAACTGAAATTCGAGATTTTCATAACTCTTGACTCCTTGCGGTCGCTAGATGTTATCTCCAGGAACACAACTGATACAGAGAGAAAACGTTTGGATGACATGATGTTAACATTTTTATGTTCGAAATATGAAATGAAATGAGTGAGTCACTAATTAAACTACAGCTATCTAATGACACACAATTACACACCACGGATAACCTGATCCCGATACTAAATGACGTCTATATCAACACGAAAGTCTTCATATGATACAAGTATAAACAGAGGTGAATACGACTGAAAATCTAGATGCTAGATTATAAGAAAATATATTTCACTTACCACAACGGTATTCATCGGATGCATCCTTACATTGTGAGACTCCGTCACATCTGCGTGAGATTGATATACACTCATGGCTTGCACATTCAAACTGTAGACTGGAACAGTTTCCTAAATATTGAAGTATAATAGGGTTTTGTAGATATTTTACTGTCCAAACAGTAGGAACTTCACACCATTTCAAAAATGATTCTTTGAATAGATTTCGAACTCTGAAGAAACTAAAATCGTAAAACCTTTGATGAGGTTTTGGAAAATTAAAGTATTATTTTGATCAGTAATTTCTGACAACAAATATAATATGTTTGTTTCATTTGTATATCTTTATTTCTTACTTTACGGCACATTCTAATATTACTAATCACTCAAGATGTATATATGACGGATATTAAAGATATTGACATTTATTTACCTAGGAAAATAACAATTTTCAACAAACCTTCCTAAATAAAACACTTTTAAACTGTGACATTAGTCATGCAGACTGCGTCACCTAAACCAAATTTGATGCTGAAATGTTGCTGAATTAACTTTTCTTTTTGTGAATAAATTGTGTCTGATCCATGGCTGGAAACCTATAAATAATGACTGTTACATTTTCTCTGTAATGTAAACACCAGTCTTGCATATTTTCAGGAACATTTATATTTTTCATTTCAGCAGATATTCAAAAATGTTTTAGCAAATTATTGAGCAATACTTCAATAAATGAATGAAAGTGTTCCTTACAAGCAAGAACAAACTCCCCTTCGTGACAATACGTGTGGGTCTACGTTCAAATAAAGGTTAATGAAAGGAATTTATACCAATATTTTTTGTGCTGCTTTTACAGTACGAACTGTTCGAAACAACGACATGGAACCTGTCTACATTGTCAGCATAGCTAGATCACTCTAATGTAAACGAAAGTCATGAGAGGCATAGACTAAGAAGTGATAAGAAACTTAGGCTCGTTTTGAGCTCACCGAAAGTAGGTATTTAGGAGATCAGAGTTTAAAAATGTATCGCCATCAGCTTTGTCTCAAGTAATTATCTTTGTCGTGGATGATGATAATAATAATAATAATAATAATAATAAGAAGAAGAAGAAGAAGAAGAAGAAGAAAAATAATAAGAATAATAAGAATACTACTACTACTACTAATACTAATAATAATAATAATAATAAATAACAATAATAATAATAATAATACTATTGCTGCTGTATTTAATTATCATATATCAGTACTATCATTATCACCATACTCATTATTGCAATATGCATATCCGATGTGATTATGCAAAGGAATCCTGAAAGAAACAGGTATGGTTTGACTCAGACAGTAAAGTAACAAAGCATTGTGCACTTTATGCACTTAAAAAGATTAGACCTGTTAATACTAGCTAAATTTTGACTTTGTATAAATATTTTTGGAACATGAATAATATTTACTACCAGACATAAAAAAAATTACGAAAAGTGAAGGAAAATCCACTTTAGAAATTGCTTTAAAAAAAGACAAAGTTTAAGCGACTTTGGAAACTTTTAAAGGGCCCTTTTTGGGAACTATTGAAAATATCAAACGATTTAATTAAATAATCAAACTTAACCAGGCAATTGACAATTACCATCAATCTCTAGACTGTATAATAAGCGATTTAGAGGCCCATACAAGATTCTTAGATGATTATATTCGTGCAAATCTTGTTGGTTTGAAGAAATGTCTTTGTGATTTCTTCAAGGCGATAGGAAATAGAGCAGAACCTATAGTGGTGTCTCTATTCAAAACAGTATTTGACCTTGGACACTTTCCTGCGTGCTAGATAACTACGTAATAACACATTTTCACAAACAAACCGTATAACGATTGTCTGAAAACTATAGAGGAATAACCCTTCTACCGATGTTGAGTAAAATATTTACTATTATTTTGAAGATAAGAATCGTGTCATGGGTTAACAATAGTAAAGTTTTTTTTTTTTTTTTTTTTTTTTGAATAAGAAGCTGACTTATATCCGGATAGTCCAGAGTGGATAATATATTTACTTTGAGTACTTTAATATGTCAATATCATATAGAGCAGAAGAGTATGAATTATGCATTGTTTGTAGACTATGAAAAAGTTATGACAGCACAGACCGTAGTCTGTTAAACTTATATTGATTAACGAAATTGAAATATATGCAGTAAAATGCTAAATCTGCTATGGGACATGTATGAAACTTTGAAATCTATAAAGACGACGCAAGGCTTGATTCAAACATTTAAGTGGCATGCTTGTGTTATGCAAGGCTGTGCTCTAACCTATCCGTTTCTGGTTGTTCGTCAACAATATGAACACCGATATTTTCTTTTTGCTCAGTAGAATTGGAATATTTAAAATATTTCGCTTGATTAGATGCGGACGATTGTGTAGGATTTGCTTAAAAACTCTAGTTCAGTTGCAAATAGAACACCGTGAAATATTTGTAAGAAAACACTAGGTGCGCAAGCAGCAAAGGCACTGTTTGGCCTGAGAGTAAAATTTAAAGAAATTTTTTTTTTAAATATTCGACGCCAAAACTAGAAACTATTCTAAACTATAGTGCATAAGTTTGAGGCTAGGTAGAATGCCAATGCAGGTAATACGATATTGTTGGATATATAAATACTGGTTCAAAATGTTTAAGATGCCTAATACTAGATTTCCCAAACAAACTTATAATTTACAGTTTACTTGGGGTGAGCAATGTGAATTTTGGGCAAGTCAAGTTAAGCATTTACTATTAACACATCACATGGGAAAGGTTTGGACTAATGAAGGTGTGGGTGAAGACAATATGTTGTTGTATTAAAAAAGAGATATAGAGACATTTTCCTGCAAAAATTAATGGTGGATATTTATATTCAAAGAAGAAGCTCCAATTGGTAACATGATACAAAGTGATTTATGTTGTCAACATTACATAGTTAGATAGAATGCCTCGTATAGTGTTCGTTTACAATGCATGTTCAGAGGTGCAAGCTTCCCTATAATGGCTAATGTAGGTAGATTTAAAAACATTCCATACATTCAAAATTTGCGTCCTGTATGTGCAGATAATGAAGATGTGTTGTAAAATGTCAAGTATACAGCACAGTGAGATTTTATATCTCTTTGCTGTAAAATATTTATTGTAATGCAACATAAGAAGACGTTTACAATGTTGTTAATTATTAAACTTGTTAAAACTGTATGCAAAGATCAAGTAAAAATACAATATCCTGCATAAGTTTGCTATATGTCTGCCGAAATCATTGAATGACGTTGAATTAAGGTGCAAATTTTAACATTATTTCCGATTGTTTATGTACCACATTTGAATATATTGGTATAATTTTAGTTAGTGACAAATATTAAAAGAATACAAATTATAGCTACTATTATTATTATTAATTTTTATTATTATTGTTATTATTATTATTATTATTGTATTATTGATACTAATTAGTAGCAGTGGTTGTAGCAGCAGTAGTAGCAATATTAGTTGTTGTTGCGTATTTACTGTAATACAAACATGATTGTTCCTGAGTCCGTTTTTTTTTTTATTCCTTATTCCTTTGTGTATTTTTCAGATATATTGCTGAATATTGCAGTTATTTCTTAGAAAACAAGTTCAGCAACTTGCTGCATATCGCAACACCTGGCTGAAGTTGGAAATTAAACTCAATTTAAAGAAGATGAAAATCATTGTATTTTGGAATGCATGCTACTATTTTAAGAAAACACAAAAACTACTGTTTTCGGTCACGGACTAATAACACAGAGTCTAAACTATGGATCATATGTTTGGGCTTTCAGAATGGTTAAAATATCATAGAGTTGCATACTTCTTGTTGTAAATATATCCTTGGAATCACAAAACAAACATCAAACACCAAACGTATTTACATATTATGAGCTAGGTAGAATGCCAATGCAAATAGTAAGCTTTTTAAGGATAATTAAATATTGAGCTGAATTGCGTAAGATGTATAATAATGGATTTCCAAAGCAAAGTTATAATTTACAGCTAACTTAGGGTGGCCATTGCATATGTTGGGCAAATTGAAGTTGAACATTTACTTGTTTCATATGATATAGGAGTAGTTTAGATAAGGCACAGGGTGGGTGACGAAAATATAGAGATATCATCTTGCAAGAATCGAATAGTGAATATTGCATCACAGTGGGAAAACTAATATTTTATATATTGATAATAAAGTAGTTCTGCGGTCAAAATTACATACTAGATAGTTTGAATAATTCACGTAGTGTTCGATTAGTATGCATCTTCAGAAGTGAAAACTTCATCATGGGCCGATTTTGAAGATTAATATCACTTGGTTGTTAAATGTCAATTGCACAGCATCATGCACATATAGTATATTCCTTCAAATGTTTACAATAATACTAACTATTACAAGTTGTACAACTTTATTCAACGATCAAATAAAAATTATGATCTCTCGCATAAGTTTGCTATATTATAGGAGAAATTATTGAAGATCAGAGAATCAAAGTGCAATTATAACATAATATCAAATGTATTAATATAAGGTGGGCCAGTGATAAATGGTGTACCAATAAAGGTTATTTTGTTATCATTATTATTATTTTAATAATAATATTAATAATAATAATGATGATAATAATAATACTATAATAATAATATAATAATAATAACAACAACAACAATATTACTACTACTGCTGCTAATGCTATAATTACTACTACTACCACCACTACTACTACTAGTACTACTACTACTACTACTAATAATAATAATAATAAAAAGAATAATACAATATTAACAAGAATAATCCAAAGTAATAATAATAATAGTTATCCCGAGAACATTGTATATTCCTTTAACATTTTCAAGAAATGTTGCTGAATATTTCCGCAAAGTTTCAAAAACTGCTGAGCAACTTGTGCTAAACAGTTGAGCAATGTGGTGATCAATTTAGAAACGATCTGAAATGTTCATCAATCTGTCAAAACAAAATGTTCATCATATCTTAAGAAAAGAAAATGCTGTGCAAGGTAAAGTTCAGCAACACAACGGATGCAAACAAATACAATTTAACACATAGATTTAGCAAAGCATAACATTATATATTCTCGAGAGAAACAAGCCCCGTATCCAAAATGAGCTCTTTGATTTCTTGCAACCATAGCAACGTACTTTTGATTTGTATCGTCTTGCATACAAAGTGAGAAATAGCCTTTAAATAGTGATAATGATAAATAAGCAAGAAGTTGATACCACAATTTTGCTCGTCCGCGGCATCTGGACAATCAGGAATTCCATCACAGTAGTACTGCCTTGGAACACATTTATTTGAGTTGGGGCATATCTGTTCTCCAGAGAAACATTCTAAGAAAACAAATAAAAACAGCGAGCATCCATCATGCTTAAGAAAAATTGTGGCTAACATATCACATACTATTTTATTATATGCAACATTTTATTAGTAATTTGATTTGAATATACATCTGAGTATAACTATAAGCAGAAATTATTTGTACATCTAAGGCTTTAGAGATTCAGTGTTATTGCAATTAGCAAAGAAGTCATTCAAAGCATAGCTCATTGTCATCTACACCAGCGCAATTCAGACACATTGTAATTGGAAACACGTATTAGTATCATGTAATAATCCATTCCTTTCAACATGATATTGATAAATAACCAGTCACATTTTGTAAAGAATAATAAAAGACATTAAAACGAATCTAATCATGGTTGTTTTTCAAAGTGTGATACTGAGCTTTATCCAATATGAAAATGCAATTGTGGTCGAATATACATTATTGAAGGAATGGTTCACGATTTATTAAACAACTCATGCGAACAATGAATCTGTTCAAAGTTCTACAGCTACAGAAACGTGCCAGGAAGTAACATAAATATGCAAGAGGGATAGACTAATTGCTGAGTCAAAGAAAAATTACCTTGATAGTCCATATTTTAAACGTAATTGACACCTTCGGTCAAGATCAATCTTAAAAAATGACGTGGACATTCTACTTTGATAAAATACATTATTACTGAGGACTTACTTATCTCTCTTATTTCCCGAGCAGGTATTAGTTTAGTTCTACTCTAGTATGTTGCTGAGTTTTAACACAAAGTGTCATTAAACCTTTATCTAAACTCCAAGAATGAGGATTTCTCTAATATTCTACATTATACATGTGTGTTTCATATACAAGTTTCATTGCACTTTGCATTATTTAACCAATATAAATCCATGAATTCATACTCAGGCAAACAGAGAATTATCGAAGTACACACTTTTAGCACAACAACACTTTGGAAAATTCGCAGCGAGTATAACCTGATTTTGAACAGCTCCCCATTAGACAACTTTTAATGTAATTAAGAGCATTTTTTATGTCGATGTAAGTATATATAGACGGTTCTGATACTGTTGTAGTATAGTCTTTGAAAACAAATGGGCAAACGAAGAAAAGAACCGACTTTGGATGGACACCGATTTATTTTTGCACGCGTTAAAATTGTGGGTCAAACCCTGCAGTACTAAGGCACTGTATTATAAACAAATTAGTATTATATATATATATATATATATATATATATATATATATATATATATATGTACAACATTGGAGGTATGTTGTACTACTAGGTAATACTTACCTGAATTAGTACATACAACAGCTTGATAAAGATCGCAGGAAAAGTAAGTTAAGACATACTTCGTACACTGAGAAAAATGTGTGTGATAGGATCTGCATATAACCGCCATGCTACGAATGACATCTGTATGCCAGTAATTGGCAAACATTGCTTGATATCGTCCACTTTGAAATGAAAACAAGAAACAATTAAACAACCTCGTATTCTAGCAAATGTGCAAATGGATTTAATATTTTGTAAAAATGTAATTTCTTCTGATTAATTCCTTTATTGCACAAATAACTAGTGTACACTAGCGTATAAGTATTGAGCTCTAAAATGATTTTGATAAAAAGTATTTAATGAAAGATATAATCCATGATAGGAAGTACAAACTTGACCTTTACATAACCTTGACTTTGAACCGACGAGTCATAAACTTATCGCAACTGTGAAGTTTTTATAGACTGAGTAGCTGTTGAATTCCTTGTTCCGCAGGTAATATTTAAAATTTATTTAGTCATCTAGCCATCTATTATGCTTGCTGATATCGTTGAGTGAGTAGTATTGAAATGTATTTAGCCGGTTGTTTTGCTTACTTATATCCTTTTTCCATCCTGTTGCTATGTACTTTGCGATTAGGCCTAACAAGGCGATTATGCCTAACAAGTTAACAGTGCTGCCTCAGAATAAAACAAAGGTATCACCTCGTACAAAGTATTTACTGTATAAACACCTATAATAGCTTTGAAAGAACAGAGAATTCCTCGCTTATTTTGGTTTAATGTCGGCTTATACATCTTTTAATGACGTGAACGTTTTGGTCTAACACTAGTTCATGCCAATGATAAGGATGAACTTATGTGTTGTTCTATGAAAACTTCGTGGTCATGCTCACATGACATCCTGTTCTGGTGTCATTAATGAAGGGTAGTATTTAGGATTGTCTTTATATTACCCGAACGGAAATTAAAACTTGTACGTACTGGTATCCGAGTTTCTTGCATGTCAGTGAGGCAATTTGTTCATCGCCATTCACAAAACATACAGGTATCCAACGTCCCTGGTAAAACATTCCAATACTTCCGTACGACAAATCACCATCTACGAGCATAATTTCATAGTCAGGTTTACCTGGAAAGGTAACAATGAAAACCCACTCAGTTTACTATTTCTTAGCAGGTTTATTTTAATTCAGTTTAAACGAAATGCTATTGTTATGTCTTCGAGAGAATATGCTTGCACGTAAATCCAGAATAATCTTTAAACAAAAATAATATAATACATAATAGATTAAGTCTCAATGAAAAATATATTCAAAACTACAGGTGATCAGATTTATTATACCTCCAGATGATACAGGATTACATACTGTACTGCTGTACCGTTGCAGTAACCTCGACCAACCTTAATTTCAAATGTCGGCGATAGCTTAATAAATCTGCCATGTTAGAAATCAGTCTTGGTATAAACTTCATATCAGCTACTCAGATGTTAAAACATGTTATAAATATGCATGTTTCTCACAATCTAGCATACCCATGACCCAGGTAATATTAGCTAACATAGTAAATTTGATCATGCTATTTTTTCTAGGATGGTAGCATCTTTGATAAGCCCAATAACTCAGCTTATCCATACGTGGACTTATTATCAAACAATGATCTAATAATGAAATAATGGTTTCTGCTGTTACTGATAGGTGACGTTTCGTTAGAACTGTGTCGAGAGGCACCGCGAATACATATCTCTGTCATTAGAATGTTTCCTCGATATTACGTATGTACCGGTAAACCCCAAACTCAGTTTGAAAATTTAAATAATAGCATTCAATACTGCATTGATTTCAAACACCTGGACATCAAGAGTGTTTTAATCAGTCAACTAAATCGTCCGTGAATATGCATGATATAATTTAATCTCATCGGTGCAATGACACACGATATATAATCTCCTCTCATCTCATCTTCATATGAAATACTTTTCCAGCTTTTGAAAAGGGATCGCTCTCGCCTCACCAGAACAACTAATTTTTACCGTTCTTTCGTTTGGCAGAGATGACACGAAACTACTTCTACTCACGTGATGTATCCACCAAGCAATTTGTATACTAATTCTCGTTTCACGTGCTTGCCTCTATATTGGTCACGGTCATGTTGAGCATGAACTTAACACTTTAACTATAAAATCATTCAGGCTTCTTTGTCTCACCATTGGTCACCTACACGTAGGCTGGTGAAGGTGTAAAGCTATTACTCATGCTATCATGCAAAAAAGTATTTGCGTTTGTATGATCGCATTGACCTTGACCTCCGAAGTGCAGATGAAACAGTAATTGATCTTTAATTCATTAATAAGGATACTGGCACCATCAAGGGCAACATATCGATAAGTTTTGGTTAAATACATATTTAGTAGCACTAAATTTGGAGTGCGGAAACTATTTCTTCTAATATCATTGTGACCTTGAGCTTTACACTTCATACCATAAATAGGATTCCTTAAATTTAATTAGGCAAACCAAATCAAAGTTTGGTAAATGCGTGGTGAACATAGATTGTATCATTGAGCATACATCATTGTGATATGGTTGGACACAGTGACAAAGATCTATTGTTTGTTGATCTTTAATTTATCAACATTACTTGTCTTCTATAAGGCCATCCACCGGTAAAACGTGGTGAAATATGAGAAAAACTTCAGTTATACGCACAAAACGAATTAGTATTGCACTGACCGACCCATATTGCCATGTATGTATCTTTCCAATTCACGGTAGGCATATTAAACACTTGTTAATTAAATGCCCGATCATATATGCAATCTACATACATGCCATGATAGACTAAACCAACGAACCTGTAATTAAAATATTATATAGCTGATTCGAAAATAGATTAGAAATACAAAACACTTTCTTGGTTGATAAAAGCTCAGGCAAACAGAAGCACGGTCATCTTATTAACTTGTAATTCAGCTGTATATCAATAAACTCATGCAATATCTTGGTATTATAAGTTAACGTACTAGGTTCAATCTAAATAGAAAGAATCATAGCCTCTGATTTCGAAATAGGAGCTGCCAATATATTTCGTTTATGGTTAAACGCATAGGAGATGTAAACATAAATGTCCATTTTGATAAATGTCTGCTATATATTAACAGACTTGAATTAAACTGAGCGATTGTCAAAACTAATAGCCTTATCAGCCTTGAAGAAAATGCTTGTAAAAATCACTGATCATTTGGTGCACTCATCGCATTGTTATCCATGTTTAATGGGTCGTTTCCAGTGATTGGTAGAGTTTTCGGTCACAACAATCTCGTTTGTCAGTAGAAAGTATGGTGAAATTACCGTGATCAAACACAGAACTGGTGTAAAATGGTCTCGGTTTAGACTTTATATTCACCAATTTTCAGTTCTCGAAACTGTGGTAAATGATTCTTCTGATTTTTCAAGAGAAAAATAATATATTTCTTTCATTTATCTAAATATTCCTAATTATTATCTTTGACTTTATCTAACAATCTATCTAAATATCTTTGTATACACCTATGTATCGATATATATATTTATATATATATATATATATACACCTTTACATATATATATAGGGTTTTTGTATATATATATATATATATATATATATATTTATATATATATATATATATATATATCTTACTCACCGTGGCAATTATTTTCATCTGATCCATCCAAGCAATCATTTACCCCATCACACTGTAGATAGACGGGTATGCAAACCCTAGATCTCGCACATCGGAATGTGTTCGGGCCACACTCTAGCGGCCATGCACATGGCTCAGTTTTGAGGGACACCTCATCAAGGGCGACAACTCCTGGCCTTATAGCCGATGTCGTGGTGATTTTTGCTTGAAAAATGACACGAACTGTACCCTCCGGAACAGGCACCCATCCCTTCAGCCATCCATTTATAGTTCTATTGACGCTGTCAAACCTGATATAAATGTAAAATATAGACATCAACAACTTTAGACTCTCTGTCTTAGTTGAAGAGATCCGTGTGAGGACAATCCCTATCGACTTTCGAAAAACTGATAAAGCACTTGTGTTTTATATTTTGACCATTTATTGAAAGTCGCTTCAAAACTACTTAATCAAATCTCAGTTATAGAGTTGTGTGTTTATACCGCCCTAAATTGTATGACCTTGAACTGTAAATATTTGTTTGTCATGATATGGTGTGATACATAGAATGATACAGCCGATATAACAAAGTTTTACACAGTACTTTGACCACTGTTGTATCTAGTTTATTCATTTAATTTCTGACAGCTGAATTTTTTACTGATATGTGTTAATGGAGGTCAGTATGTCCCAACGTGTGTGACACTGAATTGTTCTCATCAACGAAAAAAACATGATATTTGCTGCTTTCGCTTATATAGTTTTAATGAAATGAGGTAAGTGAATGTTCGCACTATGTTAATGATATAAAAACCGTTTGAACAAAACAAAAATCCAACATTCATCTAATCAACGATAGGACCTATCCTGAAGGAAAGTTGGCAACACGGTTGTTTTTATTTAGTCAATAACATTTTATGTAAGCATACTTGCTATGAAAGTTTGAAGAGATGCTTTGCCAGTAAAGTGACGATATATTGCACCACAATGATACTCTTCATATATAACAATGCATGCTATATTAATTCAAAATGTAAATGAAGTTGTCATGTCGTTGCGTGACCTTCTAAACTGTATTAACTGTCTATTTAAAAATGTATCAGTCTTTGAGAGAAAACTGCTAATTTTGAATAGCAATTCTTATTAAGAGATATAAACAAAAATAATACAGACCTTATGCCATTTCTCAGCGACAAATATGAAGGAATTGGTCACAAATAAATGTTGTTTATTG
This sequence comes from Margaritifera margaritifera, assembly GCA_029931535.1. Lineage (NCBI taxonomy): Eukaryota > Metazoa > Mollusca > Bivalvia > Unionida > Margaritiferidae > Margaritifera > Margaritifera margaritifera. The sequence goes on from JAQPZY010001502.1 coordinate 2,989,126, forward strand.
TGAGCAGGCAACGAGCGCGAGAGACACGTGGGATTTATGCAAAATTACTTTCAAAAGCCTGTCGTCAATGATCTAATTAATTAATTTGCGAGCCCATTAATCCACCTTTTAGTTAGTATGAATTGAAAACAGGAATATACAAACAAATAAGCAAACAACACATATGAGCAGAGTGAGAGAGTAGTATCAGTATAAATAAATGAACCAATACATATATGAATGTACAAGAGAAGAAAAAAAAGAAATATATGAATGCAAAAGCTAATAAGAATAAACAAGAGAACAAGAACAGAATGAAAGTGTATTACACATTCCTACTCAGGCCATGCGTAAAAGACAATCGAGTCAAGAACAAGCAAAGTTATATTATATAAGAACTTAACATAGTATAGTATAAATAAGAGAGAAAAAATGAAAACAGACACAAAATCAGAGATAGAGAGAACATGGATTATTCGAATATGACCAATACAAGGAGTACCCATACACAATGAATTTCATCCTTAAATGGCTCAATCTGATTTCTGTATAAAAGTAAAAGTGTCAATAACGCAAATAAAAGAAATGTTGGTATGTATCACTAAATATATAAAATGGTCGCAATCAGATGAAACGTGAATCAGTATAAGTAGTTATCGAGGCGTTTATTTTTGTTTATTATTCGCTCATACTTTTGCTAACAAACATGCTTACGCTTTTTATTATTATTTTATTTGTATGCGTCATTACAGAGTAATATTTCAAAATATTTGGAGTAGTAGCATTTCTGAATGATATCCAGCCTAGCCTCCTCAGAACATTTGCGTTTAAAGAGGTAATATAATTCGTCACTCGAATATTATTCGGACATACATTTTAGATTTTAATATGGAATTGTATCTCCACTCCCAGTTTCAACAGGTAATTCGTGGTTTGACGTCTTGAATTTCGCGACAGATAAGTGCACATTTTCAGAACATTGTATTGATATTCGTCCAGTCTGATACCTACTCTAAAACTATTAACTCCAAGACGAGTTTTATCAAACAGATAACTAAACTCGTTTGTATTCGTCTAAGATGTCGGTTTTAATTGTATTCCTTGTGGCATTAATATCATCATGTCTATTATTTAACCATAAATCATATTTTCCCACTTTTGAAGAATTGATTTGAAATGCTATGTCCGTTTATGTTTGAAAAGGCCTGAGCCAAACATCTTAGTGCATCATTATATACACCGTATTTAACAATTTATTTTCCTTTCAATAAATGAGTGAAAGTTAAGACTTAATCATGTACATATGATGAGTGATGTTTAGCAGATGCCAGTCTAATTCTGAATGTAGTATATAGACTGGAATAATTCTTCGTAATTTTGTTTTCCGTAGAAATTCCTTATCGATTGTGTTTTCTATTATATTCAGATTTTGTATATACCCAGATTTAACTCCATTAGGAACCATTAGTATAATGATCAAACATGTGTAACTTCATATCTAAAGGCAAATAAAAGTTCCTGATTATCTAAGACAAAATTATGAACGTGAGAAATTATATGGTTCCTTGCCTTTTAAAAGCTCTTGGATTTTTAAAAGAAAACTCCAAGATTTGTATGATAATAAACTGCTTCTAAATGTAACGATCTAAAACGAATTGTAACTGTTTGGGATTTGTTTGTCCAAAATCCTTTTTGATTGTTTCATTTTGCAGTAATGAATATTTCATTTCCAATCCTTGCAGTATTGCAGAAACAAAAATGTAAACTGTTTTATTTTATTTCATTCTCAGCTATTAGGTCAGTATAATCTGCATAAAGAAGAACTAAAACCTAAACTAACATTATGAAATCAACATGTGAAAAATTCATTTGAACTGACAAGAGTTATTTTGACACAAAAATAATTATATATCATTAGGAAACAAAGAAACAAATAAAGGTGAGAGATTTTCCACTTGTCCAAGACCATTATTAGAAGACGAAAAAGAGAGAGTTGTTTGTTCACCATTAAACTTAAAAGAAGATGTCATACCCTGGTAGTGATTAAATGCAGAAAGAAAAAATGTTTGGTACCCTTTACGAAATTCTTTTTTTTTTTTTTGTGTGTCTAGAATACCACAGTTATCAATACAATTTGTTAATCTGTTGTTTAGGATTGATGAGAACAATTTCATAAACAACTTACTATAGTTATTGAACGGTACTTCCTGGATTAATTTTACTTCTAAATCCATTGAAATAGGTCTCATAATCCCTTCACTTAACTGTTTCAAAACATATAATTTATACCGTGTAACATATCCAAATACACGTTTAGGTCACATGCGGAGAAAGACTAATTCCAAGTATTGCATTCAAAAATGAATGGAAATATAAATGTTACAGCGCGACAATTTATTTTGTGTTTGCAAGTTATCTCCACGTACCCACACTTTTCAGTGGTCCTGACTCTTCTTAAAAACTATAACTTCAGTCCTATATATTGCCTACTCACCACACAAGTGTTGTATGGTTTTCCCTCCTGACGTATACCAGTAGCTGCGCAGAAAGAGGGTTCGGTCTGACCGCGCTTCCGTTCAAGTAATAATAGAACTCTACACACGACTCTGACTCAATCTCCTCGAATGGAGATATCAAGTAAGCAATGTTCAGTTCCATCTCTTGTGGATACAAATTACTGGCAAGATAGTATTTTGGATCTTGTCTGTTTGAAACGACCATGAAGTGACCTGAGAAATAAAGATAAAGTTTAAAAAGCAGCTGCATGCGCAGTTTGTGTGACAGAAGAACGCATACGAAGACGGGATTTTCTATCTTTCCCTACAAAATAAAGTTGTTGGTACTTAAAATTATAGTTATACCAGAACTATAACTGCATTTAGAACATATGTGTCCATCAAAATACCCTTACCTTGTGTCACATTTTATGTATATCTGATAATATTAGATTTGAAAACTTCTGCATAATGTAAATAGGCAGATAAAACTTGGGGAATACAACTACTCATGGACAAGGACATTTCGAATATCAATGAAATTCGAATTTGAGTTTGCAGAATATGTCAGACAAACCTATCCCTTCCAATATCATTAAAAAGTGTAGCTTCTGCTGTCGTTTTCTCCATCTACATTAATCTCATGTATATATTGACTGAGACAACAACATTAGCACCTTTCACATGTCATCCTCCAAAATAGAAAAACTATTAATATAGAGCTTTCATGTTAGCACAATTACTTATATTAGTTAGGTAAACAATATCATCCTTGACCTTGCCATAAAGGCAGATGGACGGTACAGATATATGTGCATATATATTCATTCATGGATTATATAGCATGTACATAGTACCATAAAAAAGGGTTGCATTAATATGTAAGGGAGGAAATAAATGACTTTACGGCTATCCCTTCTAAGGTTTATAACTTGTGACCGTATATAATCACTTTAAACAAAAACATAACACTTTCGGATGACTCTGCTCTATCCCGCTGGAATTATGGATATCAAATACAGTGAATATTTAATCCCCAGTCGAATGGTAAGAGCTATCTCTTCCATTGCTTTGAACTTTGAACTTGTGACCTTGTAGAAAACAAACCCCATTTTTAAAAAAGAATGTTTTAATGACCTTGCTCTAGAGAACGGTCAGAGAAAATAAAGGTACAAACATTATGGGAGGACTGGTTTTATTTCCCTCAGCAGTTAAAACGTGTTGCCATACGAAAAAAAAAAGCTGTCACCGACAACAGACACAGTATTTAATCTACCACCACCGGCATGGTATGCTAATGTAAGCGAGTCATAAACTAGAAATTTACAGCGCAGCGTCGTTGTTGTTATTGATATTCAATAATTGTTTCTACACCAGGCACCATGGGCACACTTCTCAAGCACGAACTTTAAGGTATGCAACCATAAACAAATGTAATACTGCTACAGCAAAGGACCAGAAAAGAAGGCAGTACATATCGTAACGTGTGCTGCATTTACTCACATAATTTGTTCTCGAACATTTGTCGATAACAATAATCGTAATGTAACTTAAGGTTCAATTATGGAGATATGACAATAACGTATCTCCCTTATAAATCTGCTGAATTATACTTACCACTTCGAAATATACAACGTCTCTTCATTGCATAATATTTCCTGAAAAAAAGTTCGATTGGAGGACAAATATACCATATGACAGATTTCGTATACAGGAAAAAGCTATAAACTCTTGGTCGAATAACATAGATGTTATCCTTCGGCATTTTAAACAATAAGCGATGCAAATCTTTGTCGTGAAAGACAAGTTAAATGTGAAATAAATACTATGACATACCTTGTTGTGCACCAAAAGTTTTATCAAACTGGGGCCTGCTAAAAAGACTTCCAGTTGTTTGAATCCAATGTGTTACTCCAGTTGGCAGAATCATGTACCCACATTTTGATTTTGTTTCAAAATTACACCGTATGGAAAAATCTGCAAGAGGACAACGTGGATGATGGTGATGACAGACACATACTTCTTTAATATCAGAAATATATATAGCCCAGTAGTATTACAGGATCATTACCCCAAATCTCAACGAAGCCTTGTAAGAAATGTAAAAACTATAGGAACGTTAAGGAACGGTCCAATTTTGTGGATTATCAATGAAAAAGAAATGTAAAATTTGAAATATTAATTCAATATTATTGTAACACCCTCAAACAGGCCACGGATAAATCCACCAGCCTTTGGTAATTATCGGAAAATACATTTAACCCCCAAGGACGCGTTTATCTGTTTCTGATTTTGAAAAATATAATTATATCTCAAGAATGCATTCACAACACATCTTACATTTTTTGAATGAAAGCAAGACATATTATCGAAAAGGCACTAAAACAATCATGCAGAACTTACAAAGGTAAGCATTGTAACTTGTGCTGTATTAAAAATTTCATTGCACATATGAAAATCTCTGTTTTATTTACTTTCGAATTACTTGTTCTATAAGCCAACATTTTCTATCAGTTGACTAAAGTGGCCGTCAATTTAATTATTTTTCAAACACAATATCTATAATTACTATTAGCAAATTGCCATCAAGCCCTATGTTTTGCTCTGTATTTTGCTGTATAAACTATCCTTTAGAAAAAGTACTAATTGATTGCAGATTGGTATATTTATATATACATTTGAGAACATTGCTTGAGTAAGATTTATTAAGATCAACATGTGTTGTTTGCTGCTTTTAATCGCAGTATTTGTATTAGTTTCACGAAAACAACAATTTGCAAGCTTTTAGTAACTTATCTACACGTATATTTCAGCAACTTATCTAACAAATTCAGAATTTTAATGAACACGCTATATTTGTGATAACAAAATCCATTGGAATAGATCAATTAGACCGGATATATGGTTTGAACTTATCGTTCTTACCTAATACAACGGCGCATTTATTATGGAGTAATTGTATGCACTATGACAGGCAGGTTGTATCAAAGGCAAATATGGTCTAGGTAGACTTGTTAATTTAGCATAATGCCTTATTATCTTTCATGACCGCTGTTTATTGTATTTACATGAATTGGTTTGTATGTGGAAATCCCAACATGTGAATTTCACTATAGGCATGTTTAATAATGTAAACCAATCTTTCTATTTTGAAATAGCCCTCCTACAAATACGGGAATGCAGCTCATACGTGCTATAAACTACTCTACTTAATATGGCACAAACGCACGTGCCTGATAAAATGAGGTCAGAAATGGCTTCCGAAAAAAGTAGACATGACATACGAAGAGAGAGGAATTTCAAACGAAAATTATAGATATCACATATTTTTAAAACGTTTAAAATAAATGATGAGCAATGCAGAACTTATTAGCTAGTTACGCATGCTGATATAAATTACTATGAAATATATCTAGATTTTTTCTATTCAAATGCATTTTGCTACAACTTAAAAAATGTAAGTAATCATGCAAACCAAATGGGGTATATCCTTGTCAGAATGTGTACTATTTGATGAAGCTTTATACTTAGCCATAGGATTATAATAGCAGTCTTTATCATGTGGTCTATCGAAAATGTAAGTAGCTTATATCCTTTTTATTATTTCTAGTGGGCAATTATAACAGTTTTAGTTTTCTCCTCCTCGGTAATATCCACCCTTCTAACCGCGTCAATGTTCGTTTCGCCACTTATTGTATAAAAAAATGAATTACCATATCATTAGAACAGCAGTAATAGACCTCACGGAAATTTTGTACACATAGTTCCTTTCTAGCTTTAGATGATAAAATTACGACTCAGCGTTTGTACCTTTTATAGGTCGCTTCAGCTAATTTATTGTGATGACTACTATGCCTTATTACATTGGTCACGTCCCTCGTCTGATCCATCAAAATGTTTCATGCTAGGTCACACAGTTTTTCCTTTGAAACACATTTATACTTATCTTTGCAAGGGACCACTGTGCTATTGCACTCTGAAACACTGTATTGCAAAATGACCATAATCGAAAGGACAATGAAGCATTAGGTATGCATTTGAGTAAGTGGAATAATTATACTTGTCCACATTGTTTTCGTCATAAAACCATAACACTGGGCTTCATAGCAAGACTAGCCTGCATGTTTTGCAACAAAGAGCATTGAATTTCTTAGTGAAATAATATTTTGTAATGATTTTATGCTTAAATGGAGAGTACAGAACTTTAAAGACACTGAATACAGAAGAAACAATGTCGACCAAGAAAGTATCAGTCTATGACACGTTTTCTTTTGTCTTCCCCAAGTGCACAATCACCTTCCTTTTGACATTCATATGATGTGTGTATATGTGTTTCCATACAGGTAAACTTGGCCCACATTTTTTAAAAATTGTTTATGTTTTTCAGTGTGATTTAGATCTGTTCTCAAGTAGTGTCATGCAACTTTGTGAATAGGTGCATCTGGTGAGTAAAACATCATCCCATTTTAGCGTGTGGCACATATTGGTTAATTTTGTCATGTATTGCATTTAGGCTAGTTTATAGGGCGTTATTGGCTGTACGGTTAGGCAAGTTTATGGATAAGTCTCGATTAGAAGAACGACAACCCATCAGCGAAGAGATGACAAATAAGCTGCAGCAATTTAATACCTTTCTTTCCTCTGTATATATAGCAACAGTTATGCATAAATGTAACGTTTGGTTGTATTTGAACCTGTATATTTTGGTTTAAAGTACAGAGAATCTTCCATGGTAAAAGACAACTTGGAGCAGTTTTCTGCCATATCAGTCAAATGCAAGACCAAAACACAAGCATTATCTTGCAATACCTGTCAACAATTGAGGCTTCCTGGATATTATGCGGATAGTTACAAAAACATTTTTCAAATATAAATTCATTGGCAAAATTCAGGAGCTTTAAATGTGCAATTATGGTAGGTTTTATATATTTAACTGCTGAATTTAAATATCAAGTCACACTTTTTGGAAAATGTCTCCATTGTAGTTTGAAGTGAGATAGCAAGAAGATGTATTATGTACTTCTTTTATCTGAATAGCCGGATATTGAGATAGGTAGCACTGACGTGCACCTGGATTAAAGTATGCTTTAAGGAATAGGTTCTCTGGAAATAAAGCACTGTACATATATTGTTTATTGTAATAAGGAATATATATTAATAAGAGTGTTCGGTGTAATTTAGAATGTTCTGCTCTCAGAATCTGACAATAAGCAAATATATCATAAGTGACTTTGCCTTAGAATTACTTTAATTTAATTATCTTCAAAGGACAACATGAAACCCTTTTCAAAATGATCTGTTCAATTGGTAATGCGTATCAAATGAGAGCGAGTGCGACTTTGATGATGGAGTTTGAATTGACTATGAAAAAGCACTATGAAGCCAAAACCTGACGAAAAATCTATAAAATGGAAGAAACAAACCAACTACATGTACAACGTTTCTTACTATTAGTGATATCTATCCCACTATCACACAATACATACTATTTGCGACATTTGAAGGCTTAACAGTCATCAGCCTCTTGCTAAAATAGTCCAGTAGCAAAAGTACGCGAAACAGATTCGGAATTATTTTTGAATCCTTATAAAATGACTCAAGAATGCTGCTGCACATGCAAGCTCATAATAATAAAGCTTGATTTTGTAAATGCACTTTATTACTGTCTATTGTGCAATAATTTTCGAACTTTATAATTATTAGCAAATAGTAATATACATTTGAATTTATACTAATCAACTTTTGTACAAGTCGATCGAAACATGTTGCAAGTACATAAGTAATGAATGCGTGGAATGACCCCCAAAGAAAATAACCCGTGTTCGACAGTCATATATCAGTGTATACTTGCCACAAAAGACTTAGCCCCTGGATAACTTGTGACCTGTTGAAATACCCATCATATAGCCGTATATACACTTCCTGGGCGTAACCAGATGCATTCAGAACATTGGCCCCTCGCTTTGTTCGTACTCCCAGGGACTAGACCCAAGGCAAACTGATTTGTGAGGTGGATAACACGACGTTGCGGAGCTTGGGGATTTTTTTTTTACGAACACTATAGGTTTCAACTTTGTATTATTTTCTTTAACTGGAACGTTTTCAGTTCATAACATGATATACATCACACACAATGTTTTTCACTTCACACGTGCTTATCAAGGGTTTTACTGAGCGCATTTATTTAGCCCGCATGCACGAAGTACAGGGAATTTAATGCTTTGACCCCAGCGTTGTTTACATCTGCGTCTGTTCGAGTGTCGGCGTCTGAGACAGTTGGCAGCTGATTTAGGTTTGTGATCACATTTTTAATTAAGACTGATATGACGGAATTATGTGTTTAAACTTCATAATTGTGTGCTCATTAGCACACTCCTGACCTGATTTTATATTTGTTTACCCAGCTGTGTAAATAGTTTCACAATTTATGTGGAAATATTTGAGGTCAAAATTTTTGGTTTTAGGTTTTTCCTTTATAAAGGAAAGAGTTAAACGTTTATGGTTTTGTTTGCTTGTACAAAACGTGTTGCATTGGATTTCACCGCAGAGTATATATATATATATATATATATATATATATATATATATATATATATATATATGCATAAAAATCTGTCCGAATGGTCATCGTTATATAGCAGACACCTGGTCTGAACGGTTATTTTAATCCCCCCGGCAAATTCCCTATATACAATTGTCATGTATATTACGGTCAGATGCTTTCCGCGGTCGGTGGCAGGGTGTTTCATAACCAGCTAATGGTTTCTCACTGCTTAAAGCGATCGTTGTAGCGTGTCGACAGTCACTGTTCGTGTATGCAAACTAAACTTTTGCTTCATGAGAAAGGCGCTATTCAGATAAATTTCTCAGTTCACTTGTACTGAGCGTACTCCAGTTGCATTGCTTGTGTGACTCAAAGGTGGCAATGTGACAAATTCGTTAGCGATACAATTTTTATTATTAGGGGAGAGGGTTGAAGCAATTCGTGTGCTGAAGGTGGAAAATGCAGTCGTGTTGCCGCAGGAGAAATGTGGATCGCCTTTTGTGCAGTGTTACAGGTATAGTTCGACATCTTCATCTATTTGTCTGTGAATTAAAGCTACCTCAGAAAACACAACATCATCTTTGAGGACATATACGAGTTACATCCCCTTGCATTGGTCAGGGGCATTCAATATATAAAACTTGTCTGTAAAGCCAGGATAAATTTATGTTTTTGTGTTACTAACAATATTGGTATCTGGCTTATATGCATTCCCTATTCATCACAGGTCTTTCACACAAAACGACTGCATTTTGATCTCAGCGAGTTGAGTAACTGATTAATCCAAATATTGGTTGAAATTTGAACAGCGGCTTCTAGGCCTAATTATACAAGTTGGCCGAACAAAGAATAATTCCACCCTTTTAGAGTCATATCTAAGTTGTTTTTTAGTAGTGCAATTAGTGTTTAGTCATGGTGCACAAAGCAAACTGAGATTGGCAACATTTTTAAGTCATTAATGATTCAATGTATATGATGGATTGAAGTGAGCAGGATACAGTAGGCCCTATATTCACACCATGAATGAGCGAAGAAATTACGTGAATAATTAGTTAATTGGACTATGATCGCTGTCTACGAATTCAGTGTCGCTAGGTGAGACTCACAATCACTCAAGTACTTTATCCTATTGTACTGCAAGCTAACATTATGCACACTGTCCTGTGAAGAAGGTACTCTTTTGCAAATCAAAATCAAAGATCATGGGTTTTTCGAGCTTCTAGCTCAACATCTTATTGTTATGTATGATGTTTATATAATGTTGTATATGTGTTTTGGGAGGTTATAAATGTTTCTTCACTTTAATATTTGCTTAAATCTTTATGTTTGTTAGGAAAAACATGTATAACTAGTGTCCTTGAATTAGGTTGTTTTGATCAATATGTTTTCTCAATTTGAAGGTCAAGATTGATTTTGTTTACAGTTAAAATTCCATTAAGATGACACTTATTCTAGAACATTCTGTCATGTGACCAATCTAGAACATTCTGTCATGTGACCAATCTTTATATATATCATGTTTGGTAGACATTTTGTTCAGTTCGACATTACCATCAGTCTTGTAAAGAGCTATTACAGTTGTGAAAATTCATTCCAAATTCTAAGAGAGGAATTATTTTAATTATTCATTGGATTATTAACAGTGCTCACAAACTTTTGGATTTTGGATTTTAATTGACAATTTTGGAATTTATGTGAACTTATTCAGAGATTTTGGAATACTTCATTTTGACTTCAACACATCAAGATTTCTAGTACATCAGGACTTTGGAGACCATTGGCACATAATAACATTCAAGAACACATTCTATATTTAGGACTTGTGATTAGAACATTCATTCTTATTGGATTATTAGGATACATAAAACACATTACTGTAAGTGACTTTTTGATTTTTCATTTTAATTATCTAGTAATAAATTGCTTGTTGATTTTTACTTGATTTGTTGGTTTCACTTTCTTTCTGTTACATTTTTCTTAGACCATAGAGTCGTAACATTATAAACAGGAATCATATCGCTCTTCCAACATAGATTTGACTGCTTCAAGCAGATTGCGATCTACCTTGGCTTGGCTTGGTCGCTTGACTAATTCCTACAAGATGCAGATTTTTGAAACGTCTATGTTAATCCAACATTGCTCACTCCCTATAATGCATAACGAAACACTGCCTGCTAACGGCCTATATCTTACTGGACTTGAACTGCTCCTACCAACAAAATATTTCCTATCGAAGGAAAACCAAAGATTGTTCAATAACATGGTAACTGCACGTGTTCTATGCCAAGTCTATATTATTTTAACAACCTGCCTCTAGCTGCATACAGAGGAAGAAAAATTAGTCTTCATTTTATGTTACATTTAATACGCTCGGTATGATTTTGTTTTCATTTTAGCAGGCTTTTGTCTGGAGACGCATCCAAACTAATTGAATGAATACCGCATCAAATTAAAACAAATTTGATTTTCTTTTCATTACAAGACTGAAACGTTGTTCGATATACGTTTAACTTATATCTTCGTGTGCACCCTAGTACGCGATCTTGTTCGTTACATGTATATAAAACCCCGTATAATAAAAATGCCAATCAAAACATTAATGCGGTGTGTTTTGCAGTAAAACTTTGATAAATACTCAATCATATAGTTAGCTTCTTTCCAGCAAAAGAAGAGTTTTTAATGTATTCATCAATGGAAAAAGGTAATATCGTATCGGTCACCTTGAGGTGACGTCATTTCCTTGGCAATCTGTTCCACTTTAATATTTAGAGTTACTGTCAGATTCGAGCACTTAACGTCTATTTAGAATTTCCTCTGGGCTTATTTCACTCTGTGTGTGTGTGTATGCGTGTGGATGGGTGGGTGTGGGTGGGTGGGTGCATGTTGATTTCAAGATTTCCATCACAGATGCCTCCACCGAAATTGTATGCAAGCTCCTTAAAAGTGCATGATTAGTGCTGTTTTCGACACTGGATCACAAGTGTACATTTTGGATGCCTTAGAATGGTTCTCATGACTCTTCTGAGGATAAATAAAATCGCTGTCGATGATGAATTGGGCACCACTATGAATATATTATGGTGATGATCATCATTGATGTTGCAATAATTGACTAAATATTGAACGCTGCAAATGCTAGCTATCTCTTTTATCTGATTCTCCGGAATATTCTCTTTCCTGAGTTTTAGCACATGGTGTTTATGTGCCCTGTGACTTAATAGCTTCTCATCTTCAAGGAGATCTGCTGCTCTGATAGAGGTATATTTGTTTACACATGTTGGTTGACTTTTGAACGAGTAATTATTTGATTTCATGTTTTCGGGATTTGTATTCGTGGCAACATAAAATGGATTTTACGCAAACATTATTCATAGGCTACATACCATAACCTGGATACATCAGATTGAAAGCAATGCCATCAATAAAGCAGTTTAGATGATGCCATTTGTTGACTTCCTCATTTTTGCTAGTTTTGCTGCACCATTCCCATAAATTTAAAACATAACTCATATCGAGAAAGTGGGTATGTATGGTATTTGCAACTTTGATGTGACTTATGTTTAGATGCGCATTGATTTTAAATTAGTGCAGCAAGCTAGTTAATCAAAAATAACATACACACAAATAACGAATGTACAAACCTATACTGTATGTGTGTGCTGCTGCATGTGGTCCATGAGGTACCATCTTTGGTTGATAGATATCTTAAGAATATTCATTATTCTAGCAGTAGAGTAATTGTGTTAAAACAAACTGAAAAATTACCCTTTCCTGGCCAGTCTTTTTTTTTGGAAGTTTATGGAAAGAAAACATCCATCATATATGCCATTTATAAATGACATTATGATTGTAAAGACAATTAGAAATGAAAATATATGATCTTAGAAAAGCATAATTGAACAAATATATATCTCTTTTAGAGAATACTCGCTGTTTTGAGTCGTGGCATTTTTTATTCCATCCAGAGGTATTATGTTACGAACGTATCTGAGACCATATTATAAAAGGAAGTGTGTTTTGGAGGCAATTTACGAATTAAAATACTGCGAATATGCGCCTTTGCAAAGAGTTGGCAATTGTCGATTTCTGTGTGAATCTGTTTATATTCTATATATTCACACGATAACAAGAGGAATACGTAAATGCACACTTTACTATCTGCAGGGCTATCATGTTTACACAATGTAAATAATATCTTACAAAAGCTACGCCTAATAACAGAGCTGCGCATCTTTTATTAATGATCGGCTACACATTAAGATGAAAACTAGCTAGATTTAATACTATTCTCACGTCGAACCATGATGATTCGCCACATTCCAATTCGTTCCTTTAAATGAAAGAAGATGACGTAAGGCATCACGTTTAACGCTTTTAGCATGAACTCTGCAAACTACCATACACTTTCCCATACTATCAAAACCTGAAGTACTCGCTACACGGAATGTCTTCCATATGACCGGTAATAGTGCTATCAAATATCATACAGCAATGTCCTGCAAAGTCAAGTATTTCTTGTGATTGAATCTATTGGCCTAGGAACACTGATATATATATATAACATGCACAACTTTGCATGCTGGAAGAATTTTAAGCAACTACACGAACCAGAAAACAGAAGAAAAGCTTAATTGATGCCACAACTATATCCAACATTTGTTTTAAAGACAACTAAACACAATACAAAACTGTACTTCATTGAGTATAATACAGTCGTTGACGTACACGTTGTTGCTGTCATTGTACTTATTGATTTTGTAGTTCCTTGGCCAATTTAGTTTAGAACAAGTATTTCAAACTCTCAATTTGACTCAACCCATTTAGCAGCATAACTTTGGAGATATGTATTAGAATGTAAGAACATCATTTACAAACTGTAGAGTGGGTACCTTGTATAGAGCAACACATATGTAACCCACGTATCAGAACAATTATTAAATGTATCAAATTCATACGTGTGACACAAAATGGAGTTATGATTAGAAAGATTGAAGGCGGAATGGTTAACTTTATTGAAGTACAAACACAAATCACTTCACACCCAAATATAAGAGCACGGAAAAACAAATACTGCGGCTATGGTTATACCGGTTTGACCCCAAACAATCACAAAATAAACTGAATCAGATCTTTGTAAAGAAAAATGACCAGTGTTCTACTTTTAACTTTTTATCTCCATCCAGCAGTAAGATACATAGGATTTCGTACAACTTTAACGATAAGCCAGTAATAACTGTTTCGAATATCTTAAAAATATACAAAGGATATATAAGACTAAGATTTTTTCTTAAACATTCTGGTGATTCCAACCCCTAAGTGCAAATGCTGCATTAGAAAAAGGATGAATAGCCTAATAAGGATAGACACAAAAATATATCTTAATAATAAAAGAAAGCTCGGAACTTCCACTTTTTCGTATATGTAACACATATGACGTTGCATTTTGCCAGCATCTAACTAAGAATAAAATAATAAGATCAATTAGTAACTAAATCAAACCGAACCTAGCAAAGTGACTAGATCAAGCTGTTCGTTGCTGAACGTGTGATTCGCAGTATCTTGTTATCTACAAAACAAAGGCAGAAAAAAGCATAACACGATGCGTAGCATTTGTCTGTGTATGTCGAATATCAAAATACAGTCACTGTTTCTAAAGGCTTGATGCAATTTATCTCTCTCTCTCTCTCTCTCTCTCTCTCTCACTCTCTATCTCTCTCTCTCTCTCTCTCTCTCTCTCTCTCTCTCTCTCTCTCTCTCTCTCTCTCTCTATATATATATATATATATATATATATATCTTGGGTTTTGGGGGTTTTTTTTCTTGATATGCTAATAAATCTGACTTTTCCCTATACGTCACTCTCTTAACGTTGAATCTTGCCAGCATCTAACTAAGAATATATTAAAAACAACCTTTTAGCAACTAGATCACATAGAGCATAGCACAGTAACTATAGTAACTATGTCAAGTGGTTCAATGTTGGACGTGTGATTCTCAATATCTTGCTATCTACAAACAAAACCAAAATAAACATTGAAAAAAAAGAAACATGCGCAGCATTTGTCATCATGCCCAATGTAATAACTTGAAATCTTGATGCAAAACATATCTTCTCAAATTGGACTAAAATGGTCAAGTATGTATTATTAAGTATGTGTTAATCGTGTGTTTTTGTTCTTTCGCATTTGTTCCAATAACACCACCATGTCAAAAGATAAGTAAATATACTTTAAATATATGTATCAATAAAGACTTTGTGTCTTTAACCTCTCTGCTAAATAGCTATACCTATTAGTTACGTTTTTGTTCTGTCCCAGTTTTAATATTTCCATATAATAATAATCAGGCCATATTTGATTGGCATTGGTATAATCCGTGGAAACTCTACATGTCTCTAGATTTAAAACACAGCGGTCGAACTATTATAAACGAATTTGCTGTTTTGGGGACATGTAACTTTTTTAATCATTTCACAATCGGACACAAACATAATAGAGGACTGGAATCATTTGTATAAATTAAACAAGACATTGATGCAAGGATGGTTTCCTTCCAACTTTGCTAACTTATTGTGATAATTTTAAAAAAATAAGTGTCTGAAGGGTTTTTTTTCTTTCTTTTATAACAGCGGCCATATTGATGACACAATTTATTTGTTTGTGTTCTAAACAAAGTTACCAAAATACCCAAATTAAATCTGTTCAGGTGTTTACGTAAGGCAATGTCAGTTAATCCAATCAATCAAGTTTGTAAATGATTAATCATGTGCTTCTATTGAAGTATGTGCACCTCGATAAGGATTGTCCAAGTTCATATTATCAACAACCATTTATTTTGTTTTAGTGAAGATTTATTAAAGTAAAGAAATGATTTTATGTTTGTTGGCGGATAGGCACCGGTTATGCATAGTACAATACCTATTTTATAGAATGCTCTCTTCAGATTTCTGGTAGGAGCTATTTGTATAGAGATCATTATAACTTGTCTAAGTATTAGCAAACGAGAAAAAATATAATGGTGTATAGGAATCATTCAAACAAAAAACACTATTGCAGGATGATCATTAAAGATATATATAATCAAACACATTGATCAAAGGTATTATATTCTCCGCTGCTTTCATCTAGATGGTTTTAGGTTATATATAATTCCACTTAATGAAACCTTAACACTTTAACCTTAACCTATCTTTCTTCTTACGGCTATACTTAAATGTTAACCCAGGTGTTTCGCAAGGATTTTACCACGTTGCTAATGGACAGGCATGTATAGATAATACATGTTTGCCTTTCGGAGAAAATACACCAAACTCCAAATTTATTGATATGTTGCCATCAACAGCCTAATGCTATCAAATGAAGAGAAGAAAACATAGAAGACGGCAAAATCGGGAGAAAAAACATGTTTAGCTATAACAGTTTGTTAAATGAAAGTTCTAGGAACAGCTTTAGCCTCAGAAAGTATGTGTATACGCCTCATAGTTCTTCACCACGTCCGATATGTGATTTATTAAAACCAGGTGCTTAATTACATTTTAAACAAAATATGTTCACATATTTCATTCTTTTAGAATGGATCCAAATTACGATTGTTCTCCTTACAAACTATAGTTCAACTTTATTACAAAGACTTTTACCCCAAACCCATTTCCTATTTTGTGACCTTTTAATCAATTTCTCACATTTCTTATATATATATATATATATATATATATATATATATATATATATATATATATATATATATATATTCTTTGAATTTACTCGATACTATTTTTCTTTCGGCGACGGGGTTGTTTCGTAATTTCTTACAATAACAGGCTAGAAAATCAAGAAAATTATATTACATTTGCATGATAATAAGGGCAATAATTCCTCATACATAGTGTAAACTCCCCCAATAAATGTATTGTTTATTAAGTACTAATGACAGACAAATAATATCTACAGGGTAAACGAGAAGAGGATGATGAGAAGAGAGCAGTAAGAAAATGCACTAACAAATCGTAATTAGTCACTAATACCAAGTGAGAATGCAGGTGATTTAGCATTTTGTTTGTTTTTATTTTTATTTTATTTTTTTGCTCTTTGTTTTCTTTTTTTTTTTTTTTGATTCTTTTTCTTTCTTTTTTAGTTTGTTCCCTTTTTACTTTAAAGACCATTTTTAAATATAGCATTGTACTTTTTCGTTCGTCGAAGTCGCAAGAGTCATTACGTTCTACTCCCTTAAAGATGCATTTTATTTCTCGAGCAGAACAATACTTGTTTCTGGACAAAAACTGACAATGGAGAAATTTTGACAAAGTAAACTAATCTATTTTAGTAACGTTTGATACCTTATTGAGTTTACATTCGCAAAGAATTCGAGAATATAGCTTGCATTGAAGGAAATACTGAATCCAAAGAAAATATATCCGATAAGGCGGATGTGCAAGATATAACACAAGCAAATATAAATATCTTCAATGAGGTAAGACATAAGACACATATTTATTTTGGAAATAAGTATGTGTCTCAATAACATAATAATGATCATGAACAAATAGGTCCTTTGAGTCCTTAAATAAAAGCAAACAACATCGTTTCTTCTTTTGCATTGATGTTCCTTGATATACAAAGTGACATTCAAAAAGGGGTGATAGCTCGATACATGTTTTACACTAAAGAAAATAAATTATGTCCTCAACTTCTTTTACAAATATTCTTACGATAATATACGACTATGTGCACGTGTCCGCATGCAAAACTGTGATGAACTAGGCACATATTTAAACAAAAAATCAGTTACATTCTGCAACCTGAGAGACCAGTGTAGAAATACATTTATATAGACCTTCCAAGTCCATTCTACTGACAATAAACTAAATATGAATGGGAATACGCACACACACATGTATATATAACTGTAATGCTTTTCGGGATAAATAAATTATAATTCCCATAATCTCCATGCACCCCAAACAAACGCTGTCTGATGTCGTATGTCTGAGTAGTAGTAGTAAACGGACTTTCTCTTTTCAGAACATATCGAGCATTTTAAGAATATGGACGATGAGGGCTATAGAGACCTCTAAGATCGCATGTTTTATTCACTGCTTTTATGAGACACAGTATATGTATATTCAAGTAGTTTTTCCCTTTTTATAAAAAAACAATTAACTCCTCCCACGCTATTCATTGTTGTTCTACCTACCTGTGACGGATTCAGTCTTTGAAATTTCTTGTGCTGGCACATGTCCTGTAATTGTTTCGATGGAGCTCAAATTTTCCACGCACACATTGAAGCCTTTCATTAAACGTTACCTATTTATTTCTAAAACTGTTTACCTCACTTTGTTCTTCTAAACCTGTTTTCTTGCGTTTGTTGAGTTATTGCCTCTGTTAAATGAAGTCATTTCGGATAAAGGCAGACGAACGATCTACATTCCTTTCAGGATAATGCCTCTTTAATTTGGGTGATAGACCGACACACGTTTAATTTAAAAAAATATATTTCCTCAAATTCTTTCCCAAATATTAATTTTATAATATACGACTTTGTACACATGTCTGCATGCAAAACTGTCACAAACTAGGCACATGTTCAAACAATAAATAATTACATGCTGCGACATGTGAGAGTAGTGTAGAAATACATTTCTATAGACGTTTTAAATCCATTCTACTGAAAAGAAACTAATTAGAAATGGATATATATATATGTATATATATATATATATATACATATATATATATAAGTATATATCTATATATATATATATATATATATATATATATATATATATATATATATATATATATATACTGTCATGCTTTTCGGGACAATTACATTATAATTCCTATAATTTGCATGCAGCCCAAACAAACGCCGTCTGATGTCGTATTTATTAATTGTTGTTCTACCTACCTGTCACGGATTCTGTCCTTGAAACTTCTATTGCTGGCACTGTGAAATACATGAAAGACAATTTATAAAGCATATGTATCCAGATTGTTTCACTAGTTTGGGATATTGTATGCGGCTTAAACATAGTGTCATTTAATTGTTCGCATGGAAGTCAAGTTTTCCACGCACACATTAAAAACTTTCATTAAACGTTACATATATGCTTACATGTCATGGTTCGCATGGCAGACGATATAATTTGCAAGCACACATTAAAGACTTTCATTAAATATTTCCCAATTGTCTTTTTGTTCTCTCTCTCTCATTCATTTTTCTTTTTTGTTCTTCTGTTTGTTCTTCTAAGCATATTTTTTCATTTTCATGAGTTATTTATTCTTTTACGTTAGGTCAGTTCCGATAAAGACAGATGAATGATATACATCCCGTTCAGGACAATACCTCTAGAGCAGCTTGTTCCTTCGACTTTAGGGTAAATTGTCCTCTTTTAAACGCATTTTTATTATCCAAGAGACGAACCTTTCCAGACATGTTCGTCTGAAGAGAAATTTGCTCTGGGGAGGTTCTTCCGTATTTATCGTTTAGATTATTGAATTTCCATTCCATGGGTTTTGAACTGTTTCATAGCTATCTTTCATGAAGGTTGTTGTCTACTCTCAAGTCATTCCCCCCAGCATAATCATTCCATGTCATTTGCCTAATATAAATATATTATTCATAGTTGCTATTGATGTTTCACGCTTAAATCACCTTTCGTGAGACAGGCTTTGACTTTTATCACACTTAAAAGCCATTCTTTGTCTTTAGAAGTAAAAAGGTTATCTAACGGAATGAATCTTACAAGAAAGAAAGAAATTCTCACACTAATTGAAATGTAAACAACATGATACAGGGGGACATTTTATTCGTGTTACATGTAATTTCTGACGCCTATGGAAATGTAATCATTACACCCCAACTTTATCATGAATCTGAATGTTGCCTACACAAAATATATACATAATTCTTACAATATTCATATATCACGAGAAGTTTTGATTAATATGACTTCTGTAAAGGCTTACTAACTAGATTATCTGTTCATGTTGTTTCAAATGTGAACTCGATTCTGTTTTCAGCTAGAAAATGTCTTGTTTATAATCTACAAGGCCGTCCACATGTTGTTTTGTGTTTCGTTTTGTTTTTCGCTGGAGGGGCTGTCTACTCGTTTCTTTCTATATCAAGCTAGAAACTTCAAAACATTTTATTACATTTGAATGGCAATAATGGGAATTATCTCCCATCATTACTGTAAACTACCCAATAGATTTATTGTGTATTAAGTACTAGTGATATCATTGTAATGTCTCATATCAAATTGGCAAGAGACGCTGCGCTCTATTTCCTAAACGTTTAATTTTGTTTCTTCAGCGGATCAATACATTTATCTGGACACAAACTGACAATAGAGTAAGTTTAGCAAAGGTACAAAGGTAAACTAATGTTTATTATTAGAGCTTTTAGTTCTTATTGGCTTTACATTTAGGAAAATATCGAAAATACAACCTGCATAGTAGGAAATATTGAAGCCAATATAAAGTATATCCGATAAGGAGGAAATACAAGATAGATCTGAATACAATATCAATATCTCCAATGAAGTAAAAACATAAGATAGATACTTCTTTTGGAAAGGAAGGTGTGATTCAATAACAAAATAACGTTCCTGAAACAAAATAGATTCTTTCAGTACTTAAATAAAAGCAAATGACATTGTTTATGTTTATTGTATGATATTGATTTTACCCGATGTGCAAGACACATTCAAATTTGGTGGATAGACCGATACATGGTTCATTTTAAAAAAATAAAAAAATAAAAATTCCACAATCTATTTCACAAATAATCTTGTTATAATATACGATCTTGTACATGTATCTGTAAGCAAGCCTGTCACAAACTAAGCGCATATGTAAGCAATAAATAAGTGACATGTACCGACCTGATAAGGTAGTGCAGAAGTATTTTTTTTTAAATACCTTGTCAGCCCATTCTACTGACAATAAATACGTGGTAATGGGAGGACACCCTCACACATCCACACCCACACACATATATGTATATATATATATATATATATATATATATATATATATATATATATATATATCCGTGATGTTTTTCGGGATAAGTAGATGATAAATCCCATAATTTCGTTGCGTGCAACCTTAACACACCTTCTGATGTATTGTATATGAATAGCAGTGAACATGATGTGTTAGATCAGAACATTTCGGATATTTTAGAAATATGGATGATGACTATTATGAAGACCTTTACGATCACATCATTGATTCACTGCTTTGATTGGACATACTATGTTTATTTTATTTTTTTCAACGTCTCTCTCGCTAATAGTTTTCATTGTCCTACCCGGGACTGATTCTGTCTTTAAAACGTCTTTTGATGGCACTGAAAAGATGTGATAGGCAATGTATAAAGTATATTTCGGCAGACTGTGTCCACACATTGTGATATAATGTAAGTTAACACTACTGTCACGTGATGGTTTGCATGGTAGTTGATCTGTTGTGCATGTACACATTGAAGTTGATGATTAAACATTTCCTAAGTTCGTTTAATGTGTTTACTTTAGTTCGTTCTTCTAAACATGTTTCTTCAGCTTGATGAGTTAATTCCTGTTTCAAATTAAGTCAGTTCAGATAAAGAAAGACCAATAACGTCAATTTAATTGATGACAATAGCTCTAGAGCAGTTTGTCCCTGTGACTTTTTTGTACATTTTCCTCTTTTAAACCCATTTTTATTTTCCTGGAGATGAACCTCTCACCTAATATAAATATAGTATGCATAGTTGCTAATGATATTTCTTGAGACAGGTTTTGGCTTTAATCACTCTTAAAAACCATCCATTGTCTTCAGAAATAAGACAGGTTATCTAACATAATGAGTCTTACAAGTAAAGAAATAAATATCGACACTAGTTATACACATTATGCAACAAGTTGCAATTGAACATTTAATGCACGTTACATGTAATTTTCGATACGATTGATTTGATTCAAATCATGCTAAGACTCTAAAGCTATAAAGTGGACTTGAAAGTTTGATGGACTAATGAATGCAGTGACAAATTTACGAAGTAATTTCTGCTTTTTGCAACATTTGGAAAACATTGCGGGACAATATGTCAGTCCCATTGCAAAAGCATTCTTTTGAAAAGGATGCATATGTACAAGCGTTACCTTGCACAGTAATCAGTAGTATTCCAAATATATTGGAACTTTATCAAAACTGTTCATTTCCAATCCTACTGAAACACATTCTCTGAGGCAAACATAAACATCAGGCACGAGAAATCAAATCAGGTAAGTTTTTCCCTCTTTCTCTCCTGGTAAAAACAATTGCTCATTGTACAGTTTTAACTGGACGAAAAACTATGCTGAAGCCATTTTCAAGTAAGAAAAGTTACTGTAGAGTAATTGCTTGAAGGAGATATTACTCTGAAAGCCTATATTGCTGCTAGTACGCGATCTTGTTCGTTACATGTATATAAAACCCCGTATAATAAAAATGCCAATCAAAACATTAATGCGGTGTGTTTTGCAGTAAAACTTTGATAAATACTCAATCATATAGTTAGCTTCTTTCCAGCAAAAGAAGAGTTTTTAATGTATTCAACAATGGAAAAAGGTAATATCGTATCGGTCACCTTGAGGTGACGTCATTTCCTTGGCAATCTGTTCCACTTTAATATTTAGAGTTACTGTCAGATTCGAGCACTTAACGTCTATTTAGAATTTCCTCTGGGCTTATTTCACTCTCTGTGTGTGTGTATGCGTGTGGATGGGTGGGTGTGGGTGGGTGGGTGCATGTTGATTTCAAGATTTCCATCACAGATGCCTCCACCGAAATTGTATGCAAGCTCCTTAAAAGTGCATGATTAGTGCTGTTTTCGACACTGGATCACAAGTGTACATTTTGGATGCCTTAGAATGGTTCTCATGACTCTTCTGAGGATAAATAAAATCGCTGTCGATGATGAATTGGGCACCACTATGAATATATTATGGTGATGATCATCATTGATGTTGCAATAATTGACTAAATATTGAACGCTGCAAATGCTAGCTATCTCTTTTATCTGATTCTCCGGAATATTCTCTTTCCTGAGTTTTAGCACATGGTGTTTATGTACCCTGTGACTCAATAGCTTCTCATCTTCAAGGAGATCTGCTGCTCTGATAGAGGTATATTTGTTTACACATGTTGGTTGACTTTTGAACGAGTAATTATTTGATTTCATGTTTTCGGGATTTGTGTTCGTGGCAACATAAAATGGATTTTACGCAAACATTATTCATAGGCTACATACCATAACCTGGATACATCAGATTGAAAGCAATGCCATCAATAAAGCAGTTTAGATGATGCCATTTGTTGACTTCCTCATTTTTGCTAGTTTTGCTGCACCATTCCCATAACTTTAAAACATAACTCATATCGAGAAAGTGGGTATGTATGGTATTTTCAACTTTGATGTGACTTATGTTTAGATGCGCATTGATTTTAAATTAGTGCAGCAAGCTAGTTAATCAAAAATAACATACACACAAATAACGAATGTACAAACCTATACTGTATGTGTGTGCTGCTGCATGTGGTCCATGAGGTACCATCTTTGGTTGATAGATATCTTAAGAATATTCATTATTCTAGCAGTAGAGTAATTGTGTTAAAACAAACTGAAAAATTACCCTTTCCTGGCCAGTCTTTTTTTTTGGAAGTTTATGGAAAGAAAACATCCATCATATATGCCATTTATAAATGACATTATGATTGTAAAGACAATTAGAAAAGAAAATATATGATCCTAGAAAAGCATAATTGAACAAATATATATCTCTTTTAGAGAATACGCGCTGTTTTGAGTCGTGGCATTTTTTATTCCATCCAGAGGTATTATGTTACGAAAGTATCTGAGACCATATTATAAAAGGAAGTGTGTGTTGGAGGCAATTTACGAATTAAAATACTGCGAATATGCGCCTTTGCAAAGAGTTGGCAATTGTCGATTTCTGTGTGAATCTGTTTATATTCTATATATTCACACGATAACAAGAGGAATACGTAAATGCACACTTTACTATCTGCAGGGCTATCATGTTTACACAATGTAAATAATATCTTACAAAAGCTACGCCTAATAACAGAGCTGCGCATCTTTTATTAATGATCGGCTACACATTAAGATGAAAACTAGCTAGATTTAATACTATTCTCACGTCGAACCATGATGATTCGCCACATTCCAATTCGTTCCTTTAAATGAAAGAAGATGACGTAAGGCATCACGTTTAACGCTTTTAGCATGAACTCTGCAAACTACCATACACTTTCCCATACTATCAAAACCTGAAGTACTCGCCACACGGAATGTCTTCCATATGACCGGTAATAGTGCTATCAAATATCATACAGCAATGTCCTGCAAAGTCAAGTATTTCTTGTGATTGAATCTATTGGCCTAGGAACACTGATATATATATATATAACATGCACAACTTTGCATGCTGGAAGAATTTTAAGAGACTACACGAACCAGAAAACAGAAGAAAAGCTTAATTGATGCCACAACTATATCCAACATTTGTTTTAAAGACAACTAAACACAATACAAAACTGTACTTCATTGAGTATAATACAGTCGTTGACGTACACGTTGTTGCTGTCATTGTACTTATTGATTTTGTAGTTCCTTGGCCAATTTAGTTTAGAACAAGTATTTCAAACTCTCAATTTGACTCAACCCATTTAGCAGCATAACTTTGGAGATATGTATTAGAATGTAAGAACATCATTTACAAACTGTAGAGTGGGTACCTTGTATAGAGCAACACATATGTAACCCACGTATCAGAACAATTATTAAATGTATCAAATTCATACGTGTGACACAAAATGGAGTTATGATTAGAAAGATTGAAGGCGGAATGGTTAACTTTATTGAAGTACAAACACAAATCACTTCACACCCAAATATAAGAGCACGGAAAAACAAATACTGCGGCTATGGTTATACCGGTTTGACCCCAAACAATCACAAAATAAACTGAATCAGATCTTTGTAAAGAAAAATGACCAGTGTTCTACTTTTAACTTTTTATCTCCATCCAGCAGTAAGATACATAGGATTTCGTACAACTTTAACGATAAGCCAGTAATAACTGTTTCGAATATCTTAAAAATATACAAAGGATATATAAGACTAAGATTTTTTCTTAAACATTCTGGTGATTCCAACCCCTAAGTGCAAATGCTGCATTAGAAAAAGGATGAATAGCCTAATAAGGATAGACACAAAAATATATCTTGATAATAAAAGAAAGCTCGGAACTTCCACTTTTTCGTATATGTAACACATATGACGTTGCATTTTGCCAGCATCTAACTAAGAATAAAATAATAAGATCAATTAGTAACTAAATCAAACCGAACCTAGCAAAGTGACTAGATCAAGCTGTTCGTTGCTGAACGTGTGATTCCCAGTATCTTGTTATCTACAAAACAAAGGCAGAAAAAAGCATAACACGATGCGTAGCATTTGTCTATGTATGTCGAATATCAAAATACAGTCACTGTTTCTAAAGGTTTGATGCAATTTATCTCTCTCTCTCTCTCTCTCTCTCTCTCTATATATATATATATATATATATATATATATATATATATATATATATATCCTGGGTTTTGTGGTTTTTTTTTTCTTGATATGCTAATAAATCTGACTTTTCCCTATACGTCACTCTCTTAACGTTGAATCTTGCCAGCATCTAACTAAGAATATATTAAAAACAACCTTTTAGCAACTAGATCACATAGAGCATAGCACAGTAACTATAGTAACTATGTCAAGTGGTTCAATGTTGGACGTGTGATTCTCAATATCTTGCTATCTACAAACAAAACCAAAATAAACATTGAAAAAAAAGAAACATGCGCAGCATTTGTCATCATGCCCAATGTAATAACTTGAAATCTTGATGCAAAACATATCTTCTCAAATTGGACTAAAATGGTCAAGTATGTATTATTAAGTATGTGTTAATCGTGTGTTTTTGTTCTTTCGCATTTGTTCCAATAACACCACCATGTCAAAAGATAAGTAAATATACTTTAAATATATGTATCAATAAAGACTGTGTGTCTTTAACCTCTCTGCTAAATAGCTATACCTATTAGTTACGTTTTTGTTCTGTCCCAGTTTTAATATTTCCATATAATAATAATCAGGCCATATTTGATTGGCATTGGTATAATCCGTGGAAACTCTACATGTCTCTAGATTTAAAACACAGCGGTCGAACTATTATAAACGAATTTGCTGTTTTGGGGACATGTAACCTTTTTTAATCATTTCACAATCGGACACAAACATAATAGAGGACTGGAATCATTTGTATAAATTAAACAAGACATTGATGCAAGGATGGTTTCCTTCCAACTTTGCTAACTTATTGTGATAATTTTAAAAAAATAAGTGTCTGAAGGTTTTTTTTTCTTTCTTTTATAACAGCGGCCATATTGATGACACAATTTATTTGTTTGTGTTCTAAACAAAGTTACCAAAATACCCAAATTAAATCTGTTCAGGTGTTTACGTAAGGCAATGTCAGTTAATCCAATCAATCAAGTTTGTAAATGATTAATCATGTGCTTCTATTGAAGTATGTGCACCTCGATAAGGATTGTCCAAGTTCATATTATCAACAACCATTTATTTTGTTTTAGTGAAGATTTATTAAAGTAAAGAAATGATTTTATGTTTGTTGGCGGATATGCACCGGTTATGCATAGTACAATACCTATTTTATAGAATGCTCTCTTCAGATTTCTGGTAGGAGCTAGTTGTATAGAGATCATTATAACTTGTCTAAGTATTAGCAAACGAGAAAAAATATAATGGTGTATAGGAATCATTCAAACAAAAAACACTATTGCAGGATGATCATTAAAGATATATATATAATCAAACACATTGATCAAAGGTATTATATTCTCCGCTGCTTTCATCTAGATGGTTTTAGGTTATATATAATTCCACTTAATGAAACCTTAACACTTTAACCTTAACCTATCTTTCTTCTTACGGCTATACTTAAATGTTAACCCAGGTGTTTCGCAAGGATTTTACCACGTTGCTAATGGACAGGCATGTATAGATAATACATGTTTGCCTTTCGGAGAAAATACACCAAACTCCAAATTTATTGATATGTTGCCATCAACAGCCTAATGCTATCAAATGAAGAGAAGAAAACATAGAAGACGGCAAAATCGGGAGAAAAAACATGTTTAGCTATAACAGTTTGTTAAATGAAAGTTCTAGGAACAGCTTTAGCCTCAGAAAGTATGTGTATACGCCTCATAGTTCTTCACCACGTCCGATATGTGATTTATTAAAACCAGGTGCTTAATTACATTTTAAACAAAATATGTTCACATATTTCATTCTTTTAGAATGGATCCAAATTACGATTGTTCTCCTTACAAACTATAGTTCAACTTTATTACAAAGACTTTTACCCCAAACCCATTTCCTATTTTGTGACCTTTTAATCAATTTCTCACATTTCTTATATATATATATATATATATATATATATATATATATATATATATATATATATATATATATATATATATATATTCTTTGAATTTACTCGATACTATTTTTCTTTCGGCGACGGGGTTGTTTCGTAATTTCTTACAATAACAGGCTAGAAAATCAAGAAAATTATATTACATATGCATGATAATAAGGGCAATAATTCCTCATACATAGTGTAAACTCCCCCAATAAATGTATTGTTTATTAAGTACTAATGACAGACAAATAATATCTACAGGGTAAACGAGAAGAGGATGATGAGAAGAGAGCAGTAAGAAAATGCACTAACAAATCGTAATTAGTCACTAATACCAAGTGAGAATGCAGGTGATTTAGTATTTTGTTTGTTTTTATTTTTATTTTATTTTTTTGCTCTTTGTTTTCTTTTTTTTTTGATTCTTTTTCTTTCCTTTTTAGTTTGTTCCCTTTTTACTTTAAAGACCATTTTTAAATATAGCATTGTACTTTTTCGTTCGTCGAAGTCGCAAGAGTCATTACGTTCTACTCCCTTAAAGATGCATTTTATTTCTCGAGCAGAACAATACTTGTTTCTGGACAACAACTGACAATGGAGAAATTTTGACAAAGTAAACTAATCTATTTTAGTAACGTTTGATACCTTATTGAGTTTACATTCGCAAAGAATTCGAGAATATAGCTTGCATTGAAGGAAATACTGAATCCAAAGAAAATATATCCGATAAGGCGGATGTGCAAGATATAACACAAGCAAATATAAATATCTTCAATGAGGTAAGACATAAGACACATATTTATTTTGGAAATCAGTATGTGCCTCAATAACATAATACTGATCATGAACAAATAGGTCATTTGAGTCCTTAAATAAAAGCAAACAACATCGTTTCTTCTTTTGCATTGATGTTCCTTGATATACAAAGGGACATTCAAATAGGGGTGATAGCTCGATACATGTTTTACACTAAAGAAAATAAATTATGTCCTCAACTTCTTTTACAAATATTCTTACGATAATATACGACTATGTGCACGTGTCCGCATGCAAAACTGTGATGAACTAGGCACATATTTAAACAAAAAATCAGTTACATTCTGCAACCTGAGAGACCAGTGTAGAAATACATTTATATAGACCTTCCAAGTCCATTCTACTGACAATAAACTAAATATGAATGGGAATACGCACACACACATGTATATATAACTGTAATGCTTTTCGGGATAAATAAATTATAATTCCCATAATCTCCATGCACCCCAAACAAACGCTGTCTGATGTCGTATGTCTGAGTAGTAG
This sequence comes from Margaritifera margaritifera, assembly GCA_029931535.1. Classification (NCBI taxonomy): domain Eukaryota; kingdom Metazoa; phylum Mollusca; class Bivalvia; order Unionida; family Margaritiferidae; genus Margaritifera; species Margaritifera margaritifera. The sequence goes on from JAQPZY010001502.1 coordinate 3,017,996, forward strand.
TAGTAAACGGAATTTCTCTTTTCAGAACATATCGAGCATTTTAAGAATATGGACGATGAGGGCTATAGAGACCTCTAAGATCGCATGTTTTATTCACTGCTTTTATGAGACACAGTATATGTATATTCAAGTAGTTTTTCCCTTTTTATAAAAAAACAATTAACTCCTCCCACGCTATTCATTGTTGTTCTACCTACCTGTGACGGATTCAGTCTTTGAAATTTCTTGTGCTGGCACATGTCCTGTAATTGTTTCGATGGAGCTCAAATTTTCCACGCACACATTGAAGCCTTTCATTAAACGTTACCTATTTATTTCTAAAACTGTTTACCTCACTTTGTTCTTCTAAACCTGTTTTCTTGCGTTTGTTGAGTTATTGCCTCTGTTAAATGAAGTCATTTCGGATAAAGGCAGACGAACGATCTACATTCCTTTCAGGATAATGCCTCTTTAATTTGGGTGATAGACCGACACACGTTTAATTTAAAAAAATATATTTCCTCAAATTCTTTCCCAAATATTAATTTTATAATATACGACTTTGTACACATGTCTGCATGCAAAACTGTCACAAACTAGGCACATGTTCAAACAATAAATAATTACATGCTGCGACATGTGAGAGTAGTGTAGAAATACATTTCTATAGACGTTTTAAACCCATTCTACTGAAAAGAAACTAATTAGAAATGGATATATATATATGTATATATATATATATATATACATATATATATATATAAGTATATATATATATATATATATATATATATATATATATATATATATATATATATATATATATACTGTCATGCTTTTCGGGACAATTACATTATAATTCCTATAATTTGCATGCAGCCCAAACAAACGCCGTCTGATGTCGTATTTATTAATTGTTGTTCTACCTACCTGTCACGGATTCTGTCCTTGAAACTTCTATTGCTGGCACTGTGAAATACATGAAAGACAATTTATAAAGCATATGTATCCAGATTGTTTCACTAGTTTGGGATATTGTATGCGGCTTAAACATAGTGTCATTTAATTGTTCGCATGGAAGTCAAGTTTTCCACGCACACATTAAAAACTTTCATTAAACGTTACATATATGCTTACATGTCATGGTTCGCATGGCAGACGATATAATTTGCAAGCACACATTAAAGACTTTCATTAAATATTTCCCAATTGTCTTTTTGTTCTCTCTCTCTCATTCATTTTTCTTTTTTGTTCTTCTGTTTGTTCTTCTAAGCATATTTTTTCATTTTCATGAGTTATTTATTCTTTTACGTTAGGTCAGTTCCGATAAAGACAGATGAATGATATACATCCCGTTCAGGACAATACCTCTAGAGCAGCTTGTTCCTTCGACTTTAGGGTAAATTGTCCTCTTTTAAACGCATTTTTATTATCCAAGAGACGAACCTTTCCAGACATATTCGTCTGAAGAGAAATTTGCTCTGGGGAGGTTCTTCCGTATTTATCGTTTAGATTATTGAATTTCCATTCCATGGGTTTTGAACTGTTTCATAGCTATCTTTCATGAAGGTTGTTGTCTACTCTCAAGTCATTCCCCCAGCATAATCATTCCATGTCATTTACCTAATATAAATATATTATTCATAGTTGCTATTGATGTTTCACGCTTAAATCACCTTTCGTGAGACAGGCTTTGACTTTTATCACACTTAAAAGCCATTCTTTGTCTTTAGAAGTAAAAAGGTTATCTAACGGAATGAATCTTACAAGAAAGAAAGAAATTCTCACACTAATTGAAATGTAAACAACATGATACAGGGGGACATTTTATTCGTGTTACATGTAATTTCTGACGCCTATGGAAATGTAATCATTACACCCCAACTTTATCATGAATCTGAATGTTGCCTACACAAAATATATACATAATTCTTACAATATTCATATATCACGAGAAGTTTTGATTAATATGACTTCTGTAAAGGCTTACTAACTAGATTATCTGTTCATGTTGTTTCAAATGTGAACTCGATTCTGTTTTCAGCTAGAAAATGTCTTGTTTATAATCTACAAGGCCGTCCACATGTTGTTTTGTGTTTCGTTTTGTTTTTCGCTGGAGGGGCTGTCTACTCGTTTCTTTCTATATCAAGCTAGAAACTTCAAAACATTTTATTACATTTGAATGGCAATAATGGGAATTATCTCCCATCATTACTGTAAACTACCCAATAGATTTATTGTGTATTAAGTACTAGTGATATCATTGTAATGTCTCATATCAAATTGGCAAGAGACGCTGCGCTCTATTTCCTAAACGTTTAATTTTGTTTCTTCAGCGGATCAATACATTTATCTGGACACAAACTGACAATAGAGTAAGTTTAGCAAAGGTACAAAGGTAAACTAATGTTTATTATTAGAGCTTTTAGTTCTTATTGGCTTTACATTTAGGAAAATATCGAAAATACAACCTGCATAGTAGGAAATATTGAAGCCAATATAAAGTATATCCGATAAGGAGGAAATACAAGATAGATCTGAATACAATATCAATATCTCCAATGAGGTAAAAACATAAGATAGATACTTCTTTTGGAAAGGAAGGTGTGATTCAATAACAAAATAACGTTCCTGAAACAAAATAGATTCTTTCAGTACTTAAATAAAAGCAAATGACATTGTTTATGTTTATTGTATGATATTGATTTTACCCGATGTGCAAGACACATTCAAATTTGGTGGATAGACCGATACATGGTTCATTTTAAAAAAATAAAAAAATAAAAATTCCACAATCTATTTCACAAATAATCTTGTTATAATATACGATCTTGTACACGTATCTGTAAGCAAGCCTGTCACAAACTAAGCGCATATGTAAGCAATAAATAAGTGACATGTACCGACCTGATAAGGTAGTGCAGAAGTATTTTTTTTAAATACCTTCTCAGCCCATTCTACTGACAATAAATACGTGGTAATGGGAGGACACCCTCACACATCCACACCCACACACATATATGTATATATATATATATATATATATATATAGATATATATATATATATATATATATATCCGTGATGTTTTTCGGGATAAGTAGATGATAAATCCCATAATTTCGTTGCGTGCAACCTTAACACACCTTCTGATGTATTGTATATGAATAGCAGTGAACATGATGTGTTAGATCAGAACATTTCGGATATTTTAGAAATATGGATGATGACTATTATGAAGACCTTTACGATCACATCATTGATTCACTGCTTTGATTGGACATACTATGTTTATTTTATTTTTTTCAACGTCTCTCTCGCTAATAGTTTTCATTGTCCTACCTGGGACTGATTCTGTCTTTAAAACGTCTTTTGATGGCACTGAAAAGATGTGATAGGCAATGTATAAATTATATTTTATCAGACTGTGTCCACACATTGTGATATAATGTAAGTTAACACTACTGTCACGTGATGGTTTGCATGGTAGTTGATCTGTTGTGCATGTACACATTGAAGTTGATGATTAAACATTTCCTAAGTTCGTTTAATGTGTTTACTTTAGTTCGTTCTTCTAAACATGTTTCTTCAGCTTGATGAGTTAATTCCTGTTTCAAATTAAGTCAGTTCAGATAAAGAAAGACCAATAACGTCAATTTAATTGATGACAATAGCTCTAGAGCAGTTTGTCCCTGTGACTTTTTTGTACATTTTCCTCTTTTAAACCCATTTTTATTTTCCTGGAGATGAACCTCTCACCTAATATAAATATAGTATGCATAGTTGCTAATGATATTTCTTGAGACAGGCTTTGGCTTTAATCACTCTTAAAAACCATCCATTGTCTTCAGAAATAAGACAGGTTATCTAACAGAATGAGTCTTACAAGTAAAGAAATAAATATCGACACTAGTTATACACATTATGCAACAAGTTGCAATTGAACATTTAATGCACGTTACATGTAATTTTCGATACGATTGATTTGATTCAAATCATGCTAAGACTCTAAAGCTATAAAGTGGACTTGAAAGTTTGATGGACTAATGAATGCAGTGACAAATTTACGAAGTAATTTCTGCTTTTTGCAACATTTGGAAAACATTGCGGGACAATAAGTCAGTCCCATTGCAAAAGCATTCTTTTGAAAAGGATGCATATGTACAAGCGTTACCTTGCACAGTAATCAGTAGTATTCCAAGTATATTGGAACTTTATCAAAACTGTTCATTTCCAATCTTACTGAAACACATTCTCTGAGGCAAACATAAACATCAGGCACGAGAAATCAAATCAGGTAAGTTTTTCCCTCTTTCTCTCCTAGTAAAAACAATTGCTCATTGTACAGTTTTAACTGGACGAAAAACTATGCTGAAGCCATTTTCAAGTAAGAAAAGTTACTGTAGTGTAATTGCTTGAAGGAGATATTACTCTGAAAGCCTATATTGCTGCTAGTACGCGATCTTGTTCGTTACATGTATATAAAACCCCGTATAATAAAAATGCCAATCAAAACATTAATGCGGTGTGTTTTGCAGTAAAACTTTGATAAATACTCAATCATATAGTTAGCTTCTTTCCAGCAAAAGAAGAGTTTTTAATGTATTCAACAATGGAAAAAGGTAATATCGTATCGGTCACCTTGAGGTGACGTCATTTCCTTGGCAATCTGTTCCACTTTAATATTTAGAGTTACTGTCAGATTCGAGCACTTAACGTCTATTTAGAATTTCCTCTGGGCTTATTTCACTCTCTGTGTGTGTGTATGCGTGTGGATGGGTGGGTGTGGGTGGGTGGGTGCATGTTGATTTCAAGATTTCCATCACAGATGCCTCCACCGAAATTGTATGCAAGCTCCTTAAAAGTGCATGATTAGTGCTGTTTTCGACACTGGATCACAAGTGTACATTTTGGATGCCTTAGAATGGTTCTCATGACTCTTCTGAGGATAAATAAAATCGCTGTCGATGATGAATTGGGCACCACTATGAATATATTATGGTGATGATCATCATTGATGTTGCAATAATTGACTAAATATTGAACGCTGCAAATGCTAGCTATCTCTTTTATCTGATTCTCCGGAATATTCTCTTTCCTGAGTTTTAGCACATGGTGTTTATGTACCCTGTGACTTAATAGCTTCTCATCTTCAAGGAGATCTGCTGCTCTGATAGAGGTATATTTGTTTACACATGTTGGTTGACTTTTGAACGAGTAATTATTTGATTTCATGTTTTCGGGATTTGTATTCGTGGCAACATAAAATGGATTTTACGCAAACATTATTCATAGGCTACATACCATAACCTGGATACATCAGATTGAAAGCAATGCCATCAATAAAGCAGTTTAGATGATGCCATTTGTTGACTTCCTCATTTTTGCTAGTTTTGCTGCACCATTCCCATAACTTTAAAACATAACTCATATCGAGAAAGTGGGTATGTATGGTATTTGCAACTTTGATGTGACTTATGTTTAGATGCGCATTGATTTTAAATTAGTGCAGCAAGCTAGTTAATCAAAAATAACATACACACAAATAACGAATGTACAAACCTATACTGTATGTGTGTGCTGCTGCATGTGGTCCATGAGGTACCATCTTTGGTTGATAGATATCTTAAGAATATTCATTATTCTAGCAGTAGAGTAATTGTGTTAAAACAAACTGAAAAATTACCCTTTCCTGGCCAGTCTTTTTTTTTGGAAGTTTATGGAAAGAAAACATCCATCATATATGCCATTTATAAATGACATTATGATTGTAAAGACAATTAGAAAAGAAAATATATGATCCTAGAAAAGCATAATTAAACAAATATATATCTCTTTTAGAGAATACGCGCTGTTTTGAGTCGTGGCATTTTTTATTCCATCCAGAGGTATTATGTTACGAAAGTATCTGAGACCGTACTATAAAAGGAAGTGTGTGTTGGAGGCAATTTACGAATTAAAATACTGCGAATATGCGCCTTTGCAAAGAGTTGGCAATTGTCGATTTCTGTGTGAATCTGTTTATATTCTATATATTCACACGATAACAAGAGGAATACGTAAATGCACACTTTACTATCTGCAGGGCTATCATGTTTACACAATGTAAATAATATCTTACAAAAGCTACGCCTAATAACAGAGCTGCGCATCTTTTATTAATGATCGGCTACACATTAAGATGAAAACTAGCTAGATTTAATACTATTCTCACGTCGAACCATGATGATTCGCCACATTCCAATTCGTTCCTTTAAATGAAAGAAGATGACGTAAGGCATCACGTTTAACGCTTTTAGCATGAACTCTGCAAACTACCATACACTTTCCCATACTATCAAAACCTGAAGTACTCGCCACACGGAATGTCTTCCATATGACCGGTAATAGTGCTATCAAATATCATACAGCAATGTCCTGCAAAGTCAAGTATTTCTTGTGATTGAATCTATTGGCCTAGGAACACTGATATATATATATAACATGCACAACTTTGCATGCTGGAAGAATTTTAAGAGACTACACGAACCAGAAAACAGAAGAAAAGCTTAATTGATGCCACAACTATATCCAACATTTGTTTTAAAGACAACTAAACACAATACAAAACTGTACTTCATTGAGTATAATACAGTCGTTGACGTACACGTTGTTGCTGTCATTGTACTTATTGATTTTGTAGTTCCTTGGCCAATTTAGTTTAGAACAAGTATTTCAAACTCTCAATTTGACTCAACCCATTTAGCAGCATAACTTTGGAGATATGTATTAGAATGTAAGAACATCATTTACAAACTGTAGAGTGGGTACCTTGTATAGAGCAACACATATGTAACCCACGTATCAGAAAAATTATTAAATGTATCAAATTCATACGTGTGACACAAAATGGAGTTATGATTAGAAAGATTGAAGGCGGAATGGTTAACTTTATTGAAGTACAAACACAAATCACTTCACACCCAAATATAAGAGCACGGAAAAACAAATACTGCGGCTATGGTTATACCGGTTTGACCCCAAACAATCACAAAATAAACTGAATCAGATCTTTGTAAAGAAAAATGACCAGTGTTCTACTTTTAACTTTTTATCTCCATCCAGCAGTAAGATACATAGGATTTCGTACAACTTTAACGATAAGCCAGTAATAACTGTTTCGAATATCTTAAAAATATACAAAGGATATATAAGACTAAGATTTTTTCTTAAACATTCTGGTGATTCCAACCCCTAAGTGCAAATGCTGCATTAGAAAAAGGATGAATAACCTAATAATGATAGACACAAAAATATATCTTGATAATAAAAGAAAGCTCGGAACTTCCACTTTTTCGTATATGTAACACATATGACGTTGCATTTTGCCAGCATCTAACTAAGAATAAAATAATAAGATCAATTAGTAACTAAATCAAACCGAACCTAGCAAAGTGACTAGATCAAGCTGTTCGTTGCTGAACGTGTGATTCGCAGTATCTTGTTATCTACAAAACAAAGGCAGAAAAAAGCATAACACGATGCGTAGCATTGGTCTATGTATGTCGAATATCAAAATACAGTCACTGTTTCTAAAGGCTTGATGCAATTTATCTCTCTCTCTCTCTCTCACTCTCTCTCTCTCTCTCTCTCTCTCTCTCTATATATATATATATATATATATATATATATATATATATATATCCTGGGTTTTGGGGGTTTTTTTTCTTGATATGCTAATAAATCTGACTTTTCCCTATACGTCACTCTCTTAACGTTGAATCTTGCCAGCATCTAACTAAGAATATATTAAAAACAACCTTTTAGCAACTAGATCACATAGAGCATAGCACAGTAACTATAGTAACTATGTCAAGTGGTTCAATATTGGACGTGTGATTCTCAATATCTTGCTATCTACAAACAAAACCAAAATAAACATTGAAAAAAAAAGAAACATGCCCAGCATTTGTCATCATGCCCAATGTAATAACTTGAAATCTTGATGCAAAACATATCTTCTCAAATTGGACTAAAATGGTCAAGTATGTATTATTAAGTATGTGTTAATCGTGTGTTTTTGTTCTTTCGCATTTGTTCCAATAACACCACCATGTCAAAAGATAAGTAAATATACTTTAAATATATGTATCAATAAAGACTTTGTGTCTTTAACCTCTCTGCTAAATAGCTATACCTATTAGTTACGTTTTTGTTCTGTCCCAGTTTTAATATTTCCATATAATAATAATCAGGCCATATTTGATTGGCATTGGTATAATCCGTGGAAACTCTACATGTCTCTAGATTTAAAACACAGCGGTCGAACTATTATAAACGAATTTGCTGTTTTGGGGACATGTAACCTTTTTTAATCATTTCACAATCGGACACAAACATAATAGAGGACTGGAATCATTTGTATAAATTAAACAAGACATTGATGCAAGGATGGTTTCCTTCCAACTTTGCTAACTTACTGTGATAATTTTAAAAAAATAAGTGTCTGAAGGGTTTTTTTTCTTTCTTTTATAACAGCGGCCATATTGATGACACAATTTATTTGTTTGTGTTCTAAACAAAGTTACCAAAATACCCAAATTAAATCTGTTCAGGTGTTTACGTAAGGCAATGTCAGTTAATCCAATCAATCAAGTTTGTAAATGATTAATCATGTGCTTCTATTGAAGTATGTGCACCTCGATAAGGATTGTCCAAGTTCATATTATCAACAACCATTTATTTTGTTTTAGTGAAGATTTATTAAAGTAAAGAAATGATTTTATGTTTGTTGGCGGATAGGCACCGGTTATGCATAGTACAATACCTATTTTATAGAATGCTCTCTTCAGATTTCTGGTAGGAGCTATTTGTATAGAGATCATTATAACTTGTCTAAGTATTAGCAAACGAGAAAAAATATAATGGTGTATAGGAATCATTCAAACAAAAAACACTATTGCAGGATGATCATTAAAGATATATATAATCAAACACATTGATCAAAGGTATTATATTCTCCGCTGCTTTCATCTAGATGGTTTTAGGTTATATATAATTCCACTTAATGAAACCTTAACACTTTAACCTTAACCTATCTTTCTTCTTACGGCTATACTTAAATGTTAACCCAGGTGTTTCGCAAGGATTTTATCACGTTGCTAATGGACAGGCATGTATAGATAATACATGTTTGCCTTTCGGAGAAAATACACCAAACTCCAAATTTATTGATATGTTGCCATCAACAGCCTAATGCTATCAGATGAAGAGAAGAAAACATAGAAGACGGCAAAATCGGGAGAAAAAACATGTTTAGCTATAACATTTTGTTAAATGAAAGTTCTAGGAACAGCTTTAGCCTCAGAAAGTATGTGTATACGCCTCATAGTTCTTCACCACGTCCGATATGTGATTTATTAAAACCAGGTGCTTAATTACATTTTAAACAAAATATGTTCACATATTTCATTCTTTTAGAATGGATCCAAATTACGATTGTTCTCCTTACAAACTATAGTTCAACTTTATTACAAAGACTTTTACCCCAAACCCATTTCCTATTTTGTGACCTTTTAATCAATTTCTCACATTTCTTATATATATATATATATATATATATATATTCTTTGAATTTACTCGATACTATTTTTCTTTCGGCGACGGGGTTGTTTCGTAATTTCTTACAATAACAGGCTAGAAAATCAAGAAAATTATATTACATTTGCATGATAATAAGGGCAATAATTCCTCATACATAGTGTAAACTCCCCCAATAAATGTATTGTTTATTAAGTACTAATGACAGACAAATAATATCTACAGGGTAAACGAGAAGAGGATGATGAGAAGAGAGCAGTAAGAAAATGCACTAACAAATCGTAATTAGTCACTAATACCAAGTGAGAATGCAGGTGATTTAGCATTTTGTTTGTTTTTATTTTTATTTTATTTTTTTGCTCTTTGTTTTCTTTTTTTTTTTTTGATTCTTTTTCTTTCTTTTTTAGTTTGTTCCCTTTTTACTTTAAAGACCATTTTTAAATATAGCATTGTACTTTTTCGTTCGTCGAAGTCGCAAGAGTCATTACGTTCTACTCCCTTAAAGATGCATTTTATTTCTCGAGCAGAACAATACTTGTTTCTGGACAAAAACTGACAATGGAGAAATTTTGACAAAGTAAACTAATCTATTTTAGTAACGTTTGATACCTTATTGAGTTTACATTCGCAAAGAATTCGATAATATAGCTTGCATTGAAGGAAATACTGAATCCAAAGAAAATATATCCGATAAGGCGGATGTGCAAGATATAACACAAGCAAATATAAATATCTTCAATGAGGTAAGACATAAGACACATATTTATTTTGGAAATCAGTATGTGCCTCAATAACATAATAATGATCATGAACAAATAGGTCATTTGAGTCCTTAAATAAAAGCAAACAACATCGTTTCTTCTTTTGCATTGATGTTCCTTGATATAAAAAGGGACATTCAAATAGGGGTGATAGCTCGATACATGTTTTACACTAAAGAAAATAAATTATGTCCTCAACTTCTTTTACAAATATTCTTACGATAATATACGACTATGTGCACGTGTCCGCATGCAAAACTGTGATGAACTAGGCACATATTTAAACAAAAAATCAGTTACATTCTGCAACCTGAGAGACCAGTGTAGAAATACATTTATATAGACCTTCCAAGTCCATTCTACTGACAATAAACTAAATATGAATGGGAATACGCACACACACATGTATATATAACTGTAATGCTTTTCGGGATAAATAAATTATAATTCCCATAATCTCCATGCACCCCAAACAAACGCTGTCTGATGTCGTATGTCTGAGTAGTAGTAGTAAACGGAATTTCTCTTTTCAGAACATATCGAGCATTTTAAGAATATGGACGATGAGGGCTATAGAGACCTCTAAGATCGCATGTTTTATTCACTGCTTTTATGAGACACAGTATATGTATATTCAAGTAGTTTTTCCCTTTTTATAAAAAAACAATTAACTCCTCCCACGCTATTCATTGTTGTTCTACCTACCTGTGACGGATTCAGTCTTTGAAATTTCTTGTGCTGGCACATGTCATGTAATTGTTTCGATGGAGCTCAAATTTTCCACGCACACATTGAAGCCTTTCATTAAACGTTACCTATTTATTTCTAAAACTGTTTACCTCACTTTGTTCTTCTAAACCTGTTTTCTTGCGTTTGTTGAGTTATTGCCTCTGTTAAATGAAGTCATTTCGGATAAAGGCAGACGAACGATCTACATTCCTTTCAGGATAATGCCTCTTTAATTTGGGTGATAGACCGACACACGTTTAATTTAAAAAAATATATTTCCTCAAATTCTTTCTCAAATATTAATTTTATAATATACGACTTTGTACACATGTCTGCATGCAAAACTGTCACAAACTAGGCACATGTTCAAACAATAAATAATTACATGCTGCGACATGTGAGAGTAGTGTAGAAATACATTTCTATAGACGTTTTAAACCCATTCTACTGAAAAGAAACTAATTAGAAATCGATATATATATATACTGTCATGCTTTTCGGGACAATTACATTATAATTCCTATAATTTGCATGCAGCCCAAACAAACGCCGTCTGATGTCGTATTTATTAATTGTTGTTCTACCTACCTGTCACGGATTCTGTCCTTGAAACTTCTATTGCATGCACTGTTAAATACATGAAAGGCAATTTATAAAGCATATGTATCCAGATTGTTTCACTAGTTTGGGATATTGTATGCGGCTTAAACATAGTGTCATTTGATTGTTCGCATGGAAGTCACGTTTTCCACGCACACATTAAAAACTTTCATTAGACGTTACATATATGCTTACATGTCATGGTTCGTATGGCAGACGATATAATTTGCAAGCACACATTAAAGACTTTCATTAAATATTTCCCAATTGTCTTTTTGTTCTCTCTCTCATTCATTTTTCTTTTTTGTTCTTCTGTTTGTTCTTCTAAGCATATTTTTTCATTTTCATGAGTTATTTATTCTTTTACGTTAGGTCAGTTCCGATAAAGACAGATGAATGATAAACATCCCGTTCAGGACAATACCTCTAGAGCAGCTTGTTCCTTCGACTTTAGGGTAAATTGTCCTCTTTTAAACGCATTTTTATTATCCAAGAGACGAACCTTTCCAGACATATTCGTCTGAAGAGAAATTTGCTCTGGGGAGGTTCTTCCGTATTTATCGTTTAGATTATTGAATTTCCTTTCCATGGGTTTTGAACTGTTTCATAGCTATCTTTCATGAAGGTTGTTGTCTACTCTCAAGTCATCCCCCCCCAGCATAATCATTCCATGTCATTTGCCTAATATAAATATATTATTCATAGTTGCTATTGATGTTTCACGCTTAAATCACCTTTCGTGAGACAGGCTTTGACTTTTATCACACTTAAAAGCCATTCTTTGTCTTTAGAAGTAAAAAGGTTATCTAACGGAATGAATCTTACAAGAAAGAAAGAAATTCTCACACTAATTGAAATGTAAACAACATGATACAGGGGGACATTTTATTCGTGTTACATGTAATTTCTGACGCCTATGGAAATGTAATCATTACACCCCAACTTTATCATGAATCTGAATGTTGCCTACACAAAATATATACATAATTCTTAGAATATTCATATATCACGAGAAGTTTTGATTAATATGACCTCTGTAAAGGCTTACTAACTAGATTATCTGTTCATGTTGTTTCAAATGTGAACTCGATTCTGTTTTCAGCTAGAAAATGTCTTGTTTATAATCTACAAGGCCGTCCACATGTTGTTTTGTGTTTCGTTTTGTTTTTTGCTGGAGGGGCTGTCTAGTCGTTTCTTTCTATATCAAGCTAGAAACTTCAAAACATTTTATTACATTTGAATGGCAATAATGGGAATTATCTCCCATCATTACTGTAAACTACCCAATAGATTTATTGTGTATTAAGTACTAGTGATATCAATGTAATGTCTCATATCAAATTGGCAAGAGACGCTGCGCTCTATTTCCTAAACGTTTAATTTTGTTTCTTCAGCGGATCAATACATTTATCTGGACACAAACTGACAATAGAATAAGTTTAGCAAAGGTAAACTAATGTTTATTATTAGAGCTTTTAGTTCTTATTGGCTTTACATTTAGGAAAATATCGAAATTACAACCTGCATAGTAGGAAATATTGAAGCCAATATAAAGTATATCCGATAAGGAGGAAATACAAGATAGATCTGAATACAATATCAATATCTCCAATGAGGTAAAAACATAAGATAGATACTTCTTTTGGAAAGGAAGGTGTGATTCAATAACAAAATAACGTTCCTGAAACAAAATAGATTCTTTCAGTACTTAAATAAAAGCAAATGACATTGTTTATGTTTATTGTATGATATTGATTTTACCCGATGTGCAAGACACATTCAAATTTGGTGGATAGACCGATACATGGTTCATTTTAAAAAAAATAAAAAAATAAAAATTCCACAATCTATTTCACAAATAATCTTGTTATAATATACGATCTTGTACACGTATTTGTAAGCAAGCCTGTCACAAACTAAGCGCATATGTAAGCAATAAATAAGTGACATGTACCGAGCTGATAAGGTAGTGCAGAAGTATTTTTTTTAAAATACCTTCTCAGCCCATTCTACTGACAATAAACACGTGGTAATGGGAGGACATCCTCACACATCCACACCCACATACATATATGTATATATATATATATATATATATATATATATATATCCGTGATGTTTTTCGGGATAAGTAGATGATAAATCCCATAATTTCGTTGCGTGCAACCTTAACACACCTTCTGATGTATTGTATATGAATAGCAGTGAACATGATGTGTTAGATCAGAACATTTCGGATATTTTAGAAATATGGATGATGACTATTATGAAGACCTTTACGATCACATCATTGATTCACTGCTTTGATTGGACATACTATGTTTATTTTATTTTTTTCAACGTCTCTCTCGCTAATAGTTTTCATTGTCCTACCTGGGACTGATTCTGTCTTTAAAACGTCTTTTGATGGCACTGAAAAGATGTGATAGGCAATGTATAAAGTATAATTCGGCAGACTGTGTCCACACATTGTGATATAATGTAAGTTAACACTACTGTCACGTGATGGTTTGCATGGTAGTTGATCTGTTGTGCATGTACACATTGAAGTTGATGATTAAACATTTCCTAAGTTCGTTTAATGTGTTTACTTTAGTTCGTTCTTCTAAACATGTTTCTTCAGCTTGATGAGTTAATTCCTGTTTCAAATTAAGTCAGTTCAGATAAAGAAAGACCAATAACGTCAATTTAATTGATGACAATAGCTCTAGAGCAGTTTGTCCCTGTGACTTTTTTGTACATTTTCCTCTTTTAAACCCATTTTTATTTTCCTGGAGATGAACCTCTCACCTAATATAAATATAGTATGCATAGTTGCTAATGATATTTCTTGAGACAGGCTTTGGCTTTAATCACTCTTAAAAACCATCCATTGTCTTCAGAAATAAGACAGGTTATCTAACAGAATGAGTCTTACAAGTAAAGAAATAAATATCGACACTAGTTATACACATTATGCAACAAGTTGCAATTGAACATTTAATGCACGTTACATGTAATTTTTGATACGATTGATTTGATTCAAATCATGCTGAGAATCTAAAGCTATAAAGTGGACTTGAAAGTTTGATGGACTAATGAATGCAGTGACAAATTTACGAAGTAATTTCTGCTTTTTGCAACATTTGGAAAACGTTGCGGGACAATAAGTCAGTCCCATTGCAAAAGCATTCTTTTGAAAAGGATGCATATGTACAAGCGTTACCTTGCACAGTAATCAGTAGTATTCCAAATATATTGGAACTTTATCAAAACTGTTCATTTCCAATCTTACTGAAACACATTCTCTGAGGCAAACATAAACATCAGGCACGAGAAATCAAATCAGGTAAGTTTTTCCCTCTTTCTCTCCTGGTAAAAACAATTGCTCATTGTACAGTTTTAACTGGACGAAAAACTATGCTGAAGCCATTTTCAAGTAAGAAAAGTTACTGTAGAGTAATTGCTTGAAGGAGATATTACTCTGAAAGCCTATATTGCTGCTAATTGCTTTACAATAATGGAATTGCCTGAACTGCCAACCAAAACGGTTTCTGAATATTTCACATAAAGTTGATATGTTAACAGCGGCCATTTTTGAACATACCTGTAATACCATTTAACTAGCAGGCACATGTATCGTTAGCCTATTTAGAAGATGTCGAACAGCAACCAGAATTTGAAGTGGGATATTTGTTATATCATGGCCTGCTGTTTCCCTTGAACTCCACGTGTTCAACGTTGCAAACTTAACACAGCAGCAAGAATTTCTGTGTTCTGAGATTATACAGTTATTTTCCTGGCGTCACATGCATTCAGATTTGCATGAAAATTTAATATCGGACTTTTATTGCAAGACAAAATATGATAATTAATTCTAATATTGTCATAATCAACATAAATGTTTACATTTTGTTAATTAAAGTCAGAATAGTAAATAAGTGTCAGTTATTCTAAACTAACCATCCTCGAATCGAGGATGAATATTTGAACATTGATGTTAGTTTGTAAAGCATAGAACTTTGGGGCATTTCACGCAACATAAAAAAGCTGCATTGTTAGCATTTGAGAATCCTGATATCATTATCCCAAATAACTCCATTTTTCATTATGACCAACACCGACACTTCCTCTTTTCCTTTACTCTCTTGTCAGTACTGTATTGGTAGGAGGTAAAACAATACACATAAACTACCTAATGTAAATCAAACGTTACCTTTGGTGAAATAATAGATTGCACCTGCGACCACACACACCATTATGATGGATACGATGGACATTATTATTCTTCGCTTGCATTTCCTCTCCCTTTTATCAAGATGAGTTCGGACCACTGTATTGCTTTGGAATGGAGCCGATAGTCGCATTTCACTTTCTGGCTCAGAGACAGAAGAGTAAGCCTGGTTTCCATTTTTTGAGAAATAAGGTCTATGTTCAGGTACGCCGCAATGCTGAGGTTCTTTAAACGCTCCATCACATGAATCCTTTAAAGTAATTAACATCATATATATTTGTCGTTTATTTCAGTAATACGTGTATTTCATATTTTCTTATTGACTTATTTTTTATAAGTCATTAGCACTACAACTTCACTACAGAGTGGAGCATTTATATGCAGGCGCCTGTCTATAACCTTGAGTTTTCTGCATTCTAGCCGCATATCGTTGTCCCAGTTTAGCCATTATAATAGAGTGTAACATAGGCCAACTCCACAAAATTGTAGGAAATTAGTTTTTCCAAGAGTTACCGTATTTTAGGAGTGTGTGTGCGCTTTGTTATTTTATATGTATTCCATCTTGATTATCGCAGACCAATGTGACCAATGTGCATTTGTCGTCATTACACATCGAAAAGATATTCTGGATAAACATTCAATTGTAATCTCTTGTACAGTCAGCGTCGAAACTGCTTTAGGCCTCGACATTTGGGAACTGAGATGCTTAAGACATGTAATAACCTAACATATGTAATCCCTAAGTCTGACTTGCCTACATTAAAATATCGCCAAGTAAGAGAGCAACTTAAATAGACACGTATATGAACACCTCTTGCCACTGTGTTTCTTTATTACTGTTGCTACACAAACACACACGTATAAATATAAGCTCCCGACAAACTTTCACCCCAAGAATGTAATTCAAAGCTTACAGTGTGTGTGTTCTGACCAATCGCATCTGTTCCATTTCTGCTCTCCTTGAAAAGAAACTCAGAGAGCTCAGTGGATTGCTGAAAAGAAGAGAATAGAGAAAGAAATGAATTGACACGGCTCGAAAAAACTAGAAGCCTCAGCTGAAATTTTCTCCTGAAATGTAAAAACAAGAAAGCCTGCACACGCATACCCTTCTTGGTTACTTATCATCATGATACCTCAAACATACAAGAGGTCATTTGGAAGCATTGGCACCAGATCGAATCTTCCAAACGTCTAAAGATGGTCCTATGTCAACAATATTATATAAAACAGGGGTGTTAATTATTCAAAACGGATCAGTCTAGTGCATACAATATAGTTACGACTCGCGTGCTACCGCACGGAAAGCTTGATAACCTAAATTGTATGAAACTAGATATACTAATGTACTGATCAATTGGTCTCCCTGTTTTCTATACCTCTGATACCATTTTACCCTACTACTAGAAGTTCTTCCTAGACATCATAGAAGTATTGGAAATAATGTGTTGAATACGAACGGTTAGACTAACGGAGAATATTCTTAAGAGAGTGGGTGCAGTATTACCTGAAAAGACGATTATACTATTGTCTGAGAGAGTGGCTATTGTGTTGTCCGAAAAGCTAGCTAATATAGTCTCTCAAAACGTGGCTGAGGAGTTACTACCTAAACTATTATAAAATGTAACTGAGGCCCTATCTGAGTCAATAATTAAACCAATATCTGAGTCCAGACTTAGAGGCAGTAGATCTACCATATTTACTATCATGTCAGTAATCAGTCCGCATAGTTAGATTCAGGATTATTAAAGTATCTATTATTAGAATTGACTGAGCAAGTTGGTTTAGAATTACCATGCTTTCCAACTATTGGCAATATTAGCGCTATTTCCACGATTGCCATTATTAAAGTGTGTCTTCTTATGTATGCTAATATTGGTTGGCAACACTTCTGTTTCGCAATGTGTACATTTAACCAATTTATACATCTCGGAATTTTTTGGGTAGGTACATTAAATCCTTTTGGCACAACTATGATTCTGGTTACCGGTATAGGCTCAGTTGTGGATTTAGTTGTATGTTCTGTCTTTCAGAAAACCGCAATATTGTCTGGAAAAGACCATCCTCTATGATAAGTCTTGTTATGCGTTTGTTAAATCTGTTTCTGCATGTTCACTTTTACATTTGCTGTGAATTATATGCTATGATTTCTTCTAACCAGCAATATGAAGGATTTTAGTCTACCTTTTGGCAACATATGCATAAGTGTTATCTGCTAAATCCCAACACATTCTTCTTTCTTAGTTGTTCCGACAATTAATTACAAAATTACATATTCTGCATTGTTTACCATGGTATACCATTTTTAAACAAATCTTCCAATTATTATGCTCGCCTTATTATTCTTCCAACACAATCATATATTGGTATCGTTGTATGTTTGTGCTAATGTAACATTTGGCTCTAAGCTATCGTTATAATCCTCTGTAAACTGCTTTTTGTTTAGTCTTCGAGTCTATTTGTTTTAATTATAGCTGTCTAGTATAATTGAAGTTTGCAAAAACTTAGTTTGTATTGGTACTTATTCTAGCTCGTAAATTGGCATGCTATTTTCTCTCGCTTTTTAGTAAACGTTGCCAGTTTATTAAAGTGATATCTGTAACCCACGTTTGGCAAATACAGGTATTTCAAGAAGCTTGATATATATATATATATATATATATATATATATATATATATATATATATATATATATATATATATATATTTAGATATATATATATATATATATATATATATATATATATATATATATATATATATATATATATATATTCTGGTACTTCTTTTGCAAACGGAATAGCCAGATCTATTTCTGTTCTACTTCTAATTATTTTCCTTCTTCCGTAAATTATATCTAGTATAATGGCATTTAAATAAAACCCAGATAAGCATAACTGTATTATTCTCTATTTGTTACACTCTTTTGGTAGTCTATATCCCAGTCCTGTAATTTTGTAACTGTAAGTCTCTTTCCATTGTTTGTGAAAATATGCCTTACAAAAGGTACCTCTTCCATTAATTTTATGTGTAAATTAAAAAAAATCGAATGCTCCTGTAATTCATTCAGAATCATTCTAATCTATCAATTCCATACTATCTAGGTTTTAGATTTGAGAATGTTGCTGCATATCTTCTATCTGGACAATGCATTAAATTTATGTTACGGCTACCGATTTGTGTATAAGTGCCTGGGAACTGTTAATTAGCAGATAAACTTGTTGCAAATCTTAAATCTACTATTTTGTATCTAACAATGTAAGGAATTAATTAACTGATTCATCACTATATATACCATATCTAGGAGCATATTGTGTTTCGCCTGTGTCCATTATAAAATAGTATAGTTCTGTTAAATATTTCTCCATTTCTTAAAAATGGTGCTATTTTAAGATCTTCTGATTTGCTAAACAGTTTTTTTACTCTCTGGTGTACGGTATTTGTTATAGAGCAGTCTTATCGTAGATAATGTATTGTTGTTGTTTTCTTGTGTTTTTTTGTGTGGTTTTTTTTGGCTTCTTTAAACTTAATTTCATGTAATTACAAAGTAAGTGCAGAAAAATATCCCTTTGTTACAGAATGTAGTCCCGTGCAATACTGTGTTTTAACTAAAACTGTATTTTTATCGGCAATGCATTCGTTTCTTATCAATTGCTCAAAAAGCATGATATTGTCGCAGAATGGTTTGGCAGTTATACAAATAGTTTACATCTCCCTAAGTTATTAGTATAGTAAACTGTTATAAGGTTATTATTGTATCCATTTTCTAGTAGAAACCGGACACTACAATTTGCGGCTGTATTTTTACACCTGCCTATTTTTATGTTGTTAATGTAAATTTTAATTCCGCACTCCTACGTTTAAAAGAGAGACATTTGTTATTGTATGTTTTGGGATAGGTAATTGTATATGCTTTTTGCTCAGTTTTGGTATACTTTGTATCTGTTTGTTTTGTTTTTTTTTTGTTTTTTTTTTCTTGCTGTCTGTTCTATGTGGAAAAGTTTAAACATATGTTGGTAAAATAACATGTCATTTGATACATATTAAAGAGACCAGATAAGACAAGATATGTAATATGTAACAAAAAAACAAGATTATTAAATGGTTGAATTCGAACTGTAATACACGCAGATGCATTATGTCTCCTTCAGAATCCTTAGGTAATGATTGTATGAATGCACAACGAATGAACTAACAAAAAAATCATACCTGCTTGGAAACGTTTTTACCAAGCATGTGTCCTCAAATTACCCCGATTTGATGGTGAAATTCTAATTAATTCTAGCGTCGAGACACACGGTTTTGATTTTGCGAAGTTTATTTACTCGAATAGGTTGGCATAAAAATGTAACTGCAGTCAAGGATCAACGATACATTGATTCTTCGCATACCCCCGTAATTTAACGGTTGTACACTTTATCTAGACATCCAATCAACATGACTTTATTCTGAAAAGTATCAGCCGCTCCTGACATCAGTTCTCTTCCGATGTATTCTTCCTGTGAAAATCTAAGAAAGGATTTAATAATATGTCCATTTTCTTTTGAAATAGTTGACAACTGTACAATGCGTGCGCTTAGCTGCCCAAAGCAACTTCGCTAAGAATCATGTGGAAAGAAAATCTCAAAGTCATTGCATAAATAGTTTAAATGAGTGACACTCACAAAATGTATCAACATATGTATATAAGCGACATATCACACACTTTGAGGCTGCGTTCCCTCGTGGATAATATCTAACAGATATTTCCTATACATTGTCCCTAGTCAACATGTAACCATTGCGTGTCCTCAAATAGTATTTATAAGTGTAGGTCCCAAGCAAATATATTTTTAAGCAGCTCAACATATCCCAAATTGTGTAAGAATAGATATATGCGATACTCGTAAAACTGTTAGAAATTGAACGTTACAGTCCAACCTTAACATAAGACTTGCATGCCGGTTAATATAATGTATCGTTAGCCGTGAAGCAAATCCACGTTTATCTAAATTGTCGTTCACAAAGGCCGGAATACAAGTCGAAGAGCTTGAAAAGATTAAAATAGTCAGCTAGATGCTGATACATAAACGTCCAAAATTATAAAACATAAAATCACAATATCATGTTTTCTTCTAAAATTAGTTTTGCTTTATGTTTTTCGGACAATGTGCGGATTTCTTCAGAAATCTAATTCCCAAACAGTTCATTGGCATAAACTGGTCTATCGTAGTGCCACGTTTGCAGTGAGCTGTCTTGCTCACAATTTTCAGTGATCCCCTACCTCCGCAGAGCTTCTCGTCTGCTTGAAGTAATCTATGTTATACAATACGCAATTTTTGGTGTACAATCATTAAATAATCCCACGCTGTCTTCAGTGACCATTCTTCTTAGTGGTGTCGCCCTTTCAAGTTGACAGTGGTCAAAAGCCAAATTATATAAGTGCTCCCTTTCAGGAACAAGTATAAAAATTGCTCAAATCCGATAATTTCCAATTTTCTCCATCAATCGGCAAGGTACCTTATTTGTAAACTGGAAGGGTTAATACCAAAATCACCGAGGATAGTGCCTATTGCCTTTCCTGCACCTTCTAACCATTCATATCCGCCCTCTCAAATAATGATGTCCATGAAAAGGATGGATTTTTATAGGTCATTTCCGCGTATGGACTCTGATATAAAACCATAATTGCCGTTGACTTATTTCACAGGAAGCAAGGATATAGAATACCCTAGCATTGGGATAATTGTATATTATAGCGGTACATCCTATACCAATCAGAGATGAAATTGTTATCCCTGACACCGATGGAAGGTTTATAATAGCATAAGATGTATTTATAAAGAGACCAAATTCTCAAGAGGTTCAAATGGTATTATATTTCTTGGCTTTTGGAATGTCGAACCGGATGACTTGAATCCACCAGACACACATGCGTACCATGCTAACTCAGAAAGTGTCTTTTAGTTGTCGTTCTACTCGTCTTGTCTTCTTGTTTTTCTTTCTTTTTTTTCTAACATTTTATATTAATAAAATCAGACTGATGTAGATATTTGTACTGTAATCAGTCAAATTTCTCTATAGCACTTTCTCTAAGTGGAAAAATAAACTAATAAAAAAGATTAACGAAACTCGGTTCACCAAAACATTAGTCCACCAGTTGTCTTCAGCAATTTCAAGCTCCACAATATATCCTCGCACACATGTGCTGTGTTTAATGTGTACAAGAAACATGAACCCTGAAATCGATATTCCTGTTAAAAAGGCTTGAATTCAGACTCGCACATTCAATCTCTCTATTAACAAACCCCATTCATAAAATCTCGCAGTGGAATGCATCATGATCATTATCAACTGGATATAAGGTTTCGAGGCTAAATGCAAGTGTTGTATTCCAGTTATGTTCATTGTTCAAAATCTGAGTGGTTATTCATGCTCCACAGCCAGTTGGAAACTACAACCCGAAAGGTGGAATGCAAAAATGTTACAATATGAGAAGCTGTACACATAAATAAAGGTAATGAATTAAATGTACATTATATACGGTTGTAGTGACTTAGGATAAGGAACCTGAGTCTAGTATGTGCTAAATATTCTTCAAATATGTAATAATACCTAACTAAAATATTGTTTTCCAAGCACCTGCTATCCATAAAACCCACAGGAAATTTATAATATCGCGAAACGGAATTACATAGGTACCGCAAATTATTAGGCAGAATAAAGAAGTGTTTAGATTCCTAAATTATGGAAAGTGGAAACGAGTCTATGTGGTACGACACCCATGGCCTTACCTGCAAGTACCATTTTAAAAACGCGACAACAAGAACATATGCGTAACATGCACACCCGAAATGCTTCTATTTTGTCTGTGTCTCTGTTAATTTTTATTTATAATTATCTCCTAATATTTTGCTTTATCTTTATTCCATAAATTTTATTTTGAATAAACTCAACCTTATCTCTCTCTCTCTCTCTCTCTCTCTCTCCCTCTCTCTCTCTCTCTCTCTCTCTCTCTCTCTCTCTCTCTCTCTCTCTCTCTCTCTCTCTCTCTCTCTCTTTCTCTCTCTCAAATAATATATGCGTTAGGACTTAAATGATTCTTGGGTGAATAAGGTCATAAATATAGACGACTTTTCATCCCTCCTGCGACATCTAACACTTTGTAAAAAAGGAAGATAATTCTGAATCTCAATTTCAGGATAATTGGTGAGAAATTTATTAAAAATGGGGTCAGTAGCTTTAATTATTTCCCTGAAGTGTAAATTGGGTATCTAATCTTTTTGGACAATACTAACCATTGTGTGAGGATTGGTTTCAAATTCAGGAAAGCTCTTAAATCGAATACAAGACGGTGACGTCTGATATGGATGCCATAAAACAACACAGCCTAGTAGACGACACTCAACACAGCATAGAGTGGTCAATAAAATATTTACATTCTTACCTGTGGACGCACAGTTCTAGGAGGATAAGGGTTCTTCTTCTTTCGAGTGTTGTTATTGTTGTTTCTTTACGTGCAGTTGATTATGGAAGGTTATTTGCCAATGCATAATTTTAATATACAGGCTAAACATGACCAGACCGCTGTTTCCGGTAAAATAACACATTTGGTTTACTTGGGTCTAATAGTTTATATTCCCCCCAAACAAATCCTCTATTTGTGTTTTCATAGCATGTATGAAGCTTAGCCTGTATAAATCTTGAGAATAACTAATATTAATGCAATAAGTGCTCAGTCATCAACAAAAAATATCAGTCTGGAAGGATCTTATTTACCAGAAAAAAACCAAAGACCTTAGTAAATAAAAACTGACTTAATCACCTCTTGGAATAAAGCAGATGATGGCTCCTGATTCGTTGAATGCCAGTGGTACAAAACCAGATATAATATGGCCTATACTTTGTGGATATTGGAATTCATTTACAATAAGGCCCAGATACGATTTTGCATCATTGTGTGGGCCAGAACTCAGGACATCCGTATCCAAGACTATCTGGTTTAGACCGGCGCTTTCGATAACTAATCCACTGTCATTGTATACCTGTTTAATGATACAACCCCATACAATAAAATACCAGCACTATTCGACTGCATAACTCTGACGACGTCAAATCGCAAATAAAATCGTGTTTTCGTACATTTTGATACTGCTGGATTTTACAAGGGTTCGATTTCAGACTAACTGGACCTATTTAAATGATAGCAGCGAAAAATATCCAGAATTACAAGAAAGAAATCTACACTGGTGTGCATGGTAGTTCTCTAAGGTAATGTCGAAATAGTTCACTTTGAATCTCTGATGAAAGCATACACTGGCTGATTGTTGTATCAATATTGCAATACTCAATATTGCTTTGCGATTTTCAGTTGTAGCTTACCTCCATAGAGCTCCTCTCATTCCCGAAACAAACCATGTGAACAAAATGGTATGTGGATGTTTTGGTCCAAAAGCGAGAACTAAAAATAATTTCACGCGAAAAGTTTGGGAAACATATTTTCGAGCAACTTATATAAAATATTGTTGTGTACTTATTTTAATTCGCTTTATGTGCATTACTGACATTTCTTCAAAAGATCGTGTGAATAAAGCGTCTTTGTTTTGTATTTGACTACGAGTCGTTAAAGAAATTATATATCTTCCTTTCCTGGTGTTGTCAGAGCGAACACTCCTGGCTCAAGTTTATCACATTTTTAATTGATTGTAGGTGTCGTACACATTTGTGATTATCGTACACTATCTAGCGATAAAGCTATACAATTTCTAGCGATTTAGCAGCGCAAAAGTTTTAAGATATATATTTGTCTTTGTCTCATATTGCTGCAAACATCACGTCACTAAATATCCCAAATAGTTGTAATCATATATTATTTTCTTATTGCTTTGTTAAGAACTGAGTTGTTCACTCAATAACCTCATAGGGACATCAATGAGTCACAATTAGTTACATCGAACAAGCAATAAGCAAGTATTTCGTTTAAGAATAATTAATTAAAGTACAAAGTGTTGTGTTGAAAAGCATAGAGCAATTTTCATTTCTCCTATAATGTTTACCTCTTTGCAAAATACAATTGTAATTGAAAATATACATAACCAAAATAGCTCGAAATCTCTCATAAACCTATTTCTGGAGATGCACATATTTCCTGCTAGCGTAAATTGGATCTGTGATTCAGGCACTCTCTTTCAAGGATATACACATAAATTGCACTAATCTGATATTTTCCACATCTTTTTGATCTATCTTCAAAGTTTTACATTTTTTAAGAGATGGATTTAAAATCCAATCGTCTAAGTCGACCAAAACGGGACATATTCCCTTGCACTTCTGTACGCTCTATGGATTACATATATTCGATAAATGTGTGGGTTTGGTTAAAGATAGAAGCATTTGTGTGTAGCAGACACGATTGCTATTGTAAATCAACTCTGAGGAGTAAACACAATATCTGTTAAATTTATTAAATTTTTTAAAATATTATACTTACTGTAAGGTTTACCGGTTTTGTCAGTACCAATCAAAGAGAAAACTGTTATCCATGAAACACACAGGAGGTTTTAAGTATCGTCGAATGCATCGAATAGAAACCACATACTATTAAACAAGTTAAAAAGGTGTTTAGTGCAAGCCTTATGGGAACGCGAACCCGAGTTAATGTCATCTAGCACCATTCTAACAAATTGACCACTAGGCCAGATGCATGTCGCAATCAGAAATGAGAAATGATCCTCTCTTTTTCTTCTATTCAGCTCCTATTAGTTCTTATTGTCTTTTCTCGTCACATTTTATATTGGATCTAGATATGTCAAAAACAAAATGCCCAAAAGTTTCATATATACGTAAGTCGATGAATATTGCCTTTGCTCAATAGTCTTCAACAATTTGGAGCACGCTATTTATCTTCCTATACATGATGTATGTGTCACATGTACGAAAAACCTTAACAGTGCCAATTATTTGTGAGTCACATAAGATTACCTTCACAGTCGCATATTCAATCACTCTAGCCACAAACTTGAAATATAAGTGTAAGGCCGTATGCATGTGTATGCATTTCTCATGTTCATTCTGTGAAATTCGAGAACGGGAAATACACAAATGTCACTGAATAAGAAGTTGTAGGGCTAAATACTCGAGAACGTAAAATACAAAAATGTCACTGAATAAGAAGTTTTAGGGCTAAATACTCGAGAACGGGAAATACACAAATGTCACTGAATAAGAAGTTGTAGGGCTAAATACTCGAGAACGGGAAATACACAAATGTCACTGAATAAGAAGTTGTAGGGCTAAATACTCGAGAACGGGAAATACACAAATGTCACTGAATAAGAAGTTGTAGGGCTAAAATACTCGAGAACGGGAAATACACAAATGTCACTAAATAAGAAGTTGTAGGGCTAAATATTCGAGTACGGGAAATACACAAATGTCACTGAATAAGAAGTTGTAGGGCTAAATAGTTGTAGTGGATTGAGTATAGGTTGTTTCCATTTTGCAGTGACTGGAAATATAAAACCTCAGTCACTGCGTGCGTTACATATTCTCAAAATATGTAAGGATACCTATGTACAGTATTTATATAGATATGCACATCTCATAACTTGTTACATCTCAAGAGTAATAAGTAGGTATTTCACTCGATACGTGTAACAAATTTATATTGGAAAAACTTATCAAATCAAATTATTTTTTCAACTTATATTTATTCTGTTCATCGGACCCATCCGTAACATATTTGGTGCATTGAGCCACTTGTTCTTGTGTTCACATTCATGTCCTCTGCAGATCATAGACCGTAGGATATTCAGTAGCCTTATTATCGCATATGTTCTAACTTTACGGCACCAAACATCCCAAATACTTTGCCACTTATTTAAATTTGTCTAACACCTGTTTTATTGCTTGGTTTGGAACTGTGAGTTGGTTAGTCAATATTTAGCATGCATCATTAATTAAGATCAAATCACAACAACCTGCGTTAAAAGCAAGGGTGACACGGCGGTCGATAATGACTGTGCGGGTGCCGTAACAAGAGGATACAATTTCGATTCAGTGAAGTATTAGGTTATAATCATCTGGTAACATGCTTTGTTAAACCAGACAAAAAACAAGAAAGATTAAAATAAGTCTAATTTATGCTTGGTTAATCACTTTTTATCTTCGTTACCTGGATCGTCAAATATGTCAGTTTCTTTATGTTACTTGATATATCATACCCCAAAGAATATATTGAAGAAAAGGTTATGTTAACATGTGCTTCAAGCATAAAAGGACACACGGTTGAGTTAGTTTAATAGTTGAGATTAATTCTCATGATTCCAAAAATATATACATTTTTGAAATTTAAACTTGTAATGAAAAGTATCATAAGCGAAATACGGCAAAATCTCAGACATTCATATCTATATATCACAATTGGTCAAATATAAAGAGGAATCGGCAGGTATTTCACATGAAGCGATGTACAAATGTATTTTGAAATAACTTAGTGACATTTCATTAAACGGTTTGGTGAAAACGTCTCGGTCTTGTGTTTGTCTACAAGTCCTCCAAGAAAAATAAATATCTTCCTTTTCTGATGCTTGCAGAGCGAGGACCTATAGTTCAGGCTTACGACAGTTTTAGTGGGTTGTAGGTGGCGTACATTGTGCGCCTATCGTACATTATCTAGCTATAACGTTGCACAATTTCCAGCAATTCAGCAGCTTCAAAAGCTTTAGGATATAAAGTTGTTATAGTGGCATATTTATTCAAACATCACATAACTAAACACCCCAAATAGATGCCATCTAATTTATGTTTAGTTAGTTTCTTATTATTGATCTATTAAGAAAAACAAAGCAAGCATCAATAAACAAACAAAACAATCACAAAATATGTCATTTTCCTAAATTTGGTTTGTTTCATGTATGGGGAAAATTAAAGGATTTCCCTAAAAAAATAAGAAATGGAATTCCTTGAAACGTTCCTAGGGAAGAAATGACACGCGTTTTAGTGTATTTAAAAGTTTAGAGTAAGTTTCGTCCCTCCTATAATATCCATCTCTTGGAAAAATACAATTATACCTAAAAGTATTTTATGCAAACGACGGTCGAATCTCATTTTGAGGAAAGATTTTGAAAATTTGTTTAAAAACCTGGATCTGGAGGTGTACATATGTTTTCCCAAGAGTAAATTAAATCTGTTATTTCTTTGAACTAAAGTTGAATCAGGTATATATTCTCTGACAAAGACAGGTACATATATTGCACAAATCCAATAGTTTCCATGTATTATCAGTCTACGTACAAGGTACGAAATTTCCGATGAGGAAGGAACAACAAACAGGTCGTCAACAACAGTGTATTTTACCTTGCATTTAACTATCGTCCGTATATATATATATATATATATATATATATATATATATATATATATATATATATATATATATATACTCTTTATCAAGCACGGATATCTGTAAAATGGACGACTTCTGTCCGAAGATAGAAGCAACATTGTGTAGCAGATACGATTGCTCTGCGAATGAACTCTGATGTGAAAACACCATTTCCGTTGTTTATATTTTATAAAAAGTACATATATATATAACATTGTAACAATATAAATATTGTAAGGGTTACCGGTTTTGTCAATAACATTTAGAGACGAAACTGTTGGCCATGAAACTCACACACATGCAGCAAATTAAGGGTAGTTAAAGAGGTGTTTTAATTCGTGCCTTATTGGCAATTGAACCCGAGTACATAAGGCACGGTACTATGGCCTTATCTTCAAGCAACTTTCTATTAACTCGGTCATTCGGATATGTGCGTAAATTGCACAATCATAAATTATACTCTTATGTTTGTATCTCTGTTATTTATTTTTTTTCTATTCCGCACCTATTCGTTTTTCTTGTCAATTTCCTTGACTTTGTAAAGAATCAGGTCAACCATCAATCCTCTCTCTCTCTCTCTCTCTCTCTCTCTCTCTCTCTCTCTCTCTCTCTCTCTCTCTCTCTCTCTGTGTGTGACACTCTCCAAAAAACGAAAACATAAACGTTGTTCCACTTAACCTTTTGTCCATGTATATTGTCTTGTTGAATTATCTTCAATCATTTATGTTCCTTTGCAAGTATCACGTTTCAGGTGTACTAGAAACCATACAAATGTTAATTATTTGCAAGTCTCAAAAGCTTGTATTTACAATTACACATTCAATGTCTTTTGCCATAGAACCGATTCGACCTTATCCAGAATGGAATGTATCGTGATTATTATCAACTTGACATCAGAGTTCGAACCCACTTGCGAATGGTGTGTACTTCTTATGTTCAATCGTGTGCAATCCGAGAACGGGTATTACCCAAACGTTACTAAATAAACAGTTGTATTGCCAAACACTGGTTGTGAATTGAATGTACATTGACTGGAAAATGAGAAACCACAGACTGATATGCTTCAAATATTCTCATAATGTGCAATAATATCTATCTAAGGTATTTACAGAGACACACATATTTCACAATTTGTTACATCTCAAGAGCAATCGTCAGGTATTTCACTCGATAAGTTTAAAATATAAATTGTAATAACTTATCAAATCAACACAAGTTTATTATTTTTCCTTGGAAATAATGACCCCTCATCAAACGATTTGTTGAATTGTGCCCTTGCTCCTGTGTTCGCCTACATGTCCTGAATGAAAAATTGTCTAGATGTTGACAGAATAAAGATCTTTGTTTCTAATGTATGACATTTGTTATGAATTGTAGGTGTCATACACGTTTGCTAGTATCTTACAATGTCTTGCAATTATAAGTTACAATTCCCTGTAATTGCGCTGAGCATATGTATCATATAGTAGTCTTATTCTTTGACCGCTTCAAACGTCACTTCACTAAACATCCCAAATATGTTTCATGTAATGTATATTTATCTAACAGCTGTCTTATTACTCATTTTAATTTCTTTTCCAGGTAATAATAACACTTCACACGATTTGGTGAATAAAACGACAAGTCCCTTTTGGTTGCTGTCTGGGCGAGATTATATGGTTTGAATCTAGAACATTTGAATTGGTTATATGTGTTGTACACTTCTGCTACTATCGTACACTATCCATCTATAATGTTGTGGCTAGTGATTCAGCAGTACCAAAGGTTTTATGATGTATAGCTGTCTTAGTCTCATATTCCTTCAAACATCGCTGCCACTAAACATCCCACATATTTGTCTTCTAATTTATATTTATTTAATATCTTATAATTGCCCGACTAGGAACTCAGTGGCTCACTCAGAATAAAACATGCACTCAGAAAGAAAATAAATAAAATTACAACATACTACATTTTTGTTTTAAAATTATTTGTATTTTATATATGTGGCAAATTTGAGGATTTCCTCAAAAATGTGAGTCCTTAAAACTTGCTACGGGAATTAAAGAACATACTTTTGTGAAACCAGGGAAAAAAAGAACTACAACAAAAGAAAAACAGTAAATATCATTTATGCTTGGTTCATCACTACTTATCACTCATTGCCTGGATCGTCAATAAAAAGTTAGACTTTCTGTTGTTGTTGTTATTGTTTATGTTGTGCTTTGTTGGTATACAAAAGCATATTTCCAAGGAGATTAAACATTAGCTGAGTACTTCTTGGAATCAAAATCATGCCTCTGATTTACGGTACTGACATTGACATCAACGACCACCGTGTTATCCTTACTGTTAATGTCGCCTTCCTTTGTAGATTATACGACATTCAGTACAGAGTATATAGCGGTTAATACAATATTGTTATTATCACCTGTATTTTATTCAGGTATGAAAATAAAGGATTTTTCTTCCGAATTTCGTTGTTTTTGTTGTTGGTTAGTCATTGATCTCGGAACTAAATTTATCAAACCATGATCATGATTCAGGCTAGACAGGGCTAGACCTTTTTTAACTTTCATCGTGTTAAATGTTTTCTAGTTTTTATATCATATAATTTCTGAAACTTAAGCTTGATAAATCATCAGAATATAAGTTAGCATGTTAGTGCAATAAATATTCAGCCATTAAACTAAAATAGCAGTTTAAACGGATTATATTAACTAGAAAATTCAAACACCTTAATGAGAAAACTAACTCTGATTGGTTGGACGGCAGTGATAATGAACTAGCAAAATTAAGGACTAGACATTGCAGATCTTGCACAGATGTCTTCACACCATGGTGGCCATCTATTCAAACCATAGTGGTCACTGATGTTACGGGTGAGTAACCTCAACTTTACACCTACATGTTTAAGGGGCTAATTCAAAATCGAGTGTGAATGTTTTGGACTTTGTCAATGGTGAAGTTTTAAGAAGTAACAAAATATTCATTTGTTTGGTCTGGTGGCAGTTAATTACATATTTATACGTATTATTAATCACAATACATTAATCCTGTTACTACTATCAGTAAGAATTAATTACAATGTATAATTTATGCTGTGTTCATTTGATATCACATGGCCAAAGTACATGGTATACTAACCAACGCGAGCACATAAACCTTAAACTTCAAAAACTGTGCAGTCTATACTCTACAGAGCGTATAGTGTAGTCAATAGAAAATCGTTGTTTTATGCTGTTACATGCGTCTAGGATGCCGACTGTCATTTAACATGCTGCTTTGCTATCTTAGATTTTTGTACAAGTGAGTTTTATAATGTTCTAGATTTTAGAATAACGTTTCGTAATCAAATATTCCATCGAAAAAGTTTTAAAAAGAATATTAAAATGGCAAAGACACTGTTGTACACCCAAGACATTGACGGTAATGGTCGAAATCTGTGACTTTGACACTGATGGAAACATAACTGGTTGGTCGTTTTATCACACATGATATACAGATCTTGCTTAAGACTTTCTATGGTATCTTACCTAACACAGACTCTGTACTACACCAAACGGTCCATTAAGAAAACAAAAATAAAAGGTTATGTGAAATATTGTTTTTTCTTAATGCAAGAACAAACCATAAGAGATTATACAATGATGTTTCATGAAAAATTTACTAATTGTTTCATGGTTTCATATAGGCGAGTTGCAAACTGATTCAAGACTACTATTAAATTTCCTTCTCGGAATCACTTCCCCGAGATATAGCACCCACGCTGTAGTGAACGACAGTGGTACGACACTTCGTATTAACGGTATCTCCATTTCAAGATGGCACAAACCAAAATTTGAATCAAATAGATAGTCTCTCTCCAGGACAAATACAATACATTGCGCCAAACTGATAATTTCGGTGTATAGGAAAAGTATAAATGTGTTAACAGGAAGAGTGAACACGTGAATCGTTCATGACAATGTCCATCGCATCACATTTAGTCATCATCCATTTCTGTCCGCTCTATCAAATACTGGTTGATTGTGGTCGGAGACAAATATATTTATATGTAAAATACAATGGTTGATTCACGAATGAACTCTCATATGAAAAGCAGTTTCCGTCTTTTTCCTTTACAAGCTTGTAGAATAATTATTGTAAAGTTAACAGTGCATTAAATAGCAATCAGGGAGGACACAGTTTCACCTGTAACAGACATGAGGTTTATGGAATGACAAAAGAGATGTTTGACATTTAGCTTTATTGAAAATCGAATCCGAGCTCCTAAGGAAACCACCAATCGGCTTACATGCAATCACCATATCATGTACATTCACTTGCAGTAAAGATTTGTATATATCAATCCATTTGAAATAAATGTGCTAACTGGTTTCTAAATGTACCTTGAGCAAATTATTGACTTTACCATAGTGAGGTAATTAGAGCCAAATGCCACGACCAATGACACGCCGATGCATGTGATATGACCTAGCGTGGCTCCCCTCTAAAAATAAAAAGGAAACATTGGTCCATAAAAACGTTAGTCCACTACTATTAACTCTGCTCAATTGTTTTCAACAATTTTGAGCAACCCGAGTATCCTCTTACACTTGTATTATATTTCGTGTGTACCAGAAACATTAACTCTGGCATATATTTTTTCAGCCACAAAAGCTTATAGCTACACTCACACATTCAATCTCTCTAGTAACAATTTCCATTAATTAAATCCCACATCGAAATGTGCCAGGATCTTTATAAATTGTAGGTAATGCTTCGAGGATAAATGTTTTGTGTGCCTTTGTGTTCAATGTGGAAAATATTCTCTTAAACCAATCAGTGACTAATAATGGTAAACGGGGAATACCCACAATTTACTGCATACAAGCTGTATGACGAAATAATGGCAGTGAATTGATTGTACAGAACGTACATAAACAACTTATGGTTGGCGGAGACTGAAAATAAAACATCTGATCCCGTTAATCGTTTTATATCCTCAGAATTGTAAAGATTATGTAACTAATATATATATATATATATATATATATATATATATATATATATATATATATATATATAAAGAACTATGTATCTCATAATTGGTTATCTCTATACAGGACTAAGCGCGCATTTTTTTCGTCAAATAGCAGCAAGTCTATATTGGAATGACATTTACAATCAATTTTTTTATTGCTATTCTGCTTTTTTTTCTTATCAATGTAATAACAACCTTTTGTCAAACGATTATTAAACCACTTGGTGTTTTGTTTGCCTACAGGTCCTCCAGGAAAAATAAAACCATTATTTTTCAGATGCTTTCAGGGCGTCGATCTATGACTCGAGTGTATGCCATTTTGGGGGGTTATAGGAATCATAAACCTTTGCAAGTGTCGTAAAATATCTAGCAAATACCATGTACAGTTTATACCTATATATCCTACCAAAGGTTTATTGATATATAGCTGCCTTGGTCTATGATTGCCTCAAACATCGCGTCGCTAACCATCCAACATATGTATAGTCTATTTTATATTTATCTGACATCTGTCATATTGCTCAGTTTGGAACTATGAGTTTTACACGCAATAGTAAACATGCATTAAGTATTAGAATACAAAATAAAATAAAAATGCATTCAGAATAAACATTAAAGATAAATCATTCAGCAGTATGACATGTATGAAAACAATGTGAAGATTTCCTCAAAAAGTGAACCATTTAACAGTTACATGTTTCAAGAATAAAAGGACTATCGAGTGAAAAAGGTTAAAATTAAAAGGTACGTTTTCATCCTTGCTCTATCTCTTTGAAAAATACATTTGTAATTAGATATATCCTAAGCACGATCAAGCAAAATGTAAATTTTCGTTAGACTTGTAAACAATTTAGCAAACATGGGTCTAGAGGTGGACACATTTCCAGGTAGTGTCAATTGGATATCTGATCTTTTGAAGGATACAAACCATTTTGTACAAACTGGCTTCAAATTAGCGCGGATTATACATACGTCGGAACAACAAATATCGGTAGATGAAACTCAACACAGTGTATAACGCATTCAAAAAATATATATATATAAAAAAATATTATTATCTGTGGATAAATAAATATTGTTGCTCTTGGAACACTATTTATCAATTCATAATAAGACTAACAGGGCAGACCGTTGTTTGCAGTAGGGGAACATATTTGGTTTAGTAAAGTATTATCGCTCAAAATGCCCTCAAAAAGCGTCCAAACGTGTCATCATAACATTTCTCAAACTTAATCTTGATAAATCTTTGGAATACATGTTAATATTATATTTGCAATAAACGTTTTGTCGTTAAGCATAAGTAGCAGTCTAGAAGGACTTTTATCACCAACAAATTCAAAGACCTTAATGAATGCAAACAAAACGCAAACCTAGCCAATCACATCTTCGAAACACAAATAGCAGTTTCAGATCCATTGAATACCATTAATACTGACAGATAAAAATATGGACGAGACTTTGGTGATCTTTCAACTGTTCATCAAATAAGATCCAGACAACATGTTGCACCGTTGCGTGTACCAGCACTCATGACCGATGGATTCAAAGCAATCTGTTTTAGACCATACGCTTTAAACATCTAGTCCAGCAGCACTTGCACCATACGGAGAAGAAATATTTTGCTCATTTTTACGGTCGCAGATGCTGCTCACAGGATATGCATTGCATGCTTTTTTACAATTACATCCAGATACAATAAATACTAGCACCTTTCTACCGCATAACCGTGACGACGTCAAATTCCAAAATGAAAGCGTATTTTTAAAACATTTTGATACAAGTGGATTGTACAGTGTTTTTAATTTCAGATTAACGGCCCCTATTGAAATAATTTGACGAAATGATTGCAAAGCTATCAGAATGGAAAAAAAAACAATTGCACACGTGTAACTACTATATAATTGTTAAATGTATACAACCGATTTCTCTATTGATATCCTAAACCTGTACATCCAGTATATTGTTTCCGCAGTGCGAAATATCTATTTTTAGCGAGAATATATGTGAGATAGCCAATGTCTATTATATGACAGTGGTCACCTTTCTAGGCGGGAGTTTCAGGAATTGTGAGGTTTCATTCAAAAATGTGTCATGCAAGGCTCCTTATCTGGTCAATGAATATAGTCGGCACTGGTCATAACAGGAGGATTGTACGCAAATATCCAGATTCCATGTGCAGATGACCGCAAACACATGCACGTCCGTTCGTTTGTATGACTCGGGCGTCTAAAATGGGACCTTGCTTGTGTCACTATTGTGCGTACGTGGCACGCATCGTCTAACCCTCAAGCATCACTCCAGCAAATGCAACACAAGAACACCCCCCCCCCCATTAATTTAGATGTTTCAGCATCTTTATTATTGCCTTTTTGGAACTATGCGTTTATTTACATAAAATTAAACATACATGCATACTTGATATAAGGTAACATTTGGACTAAAATTAGTTTTATTTTACGTTTGATATAAATGTAATTTGTTGTCTTCAACTTTCAGGAATGTTTTAGCACGTCTTTCAGGATTAATAGGACTCCGATGTGAACAGTTTGGATACTATACAGACATGTTCATCCTGTCTACATATCTATCTTTTGAGAAAGTCCAATTTCAAGCAAAAATATCATCATCAGGTTTGTACAGATTCTCAATCTGGACCATGTTTTGAAACATTTTGTAAAATACTTTCCCAAGAGTGTAAACTGGGTGTCTGACATATTCTAAAGTTGGACAATAGTTATTGGTAAAAGGACACATTAATCTTCATGTGTGGGGTACTCATTATCTGATTAATGAATCAGAGCCCATACTACTAGCCCATAAGGGTGAACCCTTACGGAAACAAGACTGGAAACAATTCGTCATTTATCTAAACACCAAAATATGGTAACTGTTTCTTTCATCTTCGGCTTTGCACACTGAATGCATATGATCTAGTATTACGCTTTCCACCCGCTGCAGAGAATGTAATAGTTACTTCTGATGGCTAATGCTAAATAAATGAATATGTCAAGTTTAAATAATGAAACAAATCACTACTGTTTGTGCATACTATGTTGATTAGTGGGTAATAGCTAAACAAAAATCCCACGTAGAGAATTTACAATTCCGTGAATTGTTTAGACACAGGATTAGTAGTATCCGATTAATGATAACACGAAGTGTAATGCTGTTTACTCATATAAACATACAAAATATGGATACGTTTCTGGTCAGATGAAACCAGCTAGAAAGCTGTCGGAAAACAAAACTCCGCCCGGAAAAGGAAATTGTTTGATTATCTTGTCTTTACTGATATCAAGTGGATTAAATATGTGTGTAAACTTGTGTGACACTTTCCATAAGGACTGTTTGTGGGTTACAAGTATTGTGTACATGTATATATATATATATATATATATATATATATATATATATATATATATATATATGGCAAAAGGTTTTGCATATTATTGATTACAGAAACGGAAATATTAGTCGAAACGGATTTGATTAACCGTAAAATTGAAATACCTTAGTGGCAAATAAATTGACTAGATCAACTGTGCGCGTAAAGCAGAAAGCTGTTTATGCTTCGGTTGATGTCAATGATAACAAACTAGCAAAAATTATATACGAGGCATTGCAGATCTTAGACCTAATTTTCAAAAAGGCAAACATCACATTTTGTATCTTTGCATGAGTCAGAGCTCAAAACATCCGGAGTCCATACTATCTGTTTAAAGCTGACGCTTTGGATCACTAGGCCAAGGGCGCTTGCACAATACAGATAAAAAATATTTTACTCCTTTAATGGTAGAAGATGTTCCTCACAATGTGTGCATTTTGCATATGTTTCTAAATACAAAAGCGCACGGTACAATACTAGGACTATTCAAAGGCATAACTATGAGGATATCAAATGTCATATACAATCATGAATTTCATTTATTTTGGTACGGGGGGATTTTGCAAGATTTTTGAATTCATATCAAGTTTACATATTCAAATACTCAAACAAAAAGTTTCCAAAGCTGTGAAAAGGAAAAAGACATGATTGTGTATTCGAGAAATCGAGGGTAAGGGTTGAAATGGTTGACTTTGACACAGATAAACGCATAATCTGGTTGTTGTGTTAAATTTGGTATACTAGATCTTTCTTAAGATTTTCAGGCGTATCGTACCTCTTACGAGCTCCTCTTCTGCTCTGATTAATCCATTTGAAGGAAACGTTATGTTCAACTTTTTCTTTAAAGTGTTAAACAAAACATGATTGATGACCCCATTATCTAATTGTATGCTAGACGTTGTGGTTTCATATAGGCATATCGCCGCACTGATTATAGACTAATACTAATTTTAACTATGGCACTCGAGTCAATAACAGCAATTTACGACACCCACATTGTAGTGAACAAGCTCAGTTTGACAATGCACGTTAATTGTGTCGTTCTTTTAAGATGGCAGCTGACGAATGCCTTATCAGATAGTTAATCTCTTCTCCAAAAAAAATCAAAACAAATAAAGAAATTCCAAGCCGATAATTTCCACGTTAATTCCGTGCATCAGCAAGGTACCAAAGTTTAAAACGAAAGCGGTGTATGATGAAATCGTTCAATATGGTGCCTGTCACCTTTCCTGCACTTATGAACCATTTCTCCTTTTCAAACGTTGGTGTCCGTAAAAAGGAAAAAAAAACTGTGATCGAGGACAGAAGCATTTGTATGTAGCAGACACGGTTGAGTTACAAATGAACTTTCATGTGAAAAAGCACATTTTATGTTTAGTTCTTCTATAGAAAGCAAGTCTATAGATAATTATTGTAAAGTTACCGGTTCATGCTATAATAATCAGAGATGAAACGGTTATCTCTGAAACCTATAGGAAGTTTATGAAATCAAAACAATGTATTTATATAGCTATTATAAATTATTAGGCACATTAAACATGTTTTTAACTTATTGCCTTAAAAGAAATCGAATCTGAGCTACTGAGGTAATCAACCCATCGTTTTACTTCCAACTACCTCTCTAACATCTCGACCACAAGCACGCACTCAGAGGCTGTCCATTGTATTCTATAACTTTTTAAAGAAATGAAAGTTTCCTCTCTTTCAATTTTCTTTGATTTGTATCCCTTACATTTGTATGTGAAATCACAACATCACGTGTACATTGATTCACAGTAAACAGTTTACTGTTCTCTCTCTATTTCACTTCCTCAAAAAGTAATTTGTTGATCGAATTTAAATGACCTTTTTAGCTTATTATTGACTCTTTCATCCAGAAGAAATTAGAACCAAATGCCTTTCCCATCTACACAGTGTTGCAGCAGACCTGGTTAGGCATGGACAAGTAATCAAACGTGGGGCATTTGATTACGAGTCTGATGCCTAAACAACTGAACTATCGCACCTACCCGTTTACATGAACAAAAAAGAGCAAACATTTTTGCACCACATCATTAGTCCACAATTATTGTTTTTTTTTCAATTGTCGTAAGAAATGTGAGCACTCCAGTTATACTCGTACATCTTATTACGTTTCATGTGCACCAGAACTCTTAAATCTGTCCTTTTTTCAGCCGAAAAAGCTTTTATTTGTACTAGTGCATTCAATATATCTGGTAACAATTCCAATTTATTCAATCCCACTAATAAATGTATCATGATCTACATACACTTGAAATAGGCTCTATAGGATAAATGCGAGTATGGCGTACCTTTGTTCGTTGTATAACACATAATGTTTTATTCATAGTCTAGAACCAAGCAGTCACCACAAATGGAAAGCAGCCAAATCCAAACGTTTTATATATAATAACGATCCTTCTTTAAACGATTTGATGAATTAGACTCCTTGCTCTTGTGGTTCACTACAAGTCCAGCAATAATAATAATAAATAAAAAACAACAAACCATTAATTGCCTGATGTAGAGAGAGCGAAGAACTATGTGTATATGATATTTTTAATGGGTGGTGGGTGTTGTACACCTTTGCGACTATCGACAACGTCTAGCGATTACAGTGTACAATTCTATCAATGTTGCCGATCAAGGGTCTAAAACTGCATTCTTTTCTGGCCCTCAGATTGCTACCAACAACACGTCACTAAAATGCTCAAATCCGCTTGCTTTCATTTAAATGTTTTATCATCTTTATTGCTTGGTTTGGAAATATGATTGACATTCATAATTAAAATAAAGTGATAATATTCTGCACTATTCTAAATTTAGTTGTGTTTTATGTCGTTTGATAACTTCCGGATTTCCTAAAATTTGAGGAATTTCCTTAACACGTGTGGAACTAGACAACTACAAAGTAATTTTCATCCATCCTATAATATCTACTTCTTGGAAAAATCCAATTGCAATCGTTAGTATCATAAACAAGATCACACAAAACCTCAGTCTGGAAAAAAAGTTTTGAAAAACTAAGCAAAAAATTGGTCCGGACGTGTACCCTTTCCCGACAATGTAAACTGGTTCTCTGACCTTTTCTGTATTTACGTAAATTTATGCGGACAGATTTCAAATTCAAGTTGCAATAAATGTTCAGCCATTAAACAAAATTCTCATTCTAGATGGAATTTATTCACTAGTAAAATCAAGTGACCTATTGGAATAACAAACGTACCGATATATGATTGTCTAAATGGGGGTGATTACGAAGTAAAATAAATATGTACGAGGCTTTGCGGATCTTGGAACTTTTTTTCAATAAGTCCCCGATAAAACTTTCCACCTATGCCTGAGCCAAAGGCAATACTTTCGAATTCAAAGCTAGCTATATAAGATTAACCTTTATATTAGCTATGAGTAGTATGGTATCTGGATAATCTGGGTAGAACACGAACGTGACACAACTCGACCCCCCGCTTCCACAAGCCTCCTACCCAGCGGGATTACATCCCTAGTGTCGCTCAAACACAGTCGGAAAGCCCCTGAGCGGCGCCACATTATATTTCTTTCAATGTATATAAGCATTGTAAAAATTGGACTTTTGCCAACATAGGGGGTGATAATGGATATACATTTAGACGCTCTGTGGCTCCTAACTCCAGTTTCCAAGATATGCATGTTCCAAAAGAAAGTATCACCAATGTGCCACTGGATGATATTGGGTGCTATTGCCACTTTCTACAAATAAGGGCGAGATCTGAAATTTTGCAGATCTTTGTTTGCTTGAAGCGATTAGCGCTTTAGATTTTATGTTCAATGATTCCAATTGTTAGGCCAGTGGTTCAAACTTTTAGGCAAGCACTTCGAACTTTTCTTCAAATTGACTTCAAATTGATCCAAGGATGATGCTAGCTATCTCATTGTTACTCCATTTATTAAGCGTTTGCTCTTTTTTCTAATTGTCAATTTAGCGATGGACTGATCCAAAAATGTTAGGATAGGATTCTGGCCTTGTTGGGTTTTCAATGCTTTTTGCCGTAGTTAAATGCTGTATAATTACAACAGGATACATATTTCTATAAATTAACAAAAAAGGACAGAGAATGGGGTGGGGTGGGTGGATCGCGGACCTATTGTTATGATGCGTTGAGGTTCCCAATCCCGATTTATGAGGTTTTGAAAGCAAACACCACGACAGAAAAGAAACGGTGGTATAGGGATCCATTTCGATGGGTCTCATATGTAACAAAAAGTTTACTTATGTTACTTCAATGACTGTTTCGCCCAGTAAGAGCTTTCCGTGTTACCGCAGTGACGCCTATTGTGGAAGCCAAAAATGATGAAAATGTGTATGCAGCAGCAGTTTTTTTTTTTTTTAGACACAAGTAGAAATTTCACTATAATCCTATCCGAATTCTTAGGACTTTGTAAGGTTTTGCTGCCTCATATGCAGTCTCATATTCTTTCAGCCTTTCCAACGTTATTATCCTATTCTTTGATTTTTATATTTTGATCATTTTGCCTCTTCTATTAAAAGCTCTGTATAGCTCAAAACAAGTATCTTGAATTGACGGGCTTTTTTATAAAGACCGTTAAAAAAGCCTCACTCTTTGTAAGTTTTTTATTCGTACTCGTGTTATTTCAATAGTTTCAGACTATTGAATCTTAATGATTTCTTCAGTTTTGTTTTCATTACAAATTTGCAAGAACAACATTAAAAATTAAAGTGCATTCATTTCAGTGATTGTTCAAACGTCGTCGAGTGTTATTTCAACACCCATCATTTTATAAGAATCATGTTTAATTTATGATTTTATTAACACACGAATGTCAAATTTACTTAGAATTTGTTTCTATTAATTATATTCTTAAATAATAATAACAAGAATACTACTATTCATATTGATATTAATAATAGCGACAATGATGATGTTATAATCATAGCATGGTGATCCTTGTCAATAATATTATGATAATCATCATCATCGTG
Source organism: Margaritifera margaritifera (assembly GCA_029931535.1). NCBI lineage: Eukaryota > Metazoa > Mollusca > Bivalvia > Unionida > Margaritiferidae > Margaritifera > Margaritifera margaritifera. Next base: position 3,059,588 of record JAQPZY010001502.1, read on the forward strand.
ACATATTTGCAACTATGATGATCATGATCATAGCCATCATGTACGTTTTTTGAGCAAATGGTTATAGACCAGGTGAGCTTATGCGATGGCTTCTGGTCCGTATAGTACAATTTTGCTATCACTACTACTCTGCCAATGCTGTGCTGATTGACATAAAACCATGGTTCTCATTGGACATTCAATATAGCAGCCAAGGCATAATATCTTCAAAATCTCGTAATAACCTTTCCCCTGAATGAATTGTTATATTAACACAGCGTTTCATTAAAAGACTTGTTATGGTGGTTAGCTGGTTCGAAATAAAGATGGTGCCGAATAAACATCCATCATGGCCGCCGTTGCGGCAGTTTTATAACTATTGTTATAATTATTTCTCCTGAACGGATGGTCGTGTTGACAAGAGTTTTACTGAAAGACTTCTTATGATGCCTAGTCGATGCTATATGAAAACGGTTCAAATTGTGCCGATCAAACCTCATTATGGTCGCTATGGTAGCCATCTTGAAAATCTTCTCACAGCTATTTATCCTGAACCGACGGTCATATAGAGATGGGTGTTTCAATACAATACTTTTTATGCGCATGTATATTAAACATCCGAATATCAATATAACCTTATCTTCTAGAAGAGTAGTGATCACAAGCTTTTCAAGATGACCACCATTGATCTGCCCAGTTTTGGACTAATACGATAGCATAAGAAATATGATATTGAAAAAAACATCTTTATATGGCCATCTGTTCACGAAAAATAGCTGTAACAGGATTTTCAGAATGGCTACCACAGCGGTCATAACGGAAGTCTGATATGCACCATTTTCATTTAGCATCAACTAGACATCATAAGAAGTCTTTTAATAAAACTCTATTTTAATATGACCATCCTGTCAGAGGGAACAGTGATTACGAGATTCTGTAAGATAGTCACAGTGGAGGCTATGTTGGGTGTTCAATGAGCACCATTTTCATAACCCATGACGATATGAGCATCCATTCAGGTGGAGTAGCGATGGCAAACGTTTTCCAATTTGCATATCAGCTTTGCACCATTTTGATTTAGAACCAACTAGACAGCATCCAAAGTCTTTTAGCATTTTATTCATGATGGCTGCCGCGGCAAACATAGTAGTACTATTATCTTATAGGACCAAAAAGTCTTTTGGATAAGTGTGAATATAAATATAATATGAATATAAAGTTTTAGAGCAATCCTCCCAGAAATTGAGTAGTAGTGATTTCAAACTTGTGATACGGACGAACGATGACAAGAGACTATCAGATAAGCTCATCTGGTCTATCACTATTTGATCACAAAAAGAACATGATGGTGATAATGATGATGTCAATGATAATGATGATGATGACGATGATTATAGTATGTCACGGGATGATGATGATATATAATAATATTGACAAGGGGTATCACACTATGATTGTAACATCATGATCGTTATCATCGTCATCTTCATTATTTAATAATATAAACTAGACATTCCTCGGTTAATAAAGTCATAAACTTTAAAATGGATGTTATTATATTGTTTGAATGATATATATATCAATAATTACGACATTCAAAGTCGTGTACTGTACATACACGGAGCTGACAAATCATTTTACATAATAATTTCATTATACATTACACATCAGTATAAACGGCCATTCGGAACATTCTCGTCTCTTTCCTATGCGAGTTGAATAACTTCGACTCTCCCAAATTGGTAAGTCTTTGGCGGACTAACATCCCGCTTGATGTTCATATAAACGATTCTTGTAAAATTACTGATGTTGAAATAACACTACACGAAGTTTGAACAATAGGTGAAACGCATGCACTTTAAATTATTAATATGATTCCTGGAATGAAACAATTGAAAAACTCATTCAGTTTCAATAGCTCTTTTTTTTTTTTTTTTTTTCTATCATACGATGCAAAAGGCAGAGGAAGTTTCGATTATATATACATCCTCAAATAAAACAAAATCGGCAATGGTATCTCGATTAAAAAACTATCAATTTCTTGTGATAAACTTCATAGTTCATACGCTTTTACAAAAACATAACACTAGTATATGTGCTGTGTGCATTTCTTAAGTAAAAATGCATGGGTAGCATTGTTAGACGAGGTTTATCAATGTCGCCGTATCCATGGAGCTATATTGGATTTAAGGCACCACTAATGCCATGGTATGTTGTAATGTTTATCATTTTTTACGGTCTGCACTCAAACCAGTGGCTCTGCACTTTCGCATCATCTGCAGATTGACTTGAAAATATGCAATCCAGTCGCACAGACGAGAAAAGTTTTGAGAATTGAAATAAGACGTGCTCCCTTGCTCTAATGGATATAATTCATTCAGAGTGATAGAAGTAACATTTTGCGCAAAGAGGTTTTCTCAACATGTGTATTTCAAGTAATCCGTGGAAATTCTCATTTGCGTATCAATCAAAATACGGTTCAGAATCCGAGTAAGTTCACCTAAGTACCTGCCAAACAACAAATTATTGCTCTATTCCTCAAATTTGATAGCTACAATACTGGACAATTTGCTAAAGTGTTTATTTCTCAATAGGTCTTAGAAAATGTCCCTCTTTCGAGACGATTATTCGTTTAACATTAGCGGATAAGGAGCGCCCTGTCTCGGAAAATGATTAAGTAAAGCCAAGGCACCGGATCACAACTTCAGAAGGGAAAATATAAATTTCCATCTAAAAATGTTAAAGTCGGGGGTGAGGGGTACGCAAGAAAGGCGATCATACATAATTTGTTTATTGAAACTCTCGCCATTCGGGCTAGCGATTATCCTTATAATATAACTCTGTCCTTAGACCAGTCTCTGACGTCACTGAGACACGTGAGCTCTTTAATGTTCTGTGAGTCAACTGATCGCGCGAAATAAAATCTCGATTTGTCACGTTTACAGCATATTTACGTTTGAAATAAACTAGTACACGAAAATTTTTAAAAATCTCAATAGAAACTCCTTTCGACAGTCGTTATCGGAAAGATTTTCGCTGCTATAATATTAATCAAATGAACGAGACCTAGATAAGGTGGCTGACTAAGGTGATCTCTTGCGCAGGTCTCGCTGTACTTTAATGTCCTCAGGCAAGAGAACAGTTTTAATTGACATATATGCTTAATTTACCTCATATCGTGTTTATTAATTATATATATATATATATATATATATATATATATATATATATATATATATATATATATATATATATCTACCTCTCACCCTCCAACCTATCATATACAGTAAATAATTGAGCAAGATTCAATCTGTCTGATTTGTATATTTTGCAGGGATTACTAATCACATTTGTAATATTCATCATGAGTGTCAGTCTGATCGTTTTGTGTTCATTAGCCATAAATATATGTTTGTTTTGACCTTCCGTATTGAAATATTCCAATGAAATATTTTCAACAATAGCGGCAAAGGTAAAAACACCTATGAGTATTCGAGAACTCTAAGGTAAGGATTACACTGTTTGATGTCGAGCAAGCTGAAAGCATAAACGGATAGATCGATGTATCACTATAAATATAATTGATCTCGCTTACTATTACCAGGGGTCTCTTACCTCCCCAGGGTTCCATTCCTGACTCATGTAATCCATTTCAAAATGAAGATTCGTGCAAATGTATGTCCAAAATCAAGAATACAATATGATTGAAAATCTAGGTATGTTGCGTGACATAATGTGACAATCCAATCAAATAAACGTCCCAGTTTGACAATGCGACTAAATTGCCTTGAGGTTGGGTATTGTATGTTTTGCCAGTTTGAAATATATACCTACCGATACCAATTTATGTTTCAATGGCTAACATTCAATTCGGCTCATAGAGTGGAAGGCTAATGGTGTACAAAAATAAAGGGTCTATTCATGTGAATCTTTAATGAAAAGACAAATGTAAATGCAGCAAATATACACACCAGTCAATCTTTGAGCATTCTATTTAAGCGCTCCATTTGCATAATTTGAATCGAGTGGATTTTAAAAGATCAATGCTTATTTTTTGTTCTGCTTCAATTTATACACAAAAGTTAAGCCAATTTTAATCCAACTTAGTTCAATATAGTTCTTGCTTATTATATACACCTATTGTTACGGAATATATAGAAGCATAACTTAACTAACTTAGGTTTATGTGACATGCTCTACTTATCTATCTTTAACACTTCTGTTTAATATTCAATTATTATCTGGTTTAATCATATGTTTTGTCTTGAAGATTTATTAGTCATTTACAATCTGCAAGTGTTGTTGCATTTTCTACTATACTTAACATGTATGTTTTATCTCCTTTCTTGCCTTGCCAAACGAACTGCAAGTTTGTAAACATTAATTTGCATTTTCTCTCAATGGTACATTGTAACTCTTAATTGTTTGAACAAGGCGTGTTTGCCTTGGCAAATTAAGAAGTTCTGTTCTGTTTGATTATGTCAACTTGATTGTGTCGATTCAGGTTTATTTCACAGCGAACAGAAATTACACTGCCTTTTGTATAAAGCATATACACTTCCGGTGTGCTTTATAATTTTTCGTCAAAGCGTGGAAAAATTAAATGCATGTTTATACAATAAACTTAATATGTCTTTTGTTTCTTGTCGTCAGAAGAAAAAGGAACGAGCTCGATATGAGTAGTAATATGGGGGTAAATAGAGCCAAAAGGGCCTCTACAGAGCCATACGGGAAATTAGCATGGAAGGGCATCTACAGAGCCAAAAATGGCACTTGAGAGCCATACAGGAAATTAACAAGGAAGGGCCTCTACAGATCCATACAGTGTTTATACGGACAAATGGTCACATTGTTAGAAGTAGCTGACTTCAATTGGGGAGACATAATAACATTGTTAGAGTTGACCTCAATATGCGCAACTATAGGTGCGTACGGGAAATCCTATGTTAAATTTGTCCATAGGTTTAACATGAGAATGTGTTTATAGGGACATAAATGTTTATATGGTAAAAAGGGTTAATGGGGTCAAAAGGGGTTTATGGGGTAGAAGTGTTTATGGGACTAAAGTATTTTATAGGGACATAATATACACATAGACAAACAAACACGTAAACATAGAAACACCTATGGCAATTTTACGATTTTCTTTTCTGAAAGATATGGGTGGCCCTGAAAAGGGCAGTTGGAGTTTGTTAACCAAAGGTAGTTAACACATCTCTCACCTCTTCATTGGTCTTCTTCTCCTCACACTTCTTCGCACTTCAGGTCCATAAATCAATACTCTCTTCAGACACCCTTGTCTCTCCACATAAATTCGTCTCTTCCAAATAGATGTAGCCGTAACCTTCGTGATAGTCCATGATGCTTCGACATACATGGGGTAGTCCGGGTTGAATAGCATGCCCGATACGATACTTGATGCTGAATACTGAACTATACATCTTGTCTTGAAAGCAGGTTAAACTATGTAACAAAAACGCTGGTATATATAGCCAAAGATCGGATCGAAACGGATCAAAATGGTCCACCAATTCAAAGGCGCGTTACAAAATGTAGGGTCTCTCTTCCAATCAGAATAGTACGGTGGAGGGGAGGGTGACGTCCTCTTCAGTATATTGGCACGACAGCGTTCGTACGGTTTTACCTTTTGAGGCATAAGTATGGCTGATACAACGAAGACGATGTATTGGGGTGAGCCTGCTACGGAAACCTCTTATGTTCGGAGTGACAGCAACTACGAATGCAGTGGCCAACATTCCTCCAGAAGATTTTAATTTGGATTGTGTGGATTTTTGCCTGAAACAACGTAATACAACCTTCTTTTCCTTCTCCGTCCTTACCTCTTATAGATGATTTTAGAAAGAGAAAAGGAAGAATTGGAAACATTTGTGCAGAGTCTTAGAAAAACAGAAAAAGCATTTCTTCAGCAAGGAGAGGAAAGAAGAAAGCGAGAAGAAGAAGAATAAGAGAAGCAGAATCTTTGAAGTGTGAAGGACAGAATGAAGGGAGTGGTGACAATCAAACGATGAGTCTGCTACAAGATATTTTAGTAGAGATAAAGAATCTGAGAAACATGTATCAAACTTCTTTAACTCAATCCAATAGAAGGAGACCATCACGAGCTAAGCATTCTAAGCTCATCACATCATCCACTCTCACTACTACTACTGAGTTCCACCTCCATTGACTACTACTACCACTACCAAAGGAAAATAAGGAGGAGTATGACTTGGGCGTGGAAAGGGATAGAGGCAGTTGCAGCTCATGATGTCCAGTCCATAAGTTTGTTTTTAAAAACAAAGGTCATTTTCAGGACCACCCATATTTTTTAGAAAATAAGTCAAATTGCCAAATCAAGCAAAACTTAAACCCCATCATTTCATTGTGTATGAGTGCGTCCATAATATAACAAATCAAGACCAAGAAACACTTACATTTTTTCTTTTTGGTATATTCTCTTTTAAAATCACATTGAACATTTCATAACATATCACTCAAGTTCATTTTCGTCCACTGTCTCTCTCTCTCTCTCTCTCTCTCTCTCTCTCTCTCTCTCTCTTTGAATTTCTTCACAGGCATGAGTTCTTCTTCTTCACTGTCTTCCAATCCCCTTGCCTTCTTACATTTCTTGACGATGGGGATGGGTTCTTCTTCTGTTTCTGAAGAGCCCACTGCCTCCTCCCTCTCTTGTTTGTTCTCTATTTTCTTAGGGCACTCTGAAGACCAATGTCCTTTTTCTTGACAATGATAACAGGTATCTTTCCCTGTGTCCCTCTTTTCTTTTCCTTGGCTCTGACGTTGTGGACATTCTGGAGCCCAATATCCTTTCTCTTTTACAGATATAGGAAGTATCTTGACTTTTATCTCAAGAGGATTAGTCCTTAGTTTTATTGGAAAAAGTGGTATACTTTCCAAGGACACTCTCTAAATGTCTGCCTGCAACATCCGTCTGTTGTGCTAAATCTTTGACCAAAAGGGTAAGCTTTTCTGACAGCTCTTCCATCTTCACAGTTTGAAAGTTGTATAACGATTAGTTACTCTGAGGGTAAGAAGCTCTCTCTATATATAGGGAGAGAGCCTGTGTAAAACTGAATCAGATCAAAGTTTGCAATCAAGATGAAACGATCACTCAATTTCAGTGAGAAATCAGAAGAAAAAGAAACTAAGAGGCCACGACGGAGACTTTCCGTAACGCTTCATACACCGCAAGCTGAAGTGTTAGCCCAAGTGCATGCCAGCAATTGTGAAGAGGACATGAGTGAGCCTGAAAGAACACCATCTACCTCCACAATACCAAGAGAGTCCAGAATCCCTTAAAAAGAAAGTCGTTCCGTAGCTCCCAAAAATCACATTCGAGAGACGCAAAAGTGACTTCTAGAACATTTAAAACAACGGCTTACACCTACACGGTCAACTTTAAAGAGTTTAAGTCTGAAGTGCCCCCCCCCCCACCCCCCGAGAAAGACGTAGGTTTCACATTACCGATTTGTTGGATTATATGTTAGAAACATGGGAACGATAATATCAAGCTAAATTGGACGATCATTTGAGACTTTCCATTTATCACGACAGTTTGAAGTCTCGTGTCTGGATCGAGTTTAGTACCCTGGCAGAATTAACTCCGTATAAAATCATGGAAACAATTGAACACATTCAACAATCTAATGACGAGTTTAACATCACCGATGGAAAAGCCCAACATCACATGACTCACATTTCACCTCCTAGACGTAGTGGACGCAGCAGGAAAGTGTTATTGGTGGACGACATTCGCTGTACCAATCACAGTATCGTCCAAGTTAACAATTCCCAATACCAGATGTGCTTAGCCTGTGCCTTCGTCGTGGGGCGCAAGCATGCCGAGAACAATGAGACCTCAGAATGGAAAAAGCATGGATGAATATTCGACTATCGGAGAGACACCAACAACGAATAAGAAGCAGAACTCCTGTTACAACAAGCATGCATATCTAAAAAGACCGTGTGTGGCATTCATGAAATGCAAAAACTTCAAGACGTCTTGGTTCCTCGGTATACCTTGAAAGTATACCCTCAAGTGGTTCGCGGAGCTCTGGTGTTTTGAAGACCCGATTTCCCCGATGAAAAATATTTCGATGCCCCCAAACTCTTCCCCATTTTACCCAATGGATCTTTGATTATATCGACGACACTTGGAGCGAAGAGGACATACAACGTTACGGGGACTGTCATCGATATGCTACAGTCATGACTCACAATTTATCTGGATACGATGGACAATTTCTGTTGAAATATTATTCAAAACAAGGTACCGAATGCCCCCAAGTCATCGTGGACGGAGCCAAACTCATCTGCATGAAAGTGGGACAAGTACAATTCAAAGATTCCATGAGTTATTTAGCCATGCCTTTGATTAGAATGCCTAGAACGTTTGAAATGGCACAAATGACCAAAGGGTACTTTCCATACTTTTTCAATACCGAACCCAGTCAACACACTGTGCTCCCGCATTTGTCTGACATTCACCTTTACGAACCCGACGGATGCACACCAAACACCGAGAAGTTTTTACGCTTGGTACCGAGCTCACGCTTCAGATCTGTTCGACTTTCAAAAATAAATGCTCAATTATTTCTAGATCACGGTGAAGTCGATCCTTTGAAGGAAGTTTGTACCCTAGCCACAGCGTGTGGATTAGTGTACCGAAAAAATTTCATGCCCGAGAACCAACTAGGCATCATATCCCCTAACACTTACCTCTCGGTCAGCCGTCAATACTCTGCCAAAGCGTTGCGTTGGCTCCATTAATTGTGTGAAAAAGAAAACAACTGGATACAACATGCAAGAAACGGGGGAGAAAGGAAAATTGGCAGTCTTTCTGTGGATGGTTGGGATTTAGAAAAACCCCAGACGGTGTACACAATTCATGGATGCTTACTTCACGGATGCCCTACCTGTTTTCCTCAACGAGACCTACAAAATCCTTTAACAGGGGTCACCATGGAAGAGTTGTATGAACACACATACCAACGATGCCTGAAGTTAGAAAGTCAAGGATACCAAGTGGCAGATATATGGGAGCACGACTACGATCGACGTTTCAAAACCGATCAAACATTTGACGCATTGCCGAAAGTTACGACGTGGTATACATCGAACACTTGGAACGACGCCACAGTTTGTTTTGAGGACTAACCAATGCCTCACGCTTGCTCTACGACATACACGAATCTCGAGGATAAGAAATCAAATACATGGACGTGTGTTCGTTGTATCCTTGGGTGTGCAAATATAAGCGATTCTTTACCGGACACCCTGAAATCCTGACATAAGACATTGACGTCTAACACATTCGTCAATGCCAAAGATTGATCAAATGCAAAGTCTTACCCCGAGCTACTTGTACCAACCTGTCTTACCCCATCATTGCCAAGGAAAACTGATGTTTCTTTTATGCCGCACGTCTGCTGAAACATGCAATCAAGATCACCCTTGTGACCACACGGAGGAAGAGAGCGCTTTCAAAGGAACGTAGGTGAGCGTCGATTTGTTTCTGGCTAGGATCGGGGATACCGCTTGTTGAAAGTATACGAAATTGGTCAATTTCCTACCACTGAACAATGCCAAAAGGACGACGCGTCGAATCCAGGCATTTTCTCAAGCCACGTCAACGAATGTCTCAAGCTGAAACAAGAAGCCAGTAGCTATCTCTATTGGTGTCGGACGCCATAGACCAAGTCAAATTCAAAGAACAGTACCGCTCTATAGAAGGCATCACTTTCGAGGACGTAGAAAAGAACGAAGGAAAAAGATCCTTTGCCAAAGTCATGCTGAATTGTTTGTGGGGAAAATTGGCACAACGTCCGATCTTGCCCAGGACGGAATACTTGTCAGATCCCAGTCGCTACTTTCAACTGGTGGACGACAAAGGAAAACTGATGAAACACGTGGAAATCATCCGTGCAGATTTGATCTTGGTCAATTACGAAGAAGAGCTAAAGTGTGTTCACACCGATGACTTTAGCAATGTGCTCATTGCAGCCTACGTGACAACCATTGCTCGCTTAACATTTTACGATGAGGCTTTAGAAATGTTGGGAGAACGAATCCTGTCCTTTGACACCTACAGTTGTATGTACATCCATCGCCCTGGTAGTCAACACCCCACCATCGAAGGGGATCGTTTATGGCTATGGACGGACGAGCACACCCAAGAGACGGGCCTCAGTTATGTCAGCGGTGTCCCTGAAAATTACGGTTACCAATACAGAGATCGACCAGGCCAACTTCATATCAAATGCAAAGTCAAAGGATTGACACTGAATTATCGAGCGAGTCAACGAGTCAACTTTGATATTTTGAATAAGCTTTAGATTGAGACTTTCGAGAGAAAACAGTAGAGCACCACAAAATGGTACGTTTGCCAAACAATCAAATAGTCAGTCGCCCTTTAGAAAAATTGTATCAAATTGTCTACCAGACCACAACACTTTACCGTACGGACACGCTGATCTTCAGATTAAAAAGAGAAAAGTTCCAAGACCAACACTTCATTGTGACTACAAACGTAGACCAATCAAGAAAAAGAATATGAATATTAATTCCACACAGCCACCGAGTGAGGAACTTACAGAGAACTTCAAGTTCAATGTAGAGGCCAGTACACATACACCGATACTAACGAACTCAATACAGCCACCGAGTGAGGGATCTACTGTGGACTCCAAGTTTGATGACGACATCGAGTGCGATACGGTGGCTTGCGATGAGACGGATGCCGTACCCTTTGACATCAGCGATGCAGCACGAACTTACTGCTCCTCTGGGACCATCGAATGCGATGCCGGTCGTGTGCGTTATCGCCCCACTAGCGAAAGCGATGCAGCACGACGCCCTTTCTGCTTTACTGGTCAATGTGATGCTAAACATGTACCTACCTGCAGATGCCATCCATACATTGGCAAAGAATACACGTTGCATGTGGTTTTGCCTAGCTATTGTGACCTTGAAAGTCGATTCCAAACCTTCAAAGATAAATGGCCTAAATATCTGGAAGGACCAACTCCCAAAGCTTTGGCCAGAGCTGGATTTGTCAGCTTGGAAGAAGGAGATAAAGTTCAGTGTTTAAGCTGTTGTCTGACACTTCACAAATGAGAGTATAAAGACTCGACTTACTTGGAACATGTCAGATGGTCTCCGCACTGTCACTACCTGCCTTTGGTCGGTCTAAAATAATAATATGTAGGATACTTTAGAAGAGCGTATTCGTAGTTTTCCTCCTGAGCTGCGAGAATGCATTTACCAAGAGTTGGTCAAGATACAAGTGAAATGCAAAGAACAATTACATCCGTTACGGCATAGACGTTTTAACTATTGATATATGAATGCTATAAAAGTACTGAATAGTTTCAAATGGTCAGACATTCATGAACGACTACCTACCTCCTTTAAGAGTTTGGATGGCGCAACCTACAATGTGACACTGTTACAAAAACTTCGATGGAATGAAGTTCAGGTACAGTTACAAACTTACAGGAATACAAAACCTTTTAAAAGAAGCGTCACTTCAAGACAAAACCCATTCACGCCGTCTGAGGTGTAGTAAAGTAATCGCTGAATGTCTTGGATATTCTTTACCACCAGATTCCATTTGGCAATTGCGTGATTATTTCATCAAAAAGAAGGAGGTGGTTGTGAATGAGTAATATAAAAGCAGACCATGTCGCGATCGTTGTCGTCAGTGGTGGAACGAATTCCGTGAAAGGAAGTCAATGATAGTGTTCAGACATTAGAGGATTACAGACTACTGATACACGAACTGTTTCCATTGAATTTTGGACGATATGTGGTGTGTGTGTTGTGGACTACTTTTCTTGGATTTCTTTTCCCAGGAAATTCGTTGTGGACTATTTTTATGAAGGGTACATGCAACAAAGACATGACCATCTACACTTTATCGGTGCACGAAAGACAAATTGTGCTCAAAGTGCTGAGAATTGTGATAACAACAATTTGTGTACGTCCGTGTGAAGAAGACATTTGTCAAACTGTATCCATACTTACCACAACTTTTGGATCGCTAGTTGCTTACACCAACAAATGAACGATTGGAACAGATGTACGTGACTGGAAAGGTTTTGGTTTCGATGCTTGGCTACAAGAAGTGGCACACTCTGTCAAAGACCTTGCGTGTCACTAATCACTCAAGACAAGAACAAGTGAACTTAGAACCGAAGTAAAAAATGACATTAGAAAGAATGGTAGAAGAAGAACCTGACACAAAGGAAGACAGTGCCATCGTACAAATCGAAACACCTGAGAAACAAAGAACCTTATAAATAAACGTGAATGAAATGTATAAATTGTCTTGTGTCTTTCGTGTTCCTCTCAAAATTCTCCATACCTCAGTCATGTCTGCATCATCTTCTTCCACTTCCTCTTCTGCTCTCAAAATGATTGACGAAAAGTTAGATCGTCAAAGTTGGAAGCTTTATATCTGCCCCATCCTTTTAGCATGTTGATTGCTACCCAGTGGTTCAGGCAAAATCGAATTTGTCAAACGTTTGATCGAACACAAATCCCATTTGTTTGATCGTCCACCTCAACGTATCCTGTGGTGTTAAAAAGAGTGGCAATCGTCTTAAACCTTACTTCAACAAAGTCAAGGAGAATCCCTTTCGTTTGTAGAAGGCATTCCTCACGAAGACGATGATATCGTGTCTCTCTTGAATCAAACACATCTGGTCATCTTCGATGACATGTTAGGAGATGACGAAGAAAAAATTAAACTTTGGTTTACACGAAAAGAACAGCATCGTAATGCCAGTATCATTTACATTACTCAAAATTTATTTCAACAAAGCATAGCCCATTGTAGCATTAGTCACAATGCCCATTATGTGGTGTTGTTTAAAAGCCCCAGAGACAAATCTCAAGTGCAAGCGTTAGCCAAATAGGTAGGAACTCCTAGGCTGAATTATTCGCACGACGATGCCACTCAAACACCTCATGCGTATTTACTCATCGATTTAAAACCCACCACTCCCGATGATTTGAGATTTCGTGCACATTTATTTCACATTTGGAGTCAAGAAGGAGGTCCTGTCATCGATACATCGCCTTCGGCAACTCACTGAAAAAAAAAAACTATAAAAACATCCACCACGTCATTTCTTTACCACAGTCTTCATGATGGCTTCCTTTCAACCTCATCATCCTGCCAAATTGATTCTTGCCCAGTATGGCATCTGTCGCAAAAGAAATGCACAAGTCCGTGCCCATTTGTTTGAAGATAGTCTTAAAAGAAGTTTTACTATGGTTTACTTTGACAGCACGTCAATTACTTTAAGGCATCATTTTTTGGAAAATCATAAAAGTGCGTTGTCACAACTGGCAGATTCAAGTATCATTTTTAAACCTGGTGGTAGTGGCTCTTTAAGAGGTGTCATTATTCGTTCTCTTTTGAAATGGGATCCTAATGCCCAAGCCAAAACCAAGAAGAAGAAGAAAAAAAACAAATCCCCTAAAAGACAGCCACATACAACCAATTATCGCAAGAAAACGAAAAGCCCTTCCAAGAAAAAACAACATTTTCTGCTGTCAGAAAGAGAGGTACTACTGCAAGGACGCGCACGTACTCCCGAAAGCCACGAGCGGCAGTGATGGTGTCTCCCTCTTCTGCCATTTCTTCTTCTTCTTCTTTGTTGCCCTTCGTGATGATGCCTGCGAAACCTGATTTAAGACCCGTGTTTCCTAATTTGATGCAGAAATGGAAACCTATTTCGAAAGTCACTACTTCTCCAGGCCATCTACTTTTGCTGCTCTTGCCATTGCGGCTGTCGCTGAAAAAGTAGCCTCACCTAAAACCAAAGTTCAAGACAGAACAGGCATGTTACAAAGTTTACTGGACATATACAAACAAGAACTGAAACGATTTAGTCCATTGAAAACACTTCATCGTCGAGTGATGCCTGTCATAAAGTTGATACGCTGTGCTGATCATCAGTGGAAACGAGTTCCAGTATGAACAAGAAGTGTGGGATCAGTGGGACCTCAGTTATAGTTTGCTCCGGACACAAAAGATGGCCCCAAAAAGTCCCCACCACCACCAAAGCCCTAGCCGTCCCAAGAAAGTCAAAAGCCAAAAAAGGACTCCCACCTCGTCTAGCTAAATATTGGGATGTGTTGTCCGTCCTGACTAAATACAATCCTCTCATGCGAAAACAACTCATTCAAACAGGCCCAAAATAAATCATCGATACCGTGTGTGAATCTGTTAAAAGGAACGGTACCTTTATCCAAGATACAGAAACAGAAATTAGGAAAACATTGGATCGTTCTTCGCCAAATGGTCAAAAAAAAAAGAAAAACCTTTCAGTCAAAAGAAAAAAATGCTTGTGCAACGAGGATGATTTCTACCCAAGCTGATATGACCGTTGTAAAAATAGCGGCTCCTTTGTTAGGATCGACTGCATGACCCCTTTTAGGAGGAGTCATGAGATAAAGATGATAAAAATAAGATAAAAGGAAACCCTTCTCTAGAAAGACAACACACTTGTACATTTGAATCTTATGCTAGGACGAAAACTGACTTTAGTTCCTTACAAACGCTGGATGGAACTCCGTACGAACAACGGATACCTCAATTACCTCACAATCCTAATCTCAATGAGATGTCACAGTTACAACAAGACTTACAATTGTTAATGGATCGAAGTGATTTGTCAGAAGCAGAAACATCGCAATGGTACGGTCAAGTATTGCAGCGTCTACAACTTTTTCACCAGAAAGCTTTAGACGAAACAGCTAAACCGATTCTGAGAGATTTCAAGACCACGATGAAAAGCGAACCACCTAAAACCACTAAAACAGACACCGCCACGGGGATGACAGAAGAAGACGACACACGAGAAGTGTTTCAAACTCCGTCTGCTTCCATACTTAGTAAGATTGCAGCCTCCTTGTTGACACCCTCCACTACGCCTCAACGAGAAGAAATGAAAGCTTGGGTTAAAAAGATGATGTCCAACCCTTCTTCAGCAGAAGAAATTAGGAAAGAAAGGAAGACAGAAGGGAAAGCAGAAGTGAAAAAAGACATCAAGAAAAAAACCATCCCTTCGCAACCAACTCCTGTGGCTCGTCGGACGCGTCAAGCAGCTTCGTCCAAACCTCCCCTACCTCACGACTCCAAAAGTAGTATCGAACAGTGAGTATTGAACGGTAAAAACATGGAGATACTTTTAGCCCACATTTACTACATGCTGCTGGTTACGAAGGAGTTAAAAAAATTGTATCGGGCAGCTAAAACCAAACTGAAAAATGTACGCTTGCCTTACGTACGACAATGGTTACAATAACAATTGACGTGCTCGTTACACAAAACCATTCGACGAAAATGTCCCAGAAGTCAAACCAAAGTGGCTGGCATCGATCATCAATGGCAAGCAGATTTAGTCGATGTCTCTCATTTGCCAGTGTACAATCGTGGTTACAAATATTTGTTTTGTGTCATTGACGTGTTTTCGAAATGCGCTGGAGTCGTTCCCTTGACTTCTAAAAGCAGTGACGAGTTAGTACGCGCTTTAAAACTAGTGTTGAAACAAAGAGGTCGTCACCCCTTCCTATGGCAAACAGACAAAGGCACTGAATTTCTAAACCAAGCTTTTCAAAAGAAGTGAAACAACGCCACAGTAATTTTATTACCACTGAAAATCCTGAAACCAAAGCCAGTGTCGTGGAACGTTTTCAAAGAACTTTGAAAGAACGCATGTGGAAATATATTACACATCAACAAACCCTCTAGTACATCGACGTGTTACCATGTCTGGTCAAAGATTACAACCAATCGTACCCCTAAATAAACAAGGTGAGGAACGCCTAAGATTGGAAACAAGAAAGCACTGATGCTCAAGACGGGAGATTGGGTTCGCATTTGAAGAACCAAACGCACTTTTGACCAAGGTTATTACCTAACTGTACCACCGAATTGTTTCGTGTCACTGGACAAGTTCGTGAACGTGATCCTCCATTCTATAAATTGGAAGACATGCACGGCGAAGTGTTACAAGGAACCTTTACTTGCCTGAGTTATAACGAGTGACCATAAATGAATACGACTTACATATCGAAAGCATTCTCGATCGACAACACCGATCGACTTACAAGTATTTTCGTTACCCTGTCGGATTGAACGAAGGACTGAATTTATTCTTTGTGTACTCCAAATGTGGTGGAGTACAACGTGGTGGGAAACACAGCCGCTCCGTTACTGAGAGTCATTCCTTTCAAAGTGGATTCTAGCATCTCTGCGTACATCCTCATTATCTTTCAGTCAGTAAATCGTATTTTGACAGTGTCAACATTAGCATAAAAGGAGACCTGGGACAAAATATTCTTTTATCCAAAGGGAAATTCACGGTGAAACTATATTTTCGAAAAAAGGTCTCCAGTGAAATGTAACACAACATGTATCCTTTGTACCAAGGAGTTGCTGGACAACGAGGACATGGTTTAGGAGATCTGTTAAAATCCGCTTTTCGTACGGTAGCCCCAATCTTGAAACCCGAGGTGACTCGACGATTGCATGCCTTAAAAGATGCCACTTGGACGAAAGGAAAAGATTTTCTTCAAAACGTCCTCATCGACAAATAAAATCCCAAAGAAACCTTTATGAGAGAGCAGGAAAAAATGTGTTGCTGCAAACTGGAAAAGATCTTTTGGGTCGCTGAGACACTCCTATAAATTCGCTTCACACGTCTTACCCTGGCATTACTTCTTCTTCAACGCCACAGCAAGGACAAGGTAGAAGGAGACGACGAAAGCCCTTCAGATTTCATAAACACGGTGTTCAGAAAAATAATAAGAAAAGAAGAACTGTCAGAGAATTATTAGACGTGTTTGATTACTAACTGAGAAAAAATGATGCACCGAGATTCTTGCGAATGTACCAAGTCAGAACTGGATCCGTTTGCCGTGCCACCTACCATGATGACGATGCAATAATCCCAATGGGTAGAATTTCATCCAGTATCGTCTTTGACGACTTCAGCCCCTATTGAATTAGACAAAGGACAAACCGAAGATTACATCGATCTGAATAGCAGTCGCTTGTACCCTAAACTCAAAGTGCTCAAAAGGGACAAAACCAATCCAGGGGAATGGGTCAGAGTAGCTCTCGTCAATAATTGTATGCATTCGTTGTTCAGTGAAGTGGATTTGTGCTTGAATAACAAATTGGTCAGCAGCATCATGGATACATACCCTTACCGAGCCTACTTTGAAAATCTCTTGACGTACGGAAAAGAAGCCAAGAGCACCCTTCTGGATGCTTCGGTGGTATGGAAACCTAACATATCGGATGCCTTCAACGACACAGCGTTGGCTGCAGATGACAATCATCATAATGTTGGATTTAACGAGATTCGAAATAAAATCAAACAGGGGCGCACTTTAGAACTGATGGATCGTTTGCATTTGGACATGCAGTTGCAACACAAGTATTTGTTAAACGGATTGGATGTACGCCTGAGACTGAATCGCAGAAGTACCGTCTTCCATTTGATGACTAATGCGAACGACTACAAAACCATCTTCGAAGAAGCCAGACATTACGTGCGCTGTAGAAGTGTTACATAGAGTAGCCAACGACATCAGTCAAACTTAGAGCAGAACCATCGCCAAGTATCCTGTGCGACGAGTGGAAGTGAAAATGTTTATCATTGCTTCTGGACTCCTATCCAAAGTCGAAGATCATATGTTCCAAGGACAGCTGCCCAAACGTTTACTCATCGGTATCGTCAGTAATGCAGCCCTCAACGGAGCCATCGATCAAAACCCTTTCGGCGTTCAACACATCAATGTATCCAAGATATAAGTCACTTTAGATGGCCATACTTTTTTTTACAATACCATTTGAACCCTACTTTGCCCAGAAAAATTACTTGAGATCTTACTTGACTCTGTTTGAAGCCACAGGACAGTTAGGAACCAACATCAGCCACAGTATTTCGTACGAGGATTATGCAGGATGATATGATTTGCGGGGATTTGATTTCACTCCCGACCAAAGCAGCGACGAAGGACATTTCCACCCTATAAAATCAGGCCAACTTCGTGTGGAACTTCAGTTTGCCACAGATCTGGCTAACACTGTGAACGTAATCCTGCATGCAGAATTTGACAATATTCTGGAAATCAACAATTTGTAAGAAGTAATTCTAGTCTATTAGAAGAAAAAAGATGCAACACGAAGAACCTATGGAGATAGGCGATGACGAAGTTTTTGATCTAGCACCAAGATGGCCAGAACAAGAACAACATTTAGTCTCCTGTTTGCTAAGGACTTGGCTGAAAGAATTACAGCCCTGACTAGAGAACATTGTTATAGATGTCAAATCGATCATCTGAGTCAGAAACAACACGACAATGCATGATGATGAGTTCGGAAAAAAAATTGGAAGAGTATCTGGATGAGGCATGGTCTCTGATCTCAGAAGCGAAAGTGTTGAGAAAGTGTTACAAAGACTTGCAGGATCGTTTCTCACCTCCATTGACTTCTCTGGAGACCCAATTCATCGAAGCTCTCTTGCAACAGAGTACAGAGACAACCATTGGTTCATCAACTTACTTGACAGACATATTCAAGGAAAACGTCAGGTGTGAACAAGAAAAAATGGATACCTGGGAACTTCATTACAGTTTATACACTGCTTCTTGGAATCCTGATGTGTGTTCTAAAGATGAACTTCCTCGTTGCAAGCCTAAAGATTGTCAAGCCTATATCATCAACACCGACGCAAGTCATCGACCAGGAACCCATTGGGTGGCGGTGTACTTTCTAGACAAATACAGTGTGGAGTATTTTGATTCGTATGGATTACCTAATTTGGAAGAGGACATAATTGACTTTATGAGAAGAAATGCTGTCTGCGCTAGATTCAATAATGTGATATTACAAGGATTAAATTCCATGGTGTGTGGACAATATTGTGTGTATTGTCTTCATCAACGCAGTCGTGGATTTCCCTTAGAACATTTAGTGACTTTTTTGATACTGAGTACGCTAGAAACGATACTAAAGTAGAAAGATGGTTTTGTGAACATTACGTTTATCTCTTGTCTTTAGCTCAAAAACGTAGTGTGCATCGATGGCAAAATGATTTAGAACAGTGGAAGTCCACTTTGACTTCACAACGCTGTCAATCCTGTAAATATGTTCATGTTTAAAAATGTGTGTTAGTATTTTGTGTTAGAGAAGCTTCTTGTTTATTGAAACATGTTTATTTTTGAAACAAAATATGGTGCAGTCTTGTTTATTGATTGAAAAAACAAAATGAAATGTATATGCTCTTTCATATTTCTCTCTATCGATCAGGGTCATGTTTTCTTTCACCGCCGTGTCCCAATGGAAGGGGATGTTTTCCATCACGTCCGCGCTTCCAGCATATAAAGCGGTGCTTTTGCCAGTCGGGTCACCATTCAATTCGTGTGGCCCTAAAGGACGATAGAAGACGTGTTTTCAAATCCGTGGAGAAGTTTGAGTATCCGTACTCTGTACCATTGAATCCGCTGACCACTAAGGACCTGTGGGATCACCCTTAAGCGGGGCTTAGAGGGCCCACTACCTTAGTAGCAACGACACAAGCACAACATGCAGGCAGCGGTATACTACAAGGCTTTGCGTCTATAACGAAACAACCACCACCACTATTGCCGATCCGGCCATCCATCCATCCAGCCAAATACACTCATCTATCCAGCCATCCAGCCATCATCAAGCAGCCAGTCAACCAGCTATCATCGCCATCATCGACTTTAAGGGAATAAGATAAATAAGGTAAACTAGGAAATTTCATAAACTAAACCTAAGGGTCTAAACTCCGCATTCGTGGCAACAACTAAGTATACTATCTTACTCATTTTCTGACTAACCTTGTGTTTTTTATGAATAATAACAGTACTAAAATATATCCCTAAACAACGGATAGCAAAATATAGAACATTCGGTGTCCGAAACAGTAAACATTACAATTCCTTTGTCTAGAATATTTTTGGCGATAAAATTGTTTATGTTGTTGTTGTTATTTTTCCTTGTCGTATAACCTTGGTCGAGCGCGCTGTGGGATTTCAAGCCGGGCTCTAAAAACAGGTGCTAGGAACCATACTAGCATATACCTGGACAGACTCCTTGCATATACTCAAGTTGTAGAGATCTCTGGGAGATTTTCTGTCACCTTGAGCAAGTTAAAGCCTTACGGTCGAATAAGTCTCGCCTAATTGACGAGGTGAATAATAGTAATTAATTATAACTCCTGTGCTACCGTTGTTTGGAAAAAAACAAAACAAAAGAGACTAACCAATTAATCCAGTGAAATTTGTGCAATTTGTCTGTTTAAAAACAAAAAGTATAAATAAATAAATACAAATTTAAATAAATAAAAAACAACAAATAATCAATTTTCTACACCGGCTAAACAATGCAGAAAACAAAAATGAATAAACAGAAAATAATGAAGAAACCTGGAAATAGATCAAAGGTCATAACAGCCATTCCACCCAAGCACGTAGGTACAATCGTAACGAACCCAAAAGAAGGCATTCGGGAAAATATCCTGAACTTCACATCCGTATTATCCCCCTCGAGCAAGGATCAATCACAAATTGAAATCCACCTAAATAACTCATCAAAGGGCATGAGTCAAAACATGGAAGCCACCTTACCAGTGTTAGGCTCCCCAGTAGACGGCATCTGTAACCACACAAACCTATATGTCGGTACCCCACTAACAATGTCGCCGATTATACGCTACAGCATGCCCCACTCGCCTGATCCAGAAGTCATAATAAGAGGGCCACAATTTCATTATGATACAGGCAGCTTCATAGACTTAAACACTACAGAATCAATAGGAAAACCCAACCCAAATATACAATTAGCTGTAACCCCACTAGTTGGGGGGGGGGGATAGCTCCTGACCCCATCCAAGTAAAAACCAATATGCAGATAAACATTCAAAATAAGGAGGAGGAAAAAGAGCAGTCTGGACCAATCAATATGCCCTAGAATTACAGAAGGGAACAGTAAACCAAAAACAAATAAAAAGGGATGAGCCAAAACAAATAAAAACATCAACACAAAATGTTTCAAAACAACATACACTAAGGTACATCTTAGTCAAGTAGCAGGCCCCTCAAAAGTAGGGATAGAGACAGACGAATGGAAACAGGCCCTATCAGTCCAAGACATACAAGAACACTTTGATATACAAACAAGTCCACTGTGCAAAGGAAAGGGGAAACAACCACTAAAAGGAGGCCCCAAAAACAAATCATCAAACAAAACAACTAAAAACGCCAGTAAGCAATCAGAAACCAAAATGAATTTCAGAGTAGGAGAAAAAAAGCAGCAATAACCCATGCAAATGAAAGAAACAAAGGAAAAACCAGAACAATCAAAAACAATTAACAAACCCCAAACAGAGGGCCCCGTAGGAAAAGCAGCTCCCCCCGCAGACACCAAAACAAAAACTAACAAAATTGACCCCAAAAAAACAAAATTCACATACCACCCAAAAGAACTAACAGTATACATCAAAAGTCCTGATCTAAACATGAATGCAATAAGTGACAGAAGCATAATGACGGAGTTACAAAAAACACAAGGGGGAACGTTCCAAATAATTCACACCAAAGAACGATATATCGTAATAAGATGTTCCACGGCCATACAAGTTTTATAATATGTGGAGGTACAAAAAATTGTCAAATATAGAGTAACAATTACTCGACACAACAACGCAACCCCCCATAAACAACAAGCAAATAGCCCAACACAAATATTCGAGTAAGTCATCAGGATGGATAAAACTCACACGCCAAATAAAAGTATAGAAGATATTAGGAAATATGGCCAAAATATTGAAAAGGTAGTACGCCTATCAAACAAGGATGGCTAAAATCACAAGCAGTAATCTTGTATTTCAATCAAAAGCCACCAGAAATGTTACGTGTAGGAACACTGGGAAATTATGCTCGGCTACTAGAGTATAATAACAAACCACGCTTCTGCAGCAAATGCCAAGGGTGGGGTCACTTCACCCAAAAATGCTCGTACCGACCTAGATGCAGTAAGTGTGGAGCTAACCATCAAGGAAAATGTAAATATGTAGGACAGAAGTGTACAAACTGCGGTGAATTGCACCACCTGAAATCAAACGACTGCCCGTACAGAATTAAGGAAATACAAGCAATGGAAATCATGTCACAAAAACAAGTATCATACCAGGCAGCAAAAAAACAACTTCAGGATGGCCCTAAAGCATCAAAAACAACAAACCGCACAGACCACAAACAAGAATCAATAAGAAACAACAAAAAACCAAACCCTAATATAGAAATAAACTCAAATCCCCAACTAACAGCACCAAAATACAGAACAAAACCTCAGCAAGAAAAAGAAAATAACAATAACAAAACATGCCACAAAACACCAGTAAAACAAACAGTCAATAAATCAAAACTGCAAGTACTTAACAACAGTCCTAAAAAAACAGCCATTCCAACACCGAAATCAAATCCGCATGAACCGAAAAACCCAATACAAACCAACCACAAATAAAAGTATCAATAGAAGTACCAATCAAATACCAATAATCCAAATTCTAGAACTAATCCGGGATACAATCAATGGGGTACTGAAACTAAATAAGGACCATCAAGTACCTGTAAAGGACGTACTCAGCCTAATAGAAACACAAACCAACCTATGGATTAAAACTCAGGTAGCTGGGCCTTTATCTAAAAACGATGGAAATCAAAACCCTAAAACTAGGATGAACCCCCAATGGAGTACAAAGAAATAATCCGTATTTGGAAGTGGAACTGCAGGCGGATACGCGCCAATATCCCGGAACTGATTATAAAAATTCAAACTGAAATCAACAAACTAGATATTGTGTGCCTTCAGGAGACCCACTTGAGCGAGCAAATAACAAATCTTCCCAAAATTCCAGGATATTCAATATGTTACGTAAAAAATAGACCAAATGGAAAGAAGGGATGAGGTCTGTCAAATTTTGTCAGCGACGCTCTATCGAGCGAGTCTGTTGAAGGCACAAATCACACAACAAACCCCGATCAACTTCCTGAATTTTTAATTACAAAAATGTACACTGACGGCAACCCAATAATGGTGGTAAATATATATGACTCAGGAGGGGGGGGGGCAAATGATAAAACCTGAAACATACCAAAATCTTATTAGTGAGTTAGGAGAAAACATCGTTATCTGTGGTGATTTCAACGCGCACAGTGAGCAATGGGGGGGGGGAACCCATTTGGATAGTAGGGGTGGTGGTATTGAGAGGTTGATCATGCTATCAAACCTAGTGATATTAAATAATGGGTCTCCCACTAGAGTCAATCCTGTAAATGGAACTATGTCAGCCATTGATGTAACGTTATGCTCACCCAAGATGGCGAAAGTCGCCGGTTGGGATGTAGATCAATCGAGCACACTAGGCAGTGACCACTTCCCAATATTAACATCAATACACCTAAAAGTGCACAAAAACTACACCACAACTACACCCAAATGGAGATTTGATAAGGCTGACTGGGGGACGTTTCGCTCTCTATGTGAGGGGATTGACAGGGCCATGCTATATAACGACAATGTTAACACCTACAACGAAAACATCGTCAAAATGCTGTCGTTGGCAACGGAACGGTGCATCCCCAAAACAGGAGGGCGAGGCAACAAAAGATCAGTCCCCTGGTGGAACGAAGAATGTAGGCAGGTCATACGAGAAAAGAAAACGGCCCTAAATAAATTCAGGCACTCCAAAATTTCCGATGATTTCCTATAAGGAAAAAGAGAAATTAATTACAAAATACCATCTTTACAGCTAAACAGAGCTCATGGAAGGAATTCTGCTCAACATTAAACCATAAAGCAAGCTCTAAGCAAGTGTGGGCAAAGATTAAACAAATTAGGGGCAAAGATACCTTCTCGACCCCAAAAGTCCCCGGGCTCATCACTGATGGGGAGAAAGCCGCAAAATTAGCCACCCACTTTGCCGAAATGAGCAGTAATTCTAACCACTCAGAAAAGTTCAAAAAATATAAAAATAAAATCGAGAAGGAACAACCCCAATTGTTCACTGATAGAGGAAACCACTCAAACCTCCTAAATATAGATTTCACAGTATATGAGTGGCGTAAAGCACTCAGTAAAAAAAAAAACGTATCCCGGTTTTTACCAACTAGGCTATGAAATCTATAAAAATCTCCCGGAAATCTGATTTGGCAATCGGGAAAAATACCGATACGCTGGAAACAAGCGGTTGTCATCCCAATCCCAAAACCCGGAAA
Source organism: Margaritifera margaritifera (assembly GCA_029931535.1). Lineage (NCBI taxonomy): Eukaryota > Metazoa > Mollusca > Bivalvia > Unionida > Margaritiferidae > Margaritifera > Margaritifera margaritifera. The sequence continues at coordinate 3,083,915 of JAQPZY010001502.1, forward strand.
AGATCCAGGGGATATCGGTTCGTACAGACCAATCTCCCTCACTAATAACATCTGCAAAATCATGGAAACAATGATAAATAATAAATTGAAGCAACACCTGAAAAGTAAAAATTTGATATCCCAAAATCAAAGCGGTTTCCGTAATAAAAGATCAACAATTGACCAATTAGTACGGTTGGAGTCCAGTATAAGACTAGCTTTTAATGCCAAAAGGAAAAATGATCGAAATCGCAGTATTCCTTGACTTAGAAAAAGCGTACAATCTTATTTGGACAAAGTGTCTAATCGCAAAAACTGAATCATTATGGAATTACAGGCCGCATGCATAAATGGATATCAAATTTCCTATCAGGCCGAAAAATCCAAACCAGGGTGGGCAACAGCTTGTAACAGGATGAAGCCGGGTTGGGACTGGATTAGTGAAGACACCGAAAGCAATTGCGTTAATGAAATGTTTATTTATAAACGCAATTTAAAGACGAACGAATCTGACACCATTATAACAATAAGATAAGGAAAATTGTATAGTTCCTAACATGGAACTATCAACAACAAGTAACTCAACGAGAAAAATCAAAGGCGAATTAACGAATAGAATTTAAACAAACGTGAATAACGTCATATCACTAATCAACAAATAGAATTATATGATCTACAAATAATGCATCACAACAATTTATCCACAAGATGGACGCATGAATTATACACTCGTCAACATATCACTCAGTTGGCGACATTTGACACATGGGTGCACGTATTTATGAACTGATCACTCATATAGCGATATTGAACAATGGATGCAAGATTTTATGAATACATCACTCAAATAGCGATATTAAAAATGTGAATGCATGAGATTTTGCTCAGATAGCAATAGTGAAAATAACAATAACATGGAACACTTAATATATATATAAACATATATATATATATATATATATATATATATATATATATATATATATCGTGGCGTCCAGTTGACGACCAAGATGTATTTCCGGTTCCACCCGCTCTAGTCAATGGTCAAGGAGCCACCACGCATGGTCCATCCATCCCAGTCTGTTGAAGGATCCCTCGAGAGCCTTCTCATTCAACACAGACCCGATGGTAGCGAAGCCTTGGTCCCTCACATCGAGAACACCAGTACTCTCTTCCGCGCCAACGTCACCAGACACAGCGTGCACGTCACAAGGAACCCCACCGAGTTCTGCGACTCCACGTCACCAAACCATCCGCAAAAGCCACGACAAATATAACAACTGAACCGTGTAGTACATATGGCACGGTTAAGTACTTTTGCATTGATATATGTTGCGCATGCGCGCCCATCAATTACATCTCGCTACACATTACATTAATCATTCAATGCATGCAGCGTATAATTAAATAAAATCTGTCTGTTCAGTTACAACAAATAGCTAACCTAAAACTCACTATAGTATTTCTAATATGGCGTTGTATGACCTAGGTATTGACTCTGTAGAATTTAGAATAAATTCTAAAACATCTAATATATGAAACAATTCTGTCATATAAAACAAATAGTCATAAAGAATGCAATCTTAAATTTCACATACCTCTACAGCTGAAGATTGCTCCCGTAAAGTGGTAAGCTTCCTGACAAGACTCGTCGTAATGTAATTTGAACATAGAGAATTTGCTCTATAAGTACCCTAGCTGTGATGAATATGCGCAGCTAGGTACTTGGGTTTTCACTGCAAGCAATTTGCACATGCAGCATGGGTTGAGTCGCGCTCAGTATTTCGAAATAACTAGAGCCGAAAAAAATAAACCACCCTCGGGTAACGAAGTACGCGGCAACGAAACCCGAGTACATTTTCGATCACACATATACATCGATATAAAGCATACACAATTCCGTGAATCTGACATGGAGCAACCATATAACAGAGCTAGTGAGAAGGTGTGGGCAAGATATAAACCTTTTAAGAAACCTTAGGGGCACTGATTGGGGGACAGATCAGACCACACTTCTCACACTGCATAGGTCACTTATCCGATCCAAAATTGATTACGGGTGCCAGGTGTACGTATCGGCCTGACCATACATTCTTAAAAAATTGGATAGTATACAACATAAATCTCTTGTTATCTGCACCGGTGCACTCAGTAGCACATCTAGGGACGAATGTAGGATTCTAACCGGGGAACCACCACTAAACTTAAGACGAGAGGAGTTACTCCTGAGGTATGCGACCAGGATTTCAATCCATGATAAGTCGCACCTTACAAAAGCTATAATAGAGAAATGCAATAAGCCCTTCCGACACAAACTTTGCAAGAGTTTGCCAGGAGGGAAAAAAAATCCATGACCTTAAAAAGGAATTAGACATCCCTAATTTACAAGCGGAAGTCATAACATATCCTGATCCCGCACCATGGACCAGTAAAACACCGAAAATAAGCCTAAATACGCTGTCTTATGGAAACAAACAAGAGCAACCCATAGAAAAAAGGGCTAAAATTCTCTCTGACATAGAAAATAGATATGAGGGATACATCCAAATATACACGGATGGCTCTAAATCCCCAGACCCAGGACGGACTGCAGCAGCAGCAGTGATCCCTGAGAAAAACATCACCCTGGGGGCGAGGCTACCAAATGGCTGCTCTATTTATACGGTCGAATTTTGGGATATTATCCAAGCAATCCAATGGATACAAACTAACCAAACACCGAAAGCAGTCATAGTTAGCGACTCCCTCAGTGTGCTGCGGACTCTGGAATCAGGTAACTCAACCAATTGAGAAAACATGGCCAATGAAGTCTACTTAAGACTTAAAACCCTTGAACAAAACAAACAGATTGTTTAATTCATGTGGGTGCCCTCCCATATAAACATCCCTGGAAATGAGAGGGCAGATAAAGAAGCAAAAAATAAACTTAACGACCCAGAAGTGCACCAACTGGACTACAGCATATATGAGATCTACAGCATAATAACACAAAATATTAAACAAAACTGGCTGGGGGAATGGGACAGTACACAAAAAGGGCGCAAATTACACAATATACACAAACAAGTTTGTAGAAATATCGTCGTCCCAAACCTGGCAAATCCGATTGATATCAAAACCATAAATCGAATAAAAACCAGCAAAACACTCCTGGCCAGCAGTTTTGGAAGATTTGTGCCAGGGGTATAAGAGAAAGGAATCAACTGCCCTCACTGTCCCACCCCAGAGACGCTAAACCATGTATTCAGTGAGTGCCCAAAGTACAATGAAGCAAGGAAAAAATTCCAGGAAAAACAAAAAAATACTAAAAAACCACAACCCAATATCCGAATTTCATTAATAGAGGAACCAACAAGACAAAAATATCAACCTGGGCTACATTTCGGACATAGGAAAAAGAGGAAAAATTTAACCCCCGGTTAGAAATATCAAACTAAATTCATACTAAGGGAAAGAGGTAAAAGAAAGGCAACAACAATAACAACAATAACCAAAATGTAAAACCATGGCAAACCCGAACAGTCCTAAGCGGGAGCGTAGGGGCCCTTCCCAGGGAGGAAGGGATTGGCATGCCGGGACCATTAGGGGCCCAGGTGCGTCGCAAAGGTGATCCAATCTCAGCCCCCTTGGGGTGGAGAGTCTCCACTCCCTTAGATATGACTTAGGGGTAAGTCAAACCGCAAACATCAACGTAACGCACTAACAACATTGCGAATCATGTAAAACCATGGCAAACCCGAACAGTCCAAAGCGGGAGAGGAGGGGCCCTTTTCAGGGAGGAAGGGATTGGCATGCCGGGACCGTTAGGGGCCCAGGTGCGTCGCAAAGACCATCCAATCTCGGCCCCCTTGGGGTGGAGAATCTGCACTGCCATGGATATGACTTAGGGGCAAGCCAAACCGCTAACCAAAACTGAACTCACTAGTAACATTTTCAACATCAGATAATCATTAACAACAGACAAATCATGTTTTTTTTTTCTCTCTCTAATACTAACGAATGGTAAAGGCTTCCGGCAGAAATCACAAGGGATAACATAGAACAACCTGACCTATCAAAACTCTAGCACGATATACGGTGTTCCTAAGCCCAGGCCATCAGGCCCAGCCGCACAAGGTGGCAACATTTGAAAATACTACAATAATAAAACTTGACCCCGTAAACTGGCCCATAGCAAAATAAAAAATATAAGGTGGCCTATGACCAGACCACTAGGCCCCACCGTACAATGCGGTAACTGATGAATTAAACGCCGCAAAAATTAAAAAACACGTAGAAAAAAAGGTAAGCATATTCACCTGACGGGAGGAACTCGCTAATTAAGACCCAAATAAAAATTATATCATATAAGGTGGTCCCAAACCAAGACCATCAAGCCCCGCCGCACAAGGTGGCATCAAACTAACAAACCCATCGAACTCACCCCCAAAAATAAAGTTTATAAGCTGGTATCAAGTCCAGACCACCAGGGCCCTACCGCACAAGGTGGTAACTACTTCTGGAATCACCCTCCACAGCAGGTAACAGAGTTTAAGTGCCTGTGCATATGCTTACTATAAATAAGATACCAACACCTTGGATCGAACCGGACAGCTATATCACTATAACATAACAAATCTTAACCCGCTCTAACTAACCCAAACCTACAGCCACAACTGCCAAGTGCATATTCAAACTTTTTAAAAAAAATTCATACATAAAGTGCAAGACAACGATTTTCTTGATTTGGCAAAATTAAACACAACATTTTTAACATTGGACCAGTTGGAGCCATCCTGGAACTTCAAGGCGCCATCCACAGCTCCTTGCCGCCTTTTCCACCTCGGACATGAGTAACTTATAAGTGTGCCGGCACACAATAAAGCAGTAAATTAAACATTGCACGGTGTGCAATCTAACAACATGTACATGGCCAAGTAAGAAGTCGGGTCACCCTCGTTAACTCATCAACACCTAAACATGACTGCAAAGATTTGTAAACTGAATGACGCGATTGTGAACATGCATCGGGTTAGGCATAACCTGATTCAGAAGAACCCAGATAAGAAGACGATGATCTTTCTGAAAATGACCCAAGATATAGTGGAAGAAGTTCTGCGAGAGGATATCATCAGGGAAAGAGAGGAATTGGAGGAGAGACAAAGACTGCAGCAACAGCAGCAGCAGCAAAAGCTTGAACAACAACAGCTACAACAACTGTTGCAGCAGCAGCAGCAACAGGAAGGAGAAATGTCCTGTAAGAGGGACTGAGATGAGTTCGCCATCTCCTTTACAATGAAATGTCCATGTGTTGCGGTGTGACCTGTGGTGAAAATTACTCAATATAATATCTAAATCTTTCCTTCTTTATTAGTGTTTAGATAAGCAAGTTAGTAAATGCAACCTGAACAGCTCCGATTGGAGATTGAGAAAAAGGTATATTAGCGCGTAATGAATGAATGCACTAATAACGAACATCAGACATATGTGAGATACTGCTCGAGGATACAGTTTGGGTACACATACACTTTAAGGCAATATTTCGTGGTCGGGATAAAAAGGTAGGGACAGAAATGTAAAAAAAATACGACAACCCATGTCGTGAAGTGTGCGTATGAGTATATATGTGTGTGTGTGTGTGTGGCTTCCCCCTAAATACTCAAAAGTGCATAACTTCTGCTGAACTTACCTAAGAGCTTTTGGGATCTGCATGCCCTTTCTCTGAGACAGATGATGATGATGATGATGATGATGATGGTGGAGATCATGAACGGTACAATTTTACCGTTTACTCATCATCACCATAATCGTCATCGTCATCGTCCTCATCATCATTATCATCATCATCATCATTTTTATCATAATCATCATCATTTATTAGTATGACCAATATATGTGTTTATGAATCATCGACAATCAATTTTCTCTCTGATCTGTAGTGAGGCTTAGGGTTAATGCCTCATGTATGTGTTCTACATACAACGGTGGACTTTTATAGCCGAAGAGCGTACTTAGCTCTGTTATTGAACATTGATAGCTCTACTTTTAGCCAGGACAATGGGATATGATGAAAGAAAAACCAACCAACGTCTATATCCGCTATCTCTCAAGAAGTATCTCATTAGTTACTGTCCGTCTATTAACCCTTACTTCCTCTGAATTCAAAACATATAATCTTGATTGTTTATCGTTGCTCGTGTTTTTCGTGGAAGGTCTGGGGTTTAGCTTCAGGTTTCCTCTTACAAATAAAAGAAGTCACAGACCCTAAATAACTCTCAAAGTTAACGAAAAAGCACAGCTGCTGACGACCAATCTTCTCATTGTTTGTTTTTCCTTCAGTGGTTGCATGAATACTCTTGTTCGCATTCTCCATATCCAAATATCAACACCCATTATTTTGAATTTTTTGTCGTTTCGATACAAACACTTCCGTTCAAAACCTCGCGCCTAGATGGAGCTTCATGGAACAATAGAGCAGATAGAGTATATGTTACAGAGTATTTTACCTACAGCTGAATAAGGAATTTTCGTTTAATGTATGCTTAACGAACGATGTTTGAAGTGATTGGTGCCACATGCCAATATTTCATTGTGATCTGTTAATTCAATAACGATGGTCAGCATGATCAAGTACGTAGCACTGAATTGTACTAACCGACAAAACACATTTTTAACCTGCTAAATGTGTGGCAAAGTGATACTTTAATCACCGTTATAAAAAAAATATATTTTATGATTTCTATATTTATTGTTTCAATGAACTGAGGTAAATAATATTTCACCTGTCAATGAGATGTAAAAACAAAAAAATTGGAAACATCTCCCAACAATCGTCGGACTGTCCGTTTTTTTACCCCAATCACTTTTGACCAGGACAAGTGACTTCCTAAAAGTGATTTGTCCTGACTAATGTTTTACTTTCCCCGCTTTTTCGAGTCATATATTCTTCATTTTCCAGTGTGTTATGTCTACAATACACTCTGAGGATAGCATACGTAATTATGTGTGTATGATTATATTGTGCTTTTGATTATTGGGCAATATATTATGTCCTGCAGTGTAAGTTAGCTATCTGTTTAAAATGTGATGTGCTGTCGTATATACATGCAATTTTGTTTCAAGAATGACCAACCTGTTCAAGTGTCTGTCGTATTTGCCTGTTTCTCGGAAGAACAGCTATTGTATATGTTTCAAACTGTCAAACGTAAATAACATTTCTTATTCATAGTATCATTTACTTCAACAATGACATATAGTATCTATCCGTCCGGCATTTCGAGCCACCGACAGAGGAAAGATGGGAATAGCCAGGAATCAATGTGAATATAAATATTGCGAAAAGTGTCTGACCGGAAGAAAAAGCTGGGTTTTACAGAGACCAATCTTCCGGAATATATCACATTCCTTTACATCTAATACGATTCAAGAGTGTACTAGGCACACTATCTTAGATCGGTATGCCAACATGTAACAATAAAACAATGCGATATGTTCCGATAGATTAGACGCTGCTGGACCTAAATGTTTGTCCAGTTGGCCATTTGTTGCAATATTGTTTTTGTTCTGTCTATGACAACAGCTTCAAAGACAAACAACAATGTACAGCATTCAGATATATATTTTTTTCTAAAATAAATGAAACGGTTGTACATATATGACACATCACAGACGGAGTACAATTAAGATATCTGGTAATTATAGTGCTAAACGTTTAAATTAAACTAAATAAACAAGTAACGTAAATACATAAAATACACTCTAAGAAATCAGGATTCAAAACACACATAAAAACAAACTCAGTAAAAATTGGATGAACACAAAGCTGATTGTCACTGCCTGCTAAATAAACCGACACAAATCACAATTACAGTGAGACCCTTATAATGTTCGAATCAGCCTGCTGAAGTCTTTGAGAAAATATATCATTATTCATTCATTGGGCTCTAATCTAATCTCTGAGGGCCTCACATTCAAGATAAAGCTTACCTTAACTTGTGGTCTGTGTTCCTGGTATTATGACCTAATTGTGGTGTCTGAAATTACAGCTGCACGTTTTTTTTAATTTGACCAGATTATTTATGTAATTACGTGTTTTCTTGTGAAATATGTTATATACTTGGGCTGCCATGGATCTTAATCTATTAACATGTAAAGTAGGAAGATTCAACATAGTAGCTGATGCTTACAACCACTACTACTACTACTACTCTCTCCCTCTCTCTCTCTCTGTCTCTCTGTCTCTCTCTCTCTCTCTCTCTCTCTCTCTCTCTCTCTCTCTCTCTCTCTCTCTCTCTGCTTGTCTTCACTTAGAACGACTCTGGATTTGTTGGAGGATTATATTTCATGTCTAATGAATCAACTTGATAAGTATTTTCCAAACAGTGTGAAAAAAGAGGAAAGAAGTAAAGATTAGGGCGAATTGAGTGCCCAGTTTTTAAAGTATATAAATTTATATTTTTCTCTTTACGACTGTAATTTATTGTCCTGAATGTATGTTGGTATTAAGGATATTATTCCAAATGATGATTACCAGTGATAATTGGCGAGTGAAGTGTGGCACGAATGACATCACGCTAAAAACGATAACTCTACTAGTCTTTATTGAAACTCAGTTGCCTTCTTCTCGTGGATTAGGCGGTAGCTTTTAAAATCGTAATTAAACCAGGGCTCAGGAAAACCACTCGTCCTCTCGCCATGACGGAGTAAAATTTGGCTGGGCCATTTTCTCGTCAAAAGTAATTATGCCTACATACTTATATAAATATCTGCTGGCGTCTTTACTTTGGCGTGACAATGTACTGAAAATGATGCACAGTCTTGAAAATACAGGTGATTGGGAGGCGAGGGGTGGGGGACCAACCTAGCAATATCTGACCAGACAAAAATCATACAATTTCGACATTCTCTGTTTATTAGCTTCTCTCATATTTAACTCGTAAAGATGTCTGATACTTGCTGAAAACGAAATTTAGGAGACATAGATTACTGAAATGTTTCATTGTAAGAGCTATATGTGAAATGGCAATTTCTCGAGTTACAAACATTGTTTCGTTATATGCTCATCTAAGGAGCCATGTGTTAGAACATAATATTTTCGTGATTTTTACCAATTTTAGTATCAAGCTGGCATATTTGGTTCTTTACTAAAAGCATAAGCAGTGTAGTGGAGAATTGCACTGTGTTGAGGATAATGAGGACAGGGACGAGTAACTCTTGCAGTGCACTCATCCCACGGACGAGTGCTTGGCAAATGTTTTCCTGAGCCCTGTTAAACTATTATTTTAATGAAATAAATTATTCAAGTGGATGTGTTTATTACGATACTTGTAACGGTATTTTATAGCAAACTGTATTTCCTAATATCTGACATAACTTGACTTATAAAGATGTTACACTCTTTAACAAGCTTATAATCCATACAAAAACTGAAAGTCTATGCTTATAATGGACCAGCAGCATATTATGTTGATCCTGTGCCAGGCATGTTTTGCATATACATAATTCTAAAACTTAGCATGTCCAGTTTAGCAATATAAGTTGGCCATTACCTGTTATGGGTGATACAATAAGTGACATAGGTGAATGTACACCTCATATTTTATAACCATACATACAATACTGTATGAAACTGGGTTACATATACATGCAAAATAATATAATATTTAATGGTACCAGAAAAGTGCATGTATGCCACTTATAGATGCATGCATCTGGTGCCTATGAAGCTTTTAAATGTGAACATAACCATTAATGTATATACATAAGTATATGTACCCACTTGACCTTGAAAAGTAGGTCACTGTGATTTTACTTTGATGATATTTAGCTGTATCTTTCAAGAGGGAAGAACATGCTAGTTAGGGACAAATATATTATCGGCAATGGTATGGTACTGTGCAAAAGCTTTGAAAATCATATAATGTCTATATATGTGCTGTATTTGCCTGAATTTTTGGGGTAATAATATTACTTGTCTAAAGTTCGCACCACGATATGCAAGACGTTACTTTATTTGCCTGCGTGAGTAGAAAACTGTGGCATCATTGTCAGTAAGGTTAAGTCGTGCTGGCAATGACGTTGCTACTTTATGCGTCTGATTCCAATTAAGTAGATGTAAAATATGTATTTCTACGCACCCCACCCTACCCCTATACAGGGGCTAGACCAAGGCTGTCAGGGAGATTTTAAACTGTTCTATTAGACGCAATAATAGTCCGCTTTGGCATAGCATTTTGTTTTTATTCGCCACTTATTAAAATACTGCATAGAGTGGCGGAGGCGCGCTGGGTATAGGCCTCGAACCAGAAAGTTGTTGTTCCAACAGTTATTTCGTGTGTGACGATACAAGAGACAACGTATAGCTTACTTGAAATTCCCAGCGAGACCTTTTATGATCCTCGGTACATTAATTTGACCTTTATGCCTCTTTGTCAATTGCAAATAAGGTGTATGTCTTGAGCGCGTTAGATCGTATAAAGCTTTGCATTGTCATATATTTATTGACCTCATCAAGATAAGCTTGAACTCGTCCTCGCAGATGGCGTTATCGCCTAGCATTTTAGATATGTGGTCTAAAATTGTGTTAAGCTTTGATTTGGGCAAGACGCCGATTTCATCGTGCTATTTTCCTTTAATGTTGAGGCGGCATCTAGTACAATTTCCTGCAACGGAAACTAGACCACAGCTCAAAGTAGTGATCTCACGGACAATCGAAATGGGGGCCGCAATGATGGTTGACAGGGTTCCAATGCCCTCGACACCGGTGTACAGAGACACAGCCGTAAGTGCGATGTCAACGCAATTCACCGCGTTTACGGCGCACTTGGATGTTTTCTACATAGTATGCCGCTGTTTAAGTTCTGCCATAAGGAAGTTTCAGTCTTTTAGATCTTTTCAGCGAAAATCTTGTTGGTCTTTGAGCTGTGGGTGTATAGCTCTAAGGAGCTGTATTGATTGGGGAGGAGGGTAGCTGTCCTGCGGACACGCATCTTTAATCTATCACCGTGGAGTACTGTCAAGACGGCAATGACGTATATTAACCGGTCTCTGTTTTTCATCCAAAATGCGTATCTTGAGTTCATTGATGCCGCCTTTATGTAATCTACGCCAGCGCGGACTGTGGGAGATAGTAGGCAACTCATCATAGGAATCACCTTCCGCAGGAATAACTCTTAGCAGATTATTGGCTTTTACATCAACAATATTGTCAGATAAGTTTATTTGGGTGAGGTGGACACAGAGTTGCGGGTCATTTTTGAACATATGATGTTTCTTTAATAAGGACTTGGTCGTTGTATGTCATATATATTGGGATTGCTAGGAATTTCAAGCCCAAGGAGGCCTGGGGATATAGTTCTGGAGAAGGTCGACTTGAGAGTGTTGAAGGTTGCCAGCCCGGTTGTAGTGTTAGTGACCATATGGAACACAGAACAATACAGGGTTTGTACGCTGTGCACTGACGTTCAGACTCTCGCATCTGACGGTGTAGCCGGTGGCAAACATAGACAGGTTTTACAAGTTGTAAGGCTTTCGTGTGATGCGTTAGCCGGAACTGCATTACTGCCATTTGTAATATAATACCCATTACGAATGCGGGGACACAGTATGATCACAAGTACTTTGATCCAATACCGACGTAAAATATATCGCCGTCGGCGCCTTTAGCTATAGCAAAACAGAGAAAGCGAAGATCCACGAAATGTTGCTCAACCTTGACGTGCATGTAAGGGATGGCGCTTTGTTTCGAACCAAATTTACTGACGTATTTGATAAGTACGTCCCAGATCGCACCGTATCGTGGAATATTAGTGTAGACAATTAGACGGCAGAATCACATGAAGTTTGCCGTTTGCTGCGCGATCACCGGCTGCGGTGTCATCGTACGAGATGATATGTTGTCTGCAAAAAAACAGCAGGGGTGGCGGAGAGGGTGAAAAGCTTGTATAGGTTCCGCGTATATTACCATGTTAAAAAGATTCTCACTCCGATGCGATGGCCTACGAACGCATCTTCAACGTTTTCAATGTGGATACAATCTCGGACTGGCGGCAGCAGCAAAGAGAAAAACTAGAGCCTGTGTACAACGTATAAATATAGCGTTGACAAAGGCGACTAGCCGATCTTTGGTACGAAACCCAAACGTGTGTGTGTTCGACTATTCAAAGAGCAAAACTAGGGCCTGTGTACAACGTATAAATATAGCGTTGACAAAGGCGACTAGCCGATCTTTGGTACGAAACCCAAACGTGTGTGTGTTCGACTATTCAAGGATATGAAGAGCATTAAGGGGTGGCGCGTCATCAGGAGAGCGTACTAGTGTACGTTTGGTCCATCACATTTCGGTATACACAGATCAGTCGTGGAGATAGACAACACCGGCGTGCAGCAAAGGTTGATTCTGCCAGCGTTTTCAGCTTTCCGGCCATCCGCTATATATTTTTAACCCATTTTGTACACCGCCGGAGTCTTGTTTAAATGTTGGACTGGATATGGAGTCGTGTTGCCCAGCTTCCTCCTGTGACTGCAAGTTCAATAGTGCTTATGATAAATACCAGCTCCATCATAATCGAGACTATAGTGGTGCCCTGCTCACGAAAGTGTTTTTGCAGCCTCTAGGCCAGGGATGTATCATAATGGATAATTTTGTTTATGGTCTCGCGAATAGCAATACATTGATTACGAAGTGACCCTCGTAAATCGTTGGAGATTTTTAGATGATCCTCACGTACCAACTCCAGATCTGCAATGTGGGCTGGTATCTCCTTGCACTTTGTTTCATTCAGCGCTTCATCCAGCATGTTTCTCTCTGCAGCTAGGTCTCTGTCAAGCTCTAGGGTCTTAGTATGTGTTATCGAAAGCACACCGTGGTACCTCTGAAGTGCCGTGTTTATGCCAGGGATCTTTGTCGTCTGGAGGCTGCAAGGTTCCTATACTGCCGCTTTTTTGGGCTCTTTTTTGGGCGCTGTGTCCTCTGATTCTGCTGCAGACAGTAGCTCGCCATTTTGAAGCGCCATTATTTAAGCTAGGATCTCCTTTTGGGCTATGGTGAATTTTCTTGCGTTTCAGATCATAGCCTTTCCGACTTGATGCCGTAAACTTGGACAAATAGAGGCCCTCTTACCTTAGTAGCGTGGATGGGGCCAAACATTAACTTGGGTTGTTTTTCTTCGTTAGCGAAATCCTCGTGCTTCCCCAATTTACTGTGAGAGCGCCGTTGTTATTAGGCCATTTTCCAGGAAACCCTTAACTTTGCGATATGAACCAATCTCGACCAGGCGTTATTCTAGTCTTCCACGAGTTCGATATCGTAACCCACGCATATCAGGCGCACATGATCAGACAACAGTCCTTTGGAAAAGTACACTAGAGTGCTGTGCCATCGAGGATAGTGGTGAACAAGAGCGACATTACATGGAACATTAACGTAAACACGCTAACAAAAAGAATGAAAGCAAAAGTTATGCTCTTTGACGATGTGGCACGCAACGCTAGTTTCGCACGCGATACAGAGTAATTCTACAATCGCCGAGTCGACAAGGTATAGGTGACGATCGAGGACGTTTCAAACAAGATGAATGCTCATGGGGAGGAGCGATCCAGCAGTGGGAAGAGGACGCAGAGCTGTTGAATATCGACGTCGTTGCATTTTTCCAAAGCCTGTTTGCCCTTGTCATTGATATGAGGTCAATAGAAGACGAAACGCTCCACGGGTCAGAAAGGTACGTCGAAAACGTAAGAGATGGCGTAACGCTCCAAACTGAAAAAGGCCCAGGTGGCAGGTATATAACACATGTACCCTTTACTTTGCAATATGCACCAATCTCGACTAAGCGTCTCTGCTTGGTATATATCAATCATTTGTGAGGCACTTTTTACCCCTAGACGACCGCGAGCATCTTGCGAAGAATCTGTAAGATGGCCTGCTCATCTGGGCCTTTTTGACAAGCACCAGCAGCCACCTCTACTGCAGCTACGGTCGAAATGCTGCCGGAGATTCTCTTCCGAATAGATAGGTGCATGTCGATGTTAACACAAGTCTTCTTCAGGAATGGCGTCCCAGATCATGCCAAGCGAACTATACTAGTGAACTGGGTCCAGTCCATGAACCTTTATAAATGTGTCAATAAATACATCAAACACATTAGCTTGCAGAAGCACGTGGGTCTTGAGATAGAGCTTGCACTGTTTCCCCAGGTTCTGGCAGCCGAATGTCTTCCACGCGCTCTGCGCATGCTCACAGTTTGTTTTTTTTTTTTTTGGGGGGGGGGGGGTTATGCTCTCACGGCGAGCTGGCAACATAATGCCTCTGTTAGCAAAGCTGTGTTTCCTCTAATGGGCTCATGTATTTATATGGGCATACGCCCTTGCCAAACAGAAGGTCATTATTCTCCTCCGTGTAATGTGATGTGGCACTGTTCATAAATTAGAGGCCGTCAGTTAACGGCCCAAGTGAGAACGTCATATAATTTTCCATGTTTTTTGGGGATGGCGTTGATGTTGTCCGTCGAGGGTGTTCCAGTGGCTTCTATAATAAGATGAACGTCGTAACCGGGCAGGGTATGCATAAGAACTGTTAATTTCGCTTTTTCTTGGTAAAAGCGTAGCCTAAGATCACATGCTTTATGGTCGGCACCGCGGTACTTGCCGGTTATATAGCAGTTGTCTTTAACCCTGTCCACTCTCAGCTCTCAACCGCAGATGTGGTAGTACTTCGCTTCCTGGAAGCTACTCCGATCATCCACGTCAATGATCATGGATGTGGGGCTTCGGAAGACCTCGTAGACCTCTTCATACTCCGCCTCCAGGTACCGGATTCAGGTAGCCACGGTGTCTTCGCACTGGTAGACCATCGGCTCCCTGTAGATTATGCCGCAGCGGACAGCTATGTCGCAAAGGTTACATGGGACCTGATCAGTGATTTGCTGCGTCTTGTTCGTATCTAGATTATCTGCAGGCCCTTCCACTGCAACGTTCAGTGTCTCGAAAACCGCATAGATAATGTATGTTAAGTTTCTCATAATTTATTTTATAACAAACCCAATTCATCGACATTTCATATAGTACCTAGACATTCTGGTTATACTGGTCGCTTCGAAACTCTACCTTTGCGGCTAGTGTCCGTGGTTTGTGCATGCAAATCAAAATGTGCAGTAGATTCGAGTATTACGAAAACAAACATGGATTCATCATTCACATCGGAGTGACACAGAGGCATTCAATTGAATACAACGTAAGCTAACGAAATCGCTATATAATCATAGGACAAATTATGACTATGGACACCATAGCACAATCAAACTGGGTAGATATTTATATATTCTTATCCAATAATGTTTGCGATGGTGCGCTCAGAAAGGTAATGTTATACCTCTAGCTTTGTTTTATTTAGATCCCTGTCTTTTATGACCAATTTCATGGATGATCGTTTCACATAAGAGGGACAGACGGTGCGACTCTTGCATGATTACACCGGTCATTGCACCATAATATGGCCGATGTCTCATCGGCTGCAAATGGAGGTAAATTAAGGTATGTTTGGTCAATATATGTCGGAGGGTGAGTCAAAATGTGTTATTTTAGTTCTTATCGTTGTTTATACTAAATTTTATCGATTGTACAATATAAATTAGAGTAACCTCAAACTTAGGAGTCTCGTAATTCTCTGCAATTGCTAGGTATATATATTTTAACCATTGCTAGGCATCCTTATTAAGCAACACTTATGATTTCTTACGACTTTTGTATCAAAACAATTAATTCTAAAGATTTCGTTGAATAAAAATGTATTAATTCAATAAAATATTTAGCTCATTACAGAAATTGTACGAAGGCAACTTTCCTGTTACACATGTAGCTCTTGGGAGCGAAACTATTTTCTCTGCACGCCCCCAAAGAAATTATTGAGTAGCACCAAAGATTTGACGGAGCCAATAGAAGACGCTAAAATCCAAAACCTTATCATAAATATTGGACTTTGTAAACCACGGGCCCCGTTGGCTTCTTACACAAGGAAGCTTTTGTGCAAATGTTGAGACTTTTTCTCAAGATTTAAAAAGAAAAAAGTTTCAAGTATGTTTCGAAGGTTTCATGAGAGAGGGAGAGAAGTGGGGGGGGGGGGCGGCGGTATGTTCATTCGGATGTAGGCCTAAATAGTTTTTTAAAGGCATTGACTTGTCCATGTTGAGCCTACTATACAAATTTTCTTCTCTGAGGATTAATTTTTTATTAAAGGAAAACTGAATGCAATATTGGGAGTATGGCTAAAAAAAGTTTATATTTTAGATCACCGCATTTGTTTCTTTCTTTTTTTTTTTTCTTTTTTTTTAGATATTTTTACAAGAACAGTTTATCTGTCCAGTCATATTTAATCTTCAGGTATAGTGACTACTGAAGATTTAATATTGAAATTAAGGATGAAAAGAAAATGTACCACATTTACACGAAATGAAGTTAAGTGAGTAAGCAATGGAACCTATTGAATATTATAGCATCAGCATCGGCATAGATAGATTGATAGTTGATCAAAATTGTGGAAGTTGTGTGACCAATTATAAAATGGAAATGCTTATTACAAAAAAGTTACACTTGTGCTCGCCAGTTACATCAACAATCTGCAAGGGCTAATGCATTGGCTGCTTACATTGGTGGCTATCTGAGTCAGGCAGACGCATCGAACCATATGTAAATGTGACAGTTTTTGTCTTCAATCCCGCGGATGAATTTGTACATATAGGTTTGTCGGGGTGCACTGACTAATTTACACACAACTTAAACACTTATAACCTTATGTAGTGTTGACTTTGCTCAAGCTATCTGAGTCATGACAATCAAGGCATGTACAAGACATGTTTAGAATATAGTATACGAGCGCAGAAGGCTGCTGTCGTTTAATGTTTGCATGTGCAGTGTACTAATATGAGTTTTGCATACTACCTTCTCTGACGAATTTGCGTCGTGTGACAGGGCGGCTCGTTATTGTTCGGGCTTTTCGATTCATCACGTGAAGTTAAGCCGCTATTTTCACATTTGCAGGGGATTCGGGTGCAAGAAGGCCACGGAGGTGCTTGTGAATGGATAGTTACACTGGACAGGAACAATTGGAAACCTAGCAAAATTTACTTTAATGAGTATAAAGTATCATTCGGAACCTCAGAAGTATGTGTTAAAACTCTGTTTTTTAAGGTAACCCATCATCTTGTTGTTTTTTTTATTAAGTTTGAAGACATAGATAGACAGAAGTTTTGTCGCACGGCAAATTGTTTCTTATACAAACATGACTCATTTGCACTTTTGTATTCTTTCATTCAGAATCCAGCAATTTAATGCACTTATGATGTAATATAATTAGCTTAATTACGTGAACGTGCATATATACACGTTTAACTATTCTTACATGAAAAAGTACAAACTTGAAAACGTTAGCGAAGAACTCGTCCACCTGAAGTAGCATAGAAAGAAGGTATGCGAATTTCCCAACCCTACTATCCTTTAACTCATACAATTTACTTACAACTAACCCCGTGCTTCGGCACGGAAAAGAGTGATAAACTAAAATTAATATGGAATTCACCAGAGATACTAACGGTAGTGATCAATTAGTATACCTGCTTTATATACTACTGTTGGCAGATACCAGTTCACCCTAATTCTAAAAGTACTTCCCTGGCGTCATGGAAGTATGGAAGTATACACAGAAGGGTTGACAATAAGAGAGCGAGTGAAATATTACGTATAAAGGTGGTTGAAATATTGGATGAGAAAGTGGCTAATATATTAGCTGAAAAGGACTAATATACTGGCTGAAAGGTGGCTGAATAATTACCGCCTAAAATATTATCTAATCTAACTAAATCAATAAGTGAGACAATACGTGAACCCATAACTGAACCAATGTCTGAACCTATACTTAAGGTTCTTCCAAAAAATAGTAATGTATCTACCAAATTAGCTTCAAAATACAAACAGATTAAATGTACACATTGTGTAAAAGAGGTATGGGCTACCACTATTAGCAGACTAAATAAAGCATGTCGTAATAATGGTGATAGTGGTAGCAATAGTGGCAAATGTGGCAATAATGGTAAATGTGGTAATAGGGGCAAAATTAGTGATTATAAACTCATTTTCTGGGCTAAGCCTTATGATTAGAACTCTATTGACTCTGATGATGCTGACTATATTGACTTTAATTATTATTATTATTATGATAATACAAACTATGGTAGTCTAAATGGACTTCTAAATAAGGGTAAGCATCATCATCTACTGATAACAAATATGCTGAGGCTTATTATGAAGGACATGTAAATAACTGCCCTCACTATAACAGTTGGGTTCTACTATCTAAATCTAAAATGAGTATAAGGACATATATGACCTGCTATTGAGAAATATTGAATTTAAGCATTTTTACAGTAGATAGGTTATGTCAATCGCTTGGAACGAAACACATGGTATGTTATTACTGCGGTAAGAGGGTAATTCCATATATGGATCATGATTATATTTCATTTGATAAATCTGAATACTTCTCTGATACATCTCTTATACTTCAGAAGTAAAAAAGTACATAAGAAAGCATTTTAAAACTAACATATCTAAAAAGATACTACATTCAAACACTTATAAAATACTGTTCCTTATTCTTGTCCATCAAACGGAATAAAGCCACTAAAGTTAATATTTTCATCTTCAAGAGAAATGAACAAGCCCTGTCTGTAAACTTTAATTACACCATTTTTTTCAAACCACGAAAACTCGAAAAAGCAGAAATGTTTAGAACAGATCTAGTATTGAGGGTTGAATTAGCTGGCAGTTATAAAACCAAACCTTACGTCAGTAGAAAATTCAATATCTGTTGAGATTTGGAAAATACGTTTATGTTTCCTGACTCATAAAGAATAAAGCTGAGTAGTCTGCATGTATTTGTGTGTCGGATATAAAGTTTCCGGTGTCATACTTAAGAGGTTTTGATAAAAGCGCTTTCCTCGTTAAGTGACTTTTAAATTCAACGTTGTTCCCACCCATGACAATCACTAACATTTCTGCCTTTATAAAACACGAATAATGATCTTTAGATACTTTAAAGACAGAGAGACATCAATATTTTCTTGTACATTAGTTTTCAAAAATTCAACCGGATGCCTTACCTTAATACCATTCACGCAATTATTTATATCTGCCGATATATTGTTCTGTATATTTAATATATGTGTGTTTAAATCTTGTCCATGAATGAAAGTTCCACTTTAGATTCTGGTCACTTGTAAACGGAATGTTTACAATCGTTTGAGTTCAAGACCTTTCTTATTTACAGTTAGACTTGGTTTTTCCCATTTTATTACTTCACATCCTGTTGATATAGGTCCAGAGAAATGGGTATAAATAAGGATTTGGTAAACAAACCATTCATTCATGTTTTAGATCACTCTGTAGGAACACATTTGAGATCAGATTTTATTGTTTGTGCGGTTGAAATCAGATATAATTTGAGAGCAATTACTTATTTAATATATTAATTGGAATTACTAAAGTGCTCATTGATTTTTCAATTAATACATTACTTTGGACTTTTGTGAACTCATGCAATGACATTCTGGATTGTATCATTGTGTTATATCAGGACATTAAAGACTATAGGAACTCATTCCGCACATTCTATATTTTTGGATTTCTGATTTGGACAGTTATGCTTATTTGGAATTTGATTCACAATATTGTAAGTATATTTTGAATTTCACTTTGTATTATAGGGAAATAATATGCTTGTTGATTGTTGGTTTCACTCTCTTTCTGTTTCATATTTGTTAAGACCTAGAGTCGTAACAATATCTATCATATATATATATATATATCATTATATAGACATTCCTGTAGAAATGTCAATGTTTATATTTAATTAGTCAATATTGAAAGAATATATTAAAGTCAAAGAAAGAAAGTATAGTTATTGTTTATAATTACTCGGATGTTTTTAAAACGTCATAGTTTATTTAATCATAAAAGAGTTTCAAACATCGTGGTAATAAAATTATGGAAAGTGCAAAGTATAGGTTATCGAAAACGTCTGTACATTCCTTTAACGTATTACCCCAACGATAGCTGCTTCATCCTCAATCTTGGCTGCATCGACACTCATTTATTCATTTTATTAAATTATGACACATTTATTGCAAAAGCATTCATTTTCGTGGGCATACATTTTCATTGCTGGCGAGAAGTTGCATTTTCGTCGGTCCTTAAATGCATTACTTAGGGAAGGATTCATAGAGGATCATATTTCATTGGATCTTAAAATGTGTCATGTAGAGCAACCATGGAAACCACTTAAAATGGTTCTTCATAACAACGGTGAATTCTAATTATAACCTGCCTTAAGGCTGCTTAAAGGATACAAAACCTGTCATTTACTAGTCTCTAAGAAACGTCATACGAGGAGTATTTAAAACGTTATGAATATTTTGTTCGAACTTTATTGTTTCTTGGAACGTGGTAATACATTTACTGACGCAAGATAAACAAAATAACTTTATATAAAATAATCTCGAGCTGCACGTAGAGCACGCCAGACAAATGCATATATATATATATATATATATATATATATGTGTGTGTGTGTGTGTGTGTGTGTGTGTGTGTGTGTGTGTGTGTGTGTGTGTGTGTGTGTGCGTGACATAGGTAAATGACCGTGACGTACAAATCTCGGAGAAGAAGAAGAACAATTCTAAGCACTGAATAAAGGGCCTACTACAAAATGTGGGCGCTTTTAGGGTACTATATGACTGATATAGAAGCTGAATAGGTTAACGATTACATATGTTATTTTCTGTCATATCTTGCAATTTTATTGTGGTTTCATCGTTTACTAGATGGTCTCGAATCCATGTACGATGACCCACGTTCTTAAATATCGTTGTCTGCGAATGGTCAGCGGGATGTGCCTGCGGTGAAGGATGAAAATGACGAAAATGCTCGATACATAGTGCAATTTATTTATATCACATATATAATTCGTGTTATATGAAAAAATAAAAAACACGGCTCCTGCATTTGATGACGGCTGATCTAAAGCAGACTCGGGTTGAAATTACCAAACAGCTACTTGCTAAACATGAAAAGAGTGACCAGTAAAGTTTGAATATGATTGCCACGGATGATGAAACATGGATTTACTTTTTAAATCGGATCCCGCAAGAAAATAATAAAGTTTGGGATCAGAGAAAACGAGCAGAGACAACAAATCACTCGATGTAGTCGAATGGTCAAGAAAGTTCTACATATTCTTTTTCGATGCAAAGGCCCGATCGTCCATATACTGTGCCTGACCTGCTGGTGTCACTGCACATTTATATGACTCGAAAGTGTTCCCAAACGTGGTGTACCAATATAAAATGACCCGTCCAGCACTGGTATCAGAGTTATATATCTACTCCATCAAAATGCACAGGTACATACTTCCGCTCGTTGTGACAGACTTTCTGAAGGAGCACAGCATCAAAAGTTTGCCACATCTTCCACACAGCCTGATAGAGCTCCATCTGATATAAGACTGAATCCCGTTATCAACGATTCGCTGAAGGGCAGACAATTTGAAATATGCGGTTGGAAGTGCAGTTTTCGAGTGCATGAACAACATACCAACAGGTGAATACAAAATGGCATTCAACAATTGGGTAATCATAGCATGAACGTGTGCAGAGCTGCATGGGGAGTACTTTGAAGGGATACGCTCATATAGTGTTCGCTAATAAAGAACTTTGTTGTACAGCGCACTAATATTCAGAAGTTGTTAAATACACCTCGCACTTTGCACCGAATCTGATAAGCATCTCTCCAATGTACAGACAGACTTCCGGTTACAAAGAAAGTCAGCTAGCGAATATACGGATTGAGGCGATTATGCAAGGATGGAGGAATACAACAGGTTCAAAGTATGTATCCGCAAATGTACGGATATTGAAATTATAAATTATATTCGCAGTCTCCATGGATAAGAACAATCTTTAATGCAAAAATTTAGCGGCAAAGTGTCTTCAACAAAACGAAAAGAGCTTGTTTTCTAAACATCAGTTGTATTGAAACATAATTTTAATTAGAAGACTTGGAATAACGATGATAAATCTGAACGAAATGGATAAAGACGAATGAGATACATTTAACCTATTTGTAAAGTAAGGCAAAATTATCAAGGGAAATAAGTGTCAGACATATTGTCACATTTTCATCCGGAAGGCTTTTATGTTTTATCACCCGTATTGTCATTATTCATGCAGAAATATACATGTTTGAGGAGAACAATATGAGCGCACTGGTTGTCTGGTTGTATTAGAAAACGTATCAAGTATTTGCATGTATATATATATATATATATATATATATATATATATATATATATATATATATATATATATATATATATATTACAATGTACAATATACCGCCCATTGCTTATTTCTGTGTGCGTTTTTACCCAAACATATAATAATAATAATAATAATAATAATAATAATAATAATAATAATAATAATAATAATAATAATAATAATAATAATAATAATAATACACTTCCAGGGGTGAATGTGCGCGTGGATTTGTATTTAGTTGTGAAAATCCTTGACAATGCTTGTATTATATCTTAAATATTATAGAATCAGACAAAAATGAAAGCATAAACTCAACCTGAAAAATATCCTGGGAAAAATATGCCATCTATCAGATCGTTGGTGAGCAAACGCTGATTTGTGATGATTTTTGGTTGACTGCTTTTTATGATATAATCACTTGGGATCTAGGCACGCATATTATCAAGTTCCCACCCATAACTAGTTTATCTTCAATAAAGTTTAAAATCCATATATATATATATATATATATATATATATATATATATATATATATATATATATATATATATATATATCCAACAATGATAATGAAATTACTTCAAATCACTGGTAGCATTTTTAGAAAGAGGGACATATGGACCTGATATCATCCTCGTGGCTACGAGTTTTGCAATTAACAATATTCCTAGACTCAATCTTTTGTTTTTCGTGCATAATATTGTACAAACCATCTTACTACGTGACGTTCTCTTAATATAAGCTAATCTACTAAGTCTGATTGAAAACTCTCAACAGCGATAAAGATCACCTCAATCAATAGTAATCAGTGGATAATTGAATGATACAAATTTCACAATATCACGTGTCCTTTGTTTTGCAATGTTAGTCCCTACTGTATATACACAGCTTTATATGTTACATACTTATAAACATAAGAGTGCCAACAATATCGGTCACCTAGATACTAAGTCACCATATTAATAATGCGTAAATGCCCAACGCGATCAAATATAACAAATACTAGTGTTACAAGCAAACATGCTAACATTAAACAAATTCTACACATAATTACAGCCTCAAAAGAAAACAATCTGAATGTATATGACTCTGTGTCATAATATTCGTGTGCCTTCACACCTGTAGTTAGATCTATACAATAATGTTGGCAATTTAAGTCTACAATACAAGTCTGGTCAAAATTTTTTCAGCGATATCGCCTTCATAGTGGTATGAACCTCAATCACCATACCAAAAATCACTTTAATAATATGTGCTGATTCTGCACATTAGTTTACATATAGAAGATATTAATGTCACCAGCCAGTAGAGCAAGTTTGAAAAGTAGTATATATATATATATATATATATATATCCCTAATCAGGAAACAAGGTCAGTCATTTAGATGCTAGATCAAATTAATAGTACACATAAATGACACTTGTAGTATTACGAATCTAAGACCTTGAGTATATTAGATTATAATAAGAAGGTTTGATACAAATGAATAACAAATACACCATGAAAGGTAGTAACAGCGTTTACCAAGTCTAAAGCCATCTGGCTATATCAATATTTGCAGATATTTATATTAGTCACACTCTTTTGACACTGGTGATGACACATTGAAAATTTCACGCTCAGTTAGAATCCGTTCAAAACTTAAATCTTTCGATTGGTAACATTGATTGATTACTGACGTTACATAGGGTACTAAGAAATAACGGTGGAAGGTTGCATAAAGACAGAGAACCAAACCATCAGTGCATATAACCTAAAAGCCAGATGAATAAGCACGACATATCTCATCTAAAACATCCACGGTATATGAGCGTAGTTAACACACTGAGTAGCTATGAGAACTCGGTTTAGGTCGATGATAGATCAACCATATTATTCGCTTTCATATTTCCTTACAGCAATATGCAATGGAAAATGGCTCAGTGTGGTTCCAGGCCCGTAGAGTGGCCTCGGAAGAAACGACCTTGTCTATCATATATAGCAGGTTCCACATTCTGTAAAAGTAAATAAAGCATGTACTGCATAATTTATATGTACACAGGTAGATCATATGTTATGAACACAAGCTTATCTATATAATGCAACTATCACACCCACAAACACTATTGCTGACAGAAGGTTTTATTTAGATTCACGCAGTGGATTTGTTTTAAGATAGTATCATGGCCTATAAGGGACTGCTTCACTTATATGGTCACATATATTTATCGATAGAAATAACAGAAAATCCCATTATTTTATTTTACATCAATTGTATTTAAATGTTCACAAATTGTATTACAATGGGTCAAGGCGGAAATGGAGGATGTGCGCTGGGGACGACATTGAGAAGGTAATAACCTTCGGCTATGTAGTGTGGCACGGCTATTAATATATCTCTTCCATTAGGACAAGAAAGGGCACTAAATTGAAAGACTTATATTTTTAACGACATACTATTTTATAATAAAGTTCTCCTTTTGGCCTCAAGATAAAACATCTTGACACTGTATCGATTGTCCACAACAGTTTCCAATGGAAAATTGGACAATATTTATTTTTTGAAAGAACGAACGAGAAAATGTTTCTGATCTTATGATCAACTGGACGTAGACAATGATCGTCCAACTAACCTTAGTCAATTTAAAACTGGATAAATGAAACAATCAAAGAAAAAAACATTTGATCATACAGCTCACATTTTATTTCAACTGGATAACGAAACCTCTGAAATTATTTGATGGTAACAACGCGTATGACCAGAATCTCTTTTTCAATTATGGTATTATACCTCTTGCATCTTATTTTAAATTAATGTATCATTACAAGCATATAATACTAGACATTAAACATAGTTTTTTTTTCTAAAGCGATAAAGCCTCATCTATATCCTATCATGCGAAACCAATGAGTACCTTAGGAGGGAGGAAGATTCGACATATATTTTAAATGCACCAATATGAAGACGTTTGCATGTTAGTGGCATTGAACATGGCAGTTATATCGAGTTGATAATATTTTTATTTTAGTAACTTTTGTTCCTCCAACAATATTTGAGCGGATTCGTTGTATTGAACTCAATGTTTTTCGGAGAGGTGATGATAACATGGACGTAAGCAGCATCATACCTGATAGCAAGATAATTAGAACAGAAAAGGAATAAATCATGTGGATAAATGAACACATTTTATTCGACTAATTGCACAGTACGAGTCAAAGATCTCGTAAACTGTATAAGGTAAATCAACAATTATTCAACAAAGAGTTTGACATGACACCAACAATGACTGTATCAAGCAAAAAATCCTATTTAGTGCGGGTTTCGATGTTAATAATTGTGTTCAAAGCTAGCTGTGCTGAGATATAGAATTCAAAAGATTAAACGTGTTTTTGTTTTCATGATTTCAAAAATAAAACATACACTCAATGTTTTAGGAAAGATGCAGATTTACTTCATATATTTAATGATGATAACAAGGACGTAAGCAACATCAACACTGATAGCAAGATGGTTAAAACAGTGCATTATGAAAAAGGAATAAATACCGTATTTATTGTGGGTAAATAAACAAATCTTATTCGGCTAAATTCACATTGCAAATGGAAGATCTCGCAAACTGTGTAAGATCAATCTGCAATAATTTATCAAAGATGGATATATAATTTTTGGCAAACATGAAACATTAAAATGGTAACTCAGTATTTGATGAAGCTATTGTACAATTGATCATATAAATGATAAATGTTGACATAAATCTGTAATCATTCATTCGTTAAAAAAGACTGAGTGTTTCCAAGTGTTGAAAACAAAGCATCCGTTGTGGATGAGTGTTCTGGCGGCTTGTTGATTGCACCTAAAGATAGTTTATTAAATACAAATGTTTTTACACTGTTTAAATAACCGGCATCCAAGATGGTCTGGAAAAATCAGCAGGAGACCAAAGTTAAGCCTCGCCAATATTGAGATTTGTAGAGAGTCCAGTTTCCTATGCAAACATCAATTGAAGGAACTAATTAAAATGGACAAATGGAAAGTAAAGTTCGCTGAATTGAAATAATGGTTACTTACATATTACACAGACACGCTAGAAATAAGATTTACTACAAACGATTGTATGTTAGATGAATGGATGACCAGTGGAAAGCATACGTTGCAGACATAGGAAGCATTTGAAATATATAACAATGAATACAAATACAATCTGACTATGATACATGTATTTTCAAAAACACTTTGGCCACACACAAAAATGCAAACTAGAAAGGGATATTATATGCACGGTGTGTTTGCTTATATATTCAAAGAGCAAAGGTGGGAAATATATAGTTTGATAATGATAAAATAGTTTCACAACAGAAAGGTCAGATATTTGCTTAAAAAAAATAATTAACTCAGAATGAGTCCCAAAAATATGCTGACGTTCTTGCAAAGTTGAGCGTGGGATATAATAACACTCATCACATATTAATAAACATGAATTGGCTCTCTAGTTACCTGGCAAGTGATACAATTCAAAATCAGAAAAAAATAATTTCAAACTCCAAAATGATTCTTTAAAAGGGATACCATCCTAACCTCACTTCAAATATAGTTTAAATTAGGCAAAGAATTTTAGATTATCCAGTCGTTTACGCACTGGAAGAAATAACGACAGATAAATATGGACTACATGTTTTGAAATAAGAGTTATCTCTATAGGACAGACAAGATGCCATATGAAAGTTGATTATAAAGACGCAAAGAACGAAAAATTAAAAGTTTATACTTGAAAAATGGAGAGCTTATGTTGAATCGTTTAACAACTGTGAAGAGGCTTTAAATATTACAGCATTAAATATATGATAATCTCGTTCGAGTGTGAGTAAAGAATAACTTTAGTTTGTTTTGGTGCTTTACGGCACAGCAACACAAGTAGGTTCTTTGGTGCCGAGGCAATTGGTGTGAAGTGCCTTGCCTGTGGACACACCACGGTAGCTGAACCAGGCTGGTCTGATGGTAAGATTCGAACCTGCACCCTTTCTGTCGTGAGTCCGGCACGCTAACCTTTCTGTCGTGAGTCCGGCACGCTAACCACAGGGCCACCGCGGCTCGTGAAGAATAGTAAATATATATATATATATATATATATATATATATATATATATATATATATATATATATAAGTATTAAACAACATAAAATCTGAGTTTGTGAAAGATACTGATTTTCTGGAATGTGATAGAAATGGCAAATAGACTAACAAAACAGTCTATTTCCATAACGAAGGAGTTATAATACGCTCAATATACACATATATATTGTTTGTATCGTGGGAAAGAACAAAGAACATCCAAAAACTATTAAATAACAATATTAAAATGTACACAATATTATAACGGGGTTAGAAATGTAAATATCAAATAACTCAAAAGAGATTTGAAAAAAACATATAAATGAAGTTGCTTTAACTACATCTAAAATTGATGAAAAGAAATACAATGTAAATCATTTATATGATACTTTAAATAAAATGATAGGAAAGGAAAATCACATACAATTCTAATTCAATCATTAAAACATTTAAACATCATTCATTTTTCGTTTTAATCAATTATGTGAACTACATTATCACCTATGCATTTTGTCTGGATTTTAACAAATCTATATAACCTTCTGTTACAAAGAATTGCTTCATAATTAACCAAAATCAGTTAATATGGCAGGTAGTACACAACCTGGCTGCAGTAAAACCCCATATACATAGAACGGTGTGTAAATATACAGATGTTGAAGTTGTATTTTTGTTTCCTTGAAAATTTCCCTCATTATCTGGTTGTAATTGAAACTGCACAACATAAATGCATGGTACTATCAACATTTCAAATTAAATCTACGCTGGAGATGAGGTATTCCGGAGGAATAACCTGCGCAAGGCAATGTGTGTCTAAGGTGCAAAACAGTTCAGAAATGTTGCAAATGCACGAGATACAAACTGCTAGATGCAATAGAAAATTATCAATACCAGATATGTAAATAGTGTATCAAATCAACGAGGTTAACATGGTATTACAATAGAGGAAATGAACAGATTAGGGAGAGAGAGAGAGAGAGAGGGAGAGAGAAACAGAGACAGAGAGACAGACACACAGAGATAGGGAGAGAAATAGAGCGAGAGAGAGAGATCTAGAATGAATCACATGTGAAATGTAAATGTGTTAAAAGAGTAACAGAAAGGCTCGATGTATTGTATAATATAATCCTATTTAATATATGCATCGCATTTCTTCATTGTTTAGCACCTTAAAATGTGGCATTATCTGTATAATGGGCTTTCGATGTACAAAACCAAACAAGCATTAGCACCTCATCTTTGCCATATAGATCAAAATACTGCTAACCACAACATTGCTGATATTCCAATATATTTCGAGATACAAAATATAGTAGACTGAAACAGCTTTGTTTACGCACAGGACATTACACATTTTTTATAAGTACACTTTGTA
Source organism: Margaritifera margaritifera (assembly GCA_029931535.1). Taxonomy (NCBI): domain Eukaryota; kingdom Metazoa; phylum Mollusca; class Bivalvia; order Unionida; family Margaritiferidae; genus Margaritifera; species Margaritifera margaritifera. The sequence continues at coordinate 3,112,700 of JAQPZY010001502.1, forward strand.
ATTCGATTGGAAGATTCTTTCAATAGACACGGAGCGGAGCGTCCTACAATATGACATCTGGCTGCATCACTTAAACTGGGCAATATGGATGGTAACATAGCAGTGTAATATATTGACATGTAACGGACCAAATCGTCTATGAGCTTAATATGTTTATACATTAGCAGTATACCTGACATATGTTGATACCCAAACATCAACATTTATATGACCTTGCTAATCTAAATACTTTGTTTGTGCTTCTTGGCATTAAATACTTCCCGATCAGTATGCTCCAAAGCGTTATACATTTATGACGTTTTAATAGATTTTGAAAGCATGAAAAAAAAAAGATTTCTTATCCGTATTGAACATCAACTAAAGTTTTAAAAGCATCACATTATGACATTTAATACAACTAAAATCACAAAATTAGTATTCATTTGCTAGGCCGCTAGCACCTCATATTTCACAAACAATCACACATATTCAGAATTAGGTAGAAGAGTTTGTAAGTGTATTTCGTAACGGGATTAAACTATTTAGCTCATGTATGATCCGTGTTTGTTTCAATGCTTTGTAGGCCCAAAAACATATTTAGGCAAATGGAAAATGTCTACTTCTACATTAAATTTCAAATGCACTAATACAAAATTGAAATTTTGAATCTGAATCTACCCATTTGTCGGAATATATTTGTTACTGCCTTTCATAACATGGTTTTAGGGTTTTAATGTTTTATAGAGCTTTGGTTTATATTCAGCCTTTTCTTTACATCCTAACATTACACCCATGCTAGTAGGTGTGAGTGCTGATTAGGAAGTATAGGTGCTAGTGTGTAGGTCTGGGATCTGGTAAGTAGTATTGATGATGGTTATTATAGGAGGATGTTGGTCAGTAGGCGTGAGTATTAATCAGTTAGACGTTGTGTTGGTCAGTAGGCATGAGTCTTTGTCAGTATCCGACAGCATGCGCACTTAATGTTGTTTACAAATTGCCATCCAGTGTTAAACGTATGGACGGTTTGAACTATAAATTTCCCTTGTTCCCATACAGTCCAATTTCGAAATGGCGGTAATGTTAATTTACATTGTCCACGTACAGTTCCATTTGTCTCCATACTGTCCCCATAAAATACTGACTTATCAGATTTTTCTTTCTCTATGTTTGAGTTTTTAAAACAAATAAGCATACGCAAGATAATAAAAGACCATACAAACGTGTTTCTCAGTGAAAACGTTCAACAAATTAAATTCATCATCATTCAATCAACAATATATTAACTTGCCAATACAAACACAACTATGGGGGGATGTGTAACCCGGATAATGCGGTCATTGGTGACATTGGCTCGAGGGACTGTTTAACTCGCCGTGAAGGGCCAAAGGTTATGTACAAACGGATCTGTGATAGGGTATTCTTGAGGGATCCTTCGGCTGGCTGGGAGGAGTGGACCACACGAGGTCATTCCTTAACCATTGGTCGGAAGTTGTGGATCGGAAATATCTCATGAATTTGGTTTTGAACCTGGAAGTCAATGTCATTATATGTGTGACAATCTAATGCATCATCATACTTGGTGATGAACAATGCATTGATCATATTTGTTGCAAATTCAATACCTTGATCATATATGATGATTATTTCATGCATTGATCACATTTGTTGATAATTCCATACAAGGGTCATATCTGTAGATAAATATACATGCCAATCGTATATGTTGAACAAATTTATGCATTGATCATATCCGTTGGTAAGCGATATCGATTGTGATTACTTGTTGAAAATCCATGATTTTATCCTGTGGATATTGTTATATCCATTGCTGAACTTTATGCGCATGAGTAGCAAAGTGCTTTCAGCTGTTATAATTTTGTTTATAAGAGGTGGAAGTAATGGTGTGAGCTAGGGTGTCAGGGATTCAATAATCATTAATTTGCATTATAAATGCATTATAAATATACATCTGTATCATCTACTTTTGTTAAGTGTCTTTCCTATATCCAATCCAACCTGGATTCATCCTGTTACATGTGTTATCGCTTCAAGTTTCATAGTGCAATTAAATCTGTTTGTCATGTATTAACTTTAATATTTGTACTTGATATACTACTACACAGGAACACTTTTATGGCGTAATTGTTGTGCAGTTTTGCTTGAGATTCATGTTGTGTCAGCTCCTTCAATTGTTGATTGATGATTGTATTAGCACGTGCTAAACTTACCGAAATGGCCCCGGCTAAACACGTTTTCATTGTTATCGGTTTGAATGAAATAATTCATGATGGAATTGTTTCCTCCTCTGAGGTTTATACTATTCATTAGACCGGCACCCAAGGGCATTCAGATGATTGCTATGCTAATGTAAAACTCCTCCGTAATATTAAGGTCTACATGTCCGAACAAAAAGGTTTTTGTCATCAGGCTGGTCTATCGGTTGGTATGGTATCCATCTTTTCTTCCTCGCCTCTATTTTGCGAATGGTTCCGGTCAAGTTGTGCAGAGTACTTTGTCTGTAAGTCTGAGTTTAATTTAATATTTTTCTTCCCAACGTTTGCAGTATGTATGGCTTAAGATCAGAATCTCTGGAGAATCCAGGCTGTAGTGACGATGAATCTTCACTACCACCATACTGGTTTTCTTTTGTTCTTTTAGGCTTTGACGGCTAACTAAGAGTATATTTTAGAGAGGGCAACTGTAGTTCGTTTTCAATTTCAGTTAAGACAGTCTCTGCCTCGCGTAGATTTCGTTGGAAATCTAGACGATATCTTTAATTACGGAAAGATTTCCAATCTGGAAAAAACAAATGTATACATAATGGGGGTGGGGATGTATTTTTAGTTCATGCTCACCTAGACATAGCTACAATTGTAAGAAGTCCAATATATATTTGTTTACTGTACCATATATCTATTTAAAGAAAGTTCGATAAGGGAGATAAGTCGCAGCAAATTAAAAAGTAAGCACATTGCTGTGGTTATTTCCCTTGTAACGATGATGTTTGTTTATTGAGTTCATTAGGAATGTACTTTTCATTCTTGATGATCAGTTCGAATATTTTTTGTGTTCCTTATTTTATGGGGAGGGGGGCTGGGGGGAGATGTATATGAGTGGAATGTTAAAGTTTTAATACTTAAATACATGCATAGTTAATTCTACTTTGAGAATGATCAAATGAAACGAAAGATAACAATGTCACGTTTTCTTGGGATGAAGCGTATTATTAATTTATTTAGGGATATTATACGTATACCTGTATGCATAATATGACATCCGTAAAACATTTAGCGTAGCCAATGATCTGTAGTTGTGTAGTATTTTTGTCGAATACGTTATTTCATCAGCGAATTCGGAAGTGTAAGTGATACACTTATTTATGCGTGTTTCTTGTGTGTGTGTGTGTGTGTGCGAGCAAGCGTTCAAGTACTAAGGAAAACATTTTGAGCAACACTTATAATACTATTAAAAATATCTAGCTGGCCTAAATAAATTTCTCCATGCGTAAATATTGATATATGTTCTTTTTCAGTACATATGCATGCATAATGCATACATTAATTGACCAAATGTGCTGTGCTATCTATGCATGTGTTGATGAATACAAGTTGATCCCCGTGAAAGAAAAGTTATTTTATCATAACCGACTCATTTCAAAAAGGCGTCTTAAACACATTTCAGTATAAATATTTAAAGTACACACTTACGTGATTTCTACATGGTTCTTGAAGGCAGTAAATAGTAAAAGATATAGATTATGCAGAGAGAATTTCTTATCTGGGTCACTTAGGATGTGCTCCGTTTCGCATAAGTGTTTAATCAGACATATTTAAATGGGTACATCGGGACATAATAGAGTGCATAATTAAGGACATGGTCACAATGAATGTTGCATCGGACTTTCTGGATGACTCTAGAGAAAACAAAGAATAGAGTGAAGGCTAATTCCTGTCTGGGTCAGTTTGCAAAAGTCATATTTCTCACACGTTTATAACAAAACTCATTTTAATCAGCAGGCCATCAAGGGTGTACGCATTGCGCGGTCAAAGTCAGATGAAGACTGCGTCATATCTTCGAACTTTTCCACAAGTACAGCAAACGTCAGAGACACGAAATGAACGTTATATTCTAGGTATATAACACGAAAGCAAAGCTTGTCAGTTTGCTAAAACATGAATATTCATGGACTTCAAACAACGACAAAAATGTGCATTTTTTATCACCGAGATATAGCATATTCTTTCTTCTTTTTATTCTGGGAATAACTTTTCTTACAAAATGAAATCAGTAGGCATCTGGTTGTGTACGAGTTATAAAAATGCAAGGCCTGACGAATGTTGATAGAACCTTCCAATGAGTTTATTTGGCTACTAGACGAGAGACACATTCTTGTGTCATTTAAATAACATATTATTGTGGAGGTTGTCTTAAAGTGACAAGATTCCAGACACACCTAATGAGTCATAGTACACTGTAACTGTTATCGCGAGAGTGACTCAGATTGTCAAACTTGTGTCGATGTTCCCAAATGAGTCTAAAGGCGGAAAGTTTAACTCTACGAAATATAAACGTTTTCAGTAAGTCATGCTTTGCATATGTAGAAGTGATTTTGCTTACCAGCCGTGACGTCAGAAAAACAACCGACTGAACATGGATGTATAAACTAATGCGGAAAATCCTTATATGCATTGATTATTTTATGTAAGGTCTTTTTTGCATACACCAGTTGTTTGATATCTTGATAATTGTTTTTAGTCAAACTGTACTTTTCGCATTGAGATTTTTTATGTACCTAAGAAAACATGATCAGAGCATCTTTATACATATAAAAGTATACAAACTTTCGTTACTGTATCAATTTTAAATTATGAAAATATTATTTTAAACAAGATTTATGACACATATTTCTTTACTTTAATCTAAAAAATGTCGGCGAAGGTGGGGTGGGGGGAGTCCAGAAAGTAACATTAAAACGAATGCACCTGAAATAATGTGTCTCTTTTGGTATGCATATAATTTGTGGGTAATATGACCTGATTTTTTTTTTATTTCAATCTAAATATTGGAAGACAGTATGCAGCTAAATTCCATATTTTGTCAAAGAGAGTGTACTTCTTTAATTCATGGGGTTTTTTTCGTTTATTTTTATGACAAATGTATTCAATATATAGACAAAAGTTTCTTTTCCTACCTTAATATCGGGTATATTGCATCGTGTGATACGACAAACGTGATATTTCAATGAATGGCGAAGATGAAATATATCTGGTATTTACGCAGGAAAATACAATTTTCTTTTTATTATATACCAAACTTGCTCTAGAATGAAGCTTAGAAGATTAAACTCACTCTTCAGCACAACACAACACCACCCCTTTTGTGTAAATTCACCTCACTTTCATGGGTTGATTGTATAAATATTCACGACTTAAGAGAGCGATAGAATTGGGATGACCAAATCTATCGCAGTAAATTACATTTTTGACATTTTGTAAACTATCTGATTATATCTGACCACACAGCAAGTCCAAGTCAGCAATTCATCACGGCGGATTTATCATTCTAGTCAAGGAAGTAAGATGAAAAAACTGTATAGAGACGTGAACGGCGTCGGGTCAAATTACTTCAGCAATAATTAATTTACGTGTCTAAAATGTAATGCAGTTTCTGTTTATTTCTTCTAGCTCACAAGTGCTCGTTTCTCTTCTTGCAGGTATAACTTCTATAGACACACAGAATCAAGCGCCGCATGGCATGATGGGAAATCTTACATTTTCACATGCGAAAATATAAAGATATATTGTTCACATGTGAAAATATAGGAATGAAACAAATATGAAAATAATTTCGCAAAAAAGTTTATATATTTTACACTTAAGTATATGATAATTTGTATATTTTATAAATAGTTTTTAAAAAATGGATGAAAGAAAGCATTGGTCTCTTCATATATGGGGAATGGTCCACACAAAACTCACATAATTTTAAACATCGGATGTTAAGTATTTAGGTTTAAAAGTGGACATAGCAACATTCTCTTGTTTACTCTTTAATTTATTATTTTTTCACAGTTGAATTTTTTATGACACCAACATGTTTGTCAAAAATCACTCGTCTACTTGTATAATTGCTTTTTACTGAAACAAAAGCTGGCTCTACATCATGTTTTGTTCAAAAAGCACTCGTCTAGGAGTATGGTTACTACTTTTACAGTTGAGAAAGCTTACTCACTTTAAGACTACCCTCAACGTTTTTCATTTCCGAAACAAAAGATGACTCAACAGCATTTTTTAAAAAAATGCCCTCGTCTAGGGTTACGATTACTACTTTTGACAATTTATAGGAAAGGTTCACCCCCTGAGGTAATCAAAAATAAAAAACAAACAATTGAGTCATGGAATAATTAATTAATTAATTCATGAAATAATTTGTTATCTTTTTTTTTTTTTTTTTTTTTTGAATTGCGTACAGTCTCTTTCCGATTTAATTACAGTTACTTTATACAAACTTCATAAATTACAGAATCAGCCTGAATTGTCTGTAAATTCTATGTTCTTTTATTAGATGAATGATAATTAGGAGATTTAGAAAAAGTTATAATTAAATATAAAACAGCTGTGGAAGACTTAAAATTGCACTTGTCTCAAAGTCAAAAGGCATTATCCATGTGATTCTCTTTCAAAATCAATTGTCAGTATTCAGATGTTTTAAACAATGAACTATGCTTGTCCTCTGTCACTTTTATACTTGCTATATTTTCTGACTAGGTGTTAAAGAATATCTTAACAAGTTCATCAAATATGTTTAGATTCCAGTACAATAACTTTACACGTCTTATCTTGAACTAGTTCGCGTTGCTCACTGCTCATTCTATGCATGCAAAAATACATATAAACAAATGGATGACAAGAGTTATTTAAGACCCAAAATGTTCAGTCAAATACCGAAATATTCAACAACTATAGACTCAGATAAAAAAGGACAAGAACATTGTACAATATAAAGAAATGACACACATATGAGGAGACATACGCACAACAAAAGCAGTTAAAAAAAAAATTTCATTTTAAAAGTGTTTAAGGTACACACATTGGTGATCAAAATGGAAAGCTGATATTGATGATATGAGAGCATAAGCAAAGGCAATGAAGGGAAATAAATGTGTTTTACCAGTTAAAGATGTATTTTAGAAATATCTTTGGGTTCAAAATTAGAAACAAAGATAGAAGAAGAAGTACGAAATGTATATAAACAAACTTTTAAAGTAATAAAACCAGATAAAGCTAAACTTTTATGACAGCAAATAAATCTATAGCAAAGATGTAAAACACTTTCTTATAAAGGACAATGTTGAATAACTGTCTACCTTTTAAGATAAAAGATGCTAGTAGAGAGATTAAAAAAGCAACAACAAAAAGAAAGAAGAAAAAAACAGAATGTGGAAATGTTTACAAATCCGAAACTCCAAAATTGGATAGATACACGATCTGCTTGATGGCTATAACAATATTTATAAATAATCTATTGATATGACAAAAGTTAAAGCAATAACATATTAAAATATATCAAAAATATGGATTTATTTCCTTGGACGGTCTACAACTGATAGCTTTGGTACACCTAGGTGTAATTGGACAGAGTTATGTGATTTTGAAATATAAATTCGTTTGTTTAGAGTAAAGGATATCTTTCATAACTTACAAAAGATATTTGGAGATTCTACATGTACAAGTTAGAGCAGTTCGATAGGGAGGAAATTGAGTTAACATTGTTATGAAGATGATATATATATGTATATACTCTAATCAGGAGGGTATATTTAGGATTCTCATAATCCTAAAGAGTAAACATTTTAATGATAAAAAGTTAGTATTTACTGACATTTAAAGAGTTTGATAATTCTTGTAACGCTTGGTAGCCATCAGAAAATATTAGTTTTGGAAGAAAGCAATAATACAATGGTAGTACCAAAAAAGATATATTAGAGTAAATCCTTAAAAAAAATACAAGATTTTGATTGAAAACCAAATGGTTGTGAAATACATGTCTTCAATATCATGTAGAAAAAATAAAAATAGGAAGGAAAAGACCTAAGGTATTACTTTAATGCTATTATTCATTGCATAATACAAAACTTGTAGCAGAATGAGTACCATACATGTTGTGCGTAGTCAATAAAATATTCTTATTTGTATCAGAAACTGGTAATATTACCATATTAAACAGAAACCAAATGGATAATCTTATTTAAAAAGTATTTAATATATTAAGCACAACTTTGATCAGGAAATAAGTACTGGTTCAAATTGGATTTTTAATAGAGTAAACTATTTAACAGCGCACGTTGACAGATATAGTCCTGTGAGGGCTTATTCCTATTTAAATCTGCCAGATTGGTGTAACGTTAAAATGCCTGTATTAATGTTGACAACATATATGAAAACTGCTGTTTGCATATCGTTGAATTAGTTCTTAAAATATCAGACAAATTGCATACAGACCATCAAAATATAACTTAGAACAATACGCACATTGATTTTAATGAATTCACAGTTAAGATGAAATGAATTAATACTTTTGAAGACGAATGTAATAGTTCAAGAAACATATTTAAACTATTTGGTGAGAGAAAGCCAGAGAAAAAATACATTCATTATTCTCAGGTGAAGAAAAATTAGGATGGACTTATTATCTTTTTCTTCAAGACAGCAATGGTCTTACATACGGATGAATATCGAGACTATTTCAAACTATAAGGTCTTAGGTTATTTATATTTCTGGTGGCGACGGACAAAATAGAGCATATATCACCCAGTCTATATCAACTGTGTAAAGTACTGTAATAAAGGTGATTGAAAAAGTAATCATAGGTCAGCAAGAGTACGAATCAGATGAAAAATAACACAAAAAAGAAACTGAAAAGTTACAGTTGAGCAAAACGATTGAGTTCTAGAGAATTATGTCATAAAGAAGTAGTTATTCTTTCAATTGATAAATCATATCCATATAAAGAAATAAATAACAAAAATGCTAGCTTTTCTTTTGAAAAAAATACACAAGCATTTTTAATTATGTTTATGACTGCAGCAGCGGTATCATATACTTTGTATGTTGCAGCATAAATACTTGTTTTTATAAATACCTTTTTTATTCTTTTGTTGTTTCTTCAATATATTTGGTTACAATTATAAACACAAACCATATTGCAGCCACAAGATATACAGCATATTCAGGTATGACATCAGTAATTTGCCCGTCTGGGTTTAGAAAGCAGCTTATTAAACTGCAAATGATACCAAGCACCGTTGCTACTGCTTCTTTTAGCTAACTCAAACAAAATGTTTGCAATATTCAGCAACCTTTTTAAATGCTTCATTGAATTTTGCTATAGAACTTTCACTCTATTACTTAGTCCACTACATTGACCACCTCCACCAGCGATTAAACTTCTTAAATGTTTTACTTTGGACAAAAGAAGACTTGTTGCAGTCATATATATATATTGTTACAAAAGTCAAAGCGATTGTTACACCTTTTCCTTAACAATTGCTTCAACCTTTCACCTCATGGTATCTATCTCGAACTATTGATGAAATTGCCAGCTCTAAGTTCCTTTTTACTTTCAATATTTTGTAGTAATTCTTTTAATTTCGCTTTTTCAATTAATATGTTTCTTTTAAAATATATATACTTGTTGTATCTTTTATCGCTTTTCATACATTTATAAGACAAAATTCATATAATGTAATTTGTACTGTACTCCTTCAACAGTTAATATAACTTCTTAATTCTTCTTCTGGAGTATATAATCGTAAATTGTACTTAAATAAAATCTCTCCATCCTTGAATTGCTGATCAATTCCTAATTCATCTAAATATGTAACTAGCTATTGGTTCAACTGAATTATGAGCTTCTGTGTGCAGTCTTTGGAGTTCATCTGACTCGTTTTCTTTAGGTTCATTCCCTGTAGTTTCTTTCGCAAAAAGTTTTAGGGACTTTCAGAATTCGTTTCCACCATATCATTGAATAGAGGAGATAACATACCTTTGAGTTTGCCATTTTTGGAAAATTGGTATTTCTTTCCAATTTAATTCCTTGCAAACTATTTGTTGGAAGATTTTTAACGAGTTTTAAATAATTAATACAGATCTGTATCTATATCTAAACTATGTTAAGTATCCTCTTTATATAAATCAGCTATATTTGTGTATCCTGTTTATTGCGTCCAATTATAAAATCTCTCATCCATGAAAACATTAGTATAAGGCTCACTACTTACTGCATCTTTATCTTTTGCATCAACGAAATTAACAATCATCGTAAAGAGGATTTTCAATTCTAACAGGATCTGCGATTTTCTTTCTACTTAATTGGACCCAAAATAACTTGAAATAGAATTGGATTTTTTACAAAACGCTGATGAAGTTCTCAAATTAATTCATCACCAAGAATAATATTACAGATATAAATTAAACTTCTACCTTGCAAATGGAGTATAAAACGAGACAACTGGCAAACATTAGGCAGACAAACAATTAAATATAAAACGGGTTGATAACATCCCGCCCCAAAAAAAACCCCCAAAAAACGTACGATTTTTTTTTCAAAGCTAGATCAGCAAAAATACCAACGTCTTTGTCAGACGTAATAAAACTTGGAGCAGCAACACAGATGAGTACATTTCATCTAATTGATAATGTTCAGGACTTACTGGCAGAATTGAAAAAAGCTTATATAATTAAAAATAGAATAAGACAGTTTACTGTGTTTGTATCATTTAGACTAGCGTTACCTATATCTGTATTGAGAAGAAGAGTTAATATAATTTAAACACACTACTTTTAAAAAGAGTGGGCAAAGTTAAGTTTCTGATAGTTCTTAACATTATTCCAATATAAATGTTTACTAGATGTTCTATAACTGGTGCATTTGATCCAATAACAGTTGGAGTAACTCTTACAGTTGTTTTACAAACCATATAGTTATTTTATTTTTATTTTTATTTTTTGCAAAAGAAAAACAGAAGACAAAACAAATTAAAATACGCGAGAGAGTTCGTAAGTCAGAGAGTATAGAAATATAATCAGATTAAGTTAGTTCTGTAAACTCACTTATAAGTTCAATATTAGTTTTTTTAAAGTCTTTGTTTACTTGCAACTAACCTTAGAATCGTATTTATTTTAACTCACTAATTTGTTGCAAATTAAAGTGAGAGCAGTGAAAACAAATTAAGAAATTTATAAGGAAAGATAAGCGAGCACGAACCTACATTAAAGTTTAAACGATACATTCATAAAGAAGGCAACACTCGCGTAGAGTAGAACTTGGAAGGCAACTTATAAAACGCTCTGTCGAATTTAGAAAAAGCAAAATGATAAAAGCTATCAAAAGGTCAAAAAGATAAAATGTACTTTTCTAGAACCTTAAGAGTACAATGATTATTATATTTAAATTTGTGGTATTATTGTTGTTATTTAAATAATCTGTATAATAGATTCAAATTGTTATTTTAGGACTTATACGAAATAATCACAAGTTCTAAAGCAAGTAGATAAGCCTATAAATTTAGAGAAAAATATCAACCCATGTCTCGAAATGCTGTGAAGTTTTGATGTAAGTAAATGGCAGCTAGTGAGACAAAGATACTAATTTACGCAATTTACCACGCATCATTCAATTCAATGATCATAATTGGTTACAGTGTGATTGTTAATAAGTTATTTAAAATTTAAATAGCTCTACCATTAAGCACAGGTTTTGAAGAGATCATAAAGTTGATTATCTGTGATACGTTCAGTCAGTTTACGATCGATTATCTTATAGCAGAAGTTCTTGTACCAGTTACAACAATCATGCAAATAAATGATTAGCCTTAGGGGACCTATAAGGTAGTATTGATAAGAATAAGGAGAAAAAGTTACATAGTCCTCTAATTCTAGTGAGCAAGTGCTTAGAGAGATATATGGTTTGCAAATTGTTTTAAATGCATGATCATGATATGTATCAGCGGCGGATATACAGGTGATCATGGGTAGGAGGGGTGTTGAGTGAGGCACTGGTCAGAAAAATGTTAATGTGAGTGACAAATTGCTTTGTTCCCCCTTCAGCCTTCTATCCTCGAGCTTCACAAGTCTATTCTATATCAAACACTTCCTTAAAATCCAATATGAACCCTAATGGCCCTTGTCTCTAATAAATAGCATCTTCCTCAAGATGTGACAGATGCCGTTATGCAGTTATTGGATCGCCAGAGTTAAATCCACATCCTCATTAACATACCAATTTTGTGTATAAGTAAAACCTTGTATTATAGGACAAACTTAATAAATAGTAAAATTACATATCAGTATATACTGCAACATGCACGAAATTTCGATTATAAATGTTGCAGTTATGACGATTTATATTTGTACATGTTATATAGGCTGGATTTTGTAATGTCAGGAGCTATTGTTTCATGTCTCTCTAACGAGGACAGCCCCACGATTTTAATAAAACATTCAGGTCGTTATACTTGATTAATCACCATGAGCTTGTTGAAGTTTGTAAACAAAATACCTTACATAATACGTTTATGTGTATATTTCGGATAGTACTTCAACCAAAAGTTTTAAAACTTGATCACTGTAGGTATGATAAAGACCAAGTGTTCGCTTTAGTCGAAAAAGGATCGTAAAATTTGATACCTAACCATCGATTTGCCTGACAGGTGAGTGTAGTCGGCGATCCAATAAGTGTTCATAATCCCTTCATTTGTTTGTGCGATTTTATAGACAGTAGTAGGGGAACCTCTACCAACTGATATTCTGATTTTTCTACAAGTCTGTACAGGCCTCGAAGCAGACGATGTGGTGATTTGCTGTGCAGCCGACATGGTTACGATTTCATAATCACGCTATCCAGCAAGTTAAAATAAGATTACAGATGCGAGTGCATATATTATAATGTTTAATATGTGTTTAGAATAGGCAACCAGGAGGATGAATATATTATACATTGAAAGGCAGCCAAACCCTTTTCAGTATCACATTACACTTTTAAAAACAGTAACAATTGCTATTTACGTAGAGCTTTTGAGAGGAAATTACACGGTGTGAAAAGAAAGCGTGATAAACTTAATAATTACTTGAAATTTGACAGTTTAGGAATTTCAAGAAAACATAATGCATTTTAATACCGAAAGGTAAATGCAGAGTAATATATCGTGCTTTTAATACGTCATATGCGCACAATGTAAGTACATTTTGCTCAGAAAAAAATAAAGTTATCAGGTAATATAGAAAAAAAATCATGGGATTACAAAAGGCTAGCATAAAACTCTTAAATTCATTGCACACAAATTATTCCAGTATATCTCGACTAGAAAAGTTACTGTTACAAAATTACCGAACTCTCTCTCTCTCTCTCTCTCTCTCCCTCTCTCTCTCTCTCTCTCTCTCACTCCCCCCTCTCTCTCTCTCTCTCTCACTCCCTCTCTCTCTCTCTCTCTCCCTCTCTCTCTCTCTCTCTCTCTCTCACTCCCCCCCCTCTCTCTCTCTCTCTCTCAGTCTTGCATAAGAAAAACTGCGAAGGTATTCATATAAGATTTCGAATATAACATGACAATACATATATAATTGATACACCTTCACTTACTTCAACATATGTTGCTCAAGCACAATTTATATTTACGATAACAATATTGTATGTCAATATCTATCAACTTATATGTAATCGTGGTGATTATTACACATCTAATTCAATATAGCCCATAAGACCGGTATTTCAGTTATGGTTTAGAGGCGGTTAACTGTCCTTTTCATCTGATCTAATAGATGTGTATATTGAACATGTGCATTATTCAGTCGTTCCAGTTTATTTTGTGTTTTTTTGGTTCGGTTGAAAAGCACTACATCAACAATAAGTACTAAGTAGCTATATAAGCGTGCCATATACTAATATTATTTGGCTTGGAGCGTAGTAGCGGCTGCCTATATCAAACATGAAATTAACAAACCTATGAAACATTCGCCTCGCACATGTTGAGTATGGAACGTTTCAAGTAGAAAGGGACTATCAAAGTCTACAATTAACCACTAACAATTGGAGAATATACATGTGTGAATGTATGCTTTTAATGCTAGCCAATCATTCCATGGGGAAAAATATACTTTAGCTTGTACTATAACCTCAATGATCAAGAGCAAAACAGAGGTTGTTTCTGCAGTTAAAAGCTATTCTCAATGCATCGTGCTTAGTTTAGCTATTTTAAGTAGACTGTATCTTATATGTGCACTATCGATGTTACAGGAACCCACTGTTTTACATCGACACGACAGAAGCAAGCACTATGGTTAGGAACTGTAAGTTTTATTTGCAGCTTATATTCCTTATTTGAAAAAGATAAAATAAGCAATATATTTACATGACTAGGAATATCTGCAACGTTGTAATTATGAAAAGTATAAATCACACAGTAATCATGCAGCTCTAGTAGTTATTATATGGGAGAGCTGACACATTCCGTAAATTTAAAATAGTTTGATAATATAATAACAAATAAAACAAATATTCACTTATCAATAAAAATACTGCTCTACCATATACTATTAATCATAGTGTATTTCTCCCATTTATTTTTTTATTCGTATCTAACAAAGCTATATAAGTGCGTTTTTCTTTATATTGAAGTACACGTACTTTCCTTAATTTATGAATTTTAAAATTTGAGAATATTTGCATTTAATCTAGAATAACGACAACGATTTTGTTTATTTTACTTTAAAAGAGGGGGGTAGGTGGGGCATCCACATAATAACATTAAACAGCACACATTTTCAATTTAATACATCCTTTATTGATAATGGTATACTCTTTAGGCAACTTCCACGACCCCAAGTTTTAATTTAAATTTGTATAATTGGCAAAACTCTACACATAACATCACTATTTTATCAACTGATGTCCAGTCATCTAATTCAATTTTTTAAATAATTGTAATATTTTAAAAAATTTGTTTAGTCTACTTGGATATTTTTAAAGTTGATTTTTAAAGGGAATAATGCAAAAATTAATTGGTCACTTGATATACAGTGAATGCGTCAACGTAGAACACACAGAACTTTAAGCATCCGACATTAAGTATGTAGGTATAAAAGTCTACATTCTCAGTTTTACTCTAATATAGCCAATTGCCAAAACTCTGTTCTTTACATTTTAGCTCTTGCTGTATTACATATTGCAGATCAATTTCTCGAAGAATTGGGGGAAGTAAGAATAGACGAGCATTGGTAAGTTCTTAGTTGTACCAATGTGTTCTAGTGTAAAGTTTAGAAATGTTATAAAGCAACTTATTACACTGGGCTACCGCCAAAATGCTTCCGCAATAAATGTTGTCAAACTGTACTAATTCTGAGTCACTGAGAACAAAAATGACGCTTAAAATTGTTGATTGGCTCTAGTATTAAAAATATTATACTAGGTCAGTATATACGACCCTTGACTTGGGAATGGCGGACGATAAGTGAGTTATAAAGGGAAAGGATCTCAATTTAAACCAGAAATGACTAAAATACATCTTTGACTGGATCTATGAATAAATCTATGACTGGGTTTGGACAATACTTGCTTTTAAGGCAAAACAATGAATGATGCAATCTGAAGCTAGTATTGCGTCATACATGATATGAATTGCATCATGTTATTCCTATAAGTCATGGATGATGCAATCATAACTAAGCTTACATCACTTTGCTTAAGAAATTATCCTATATCAGCTCTACAAATCATATAGTGTCGTGCTCTCTTATTTGTCAGTGTTTGATTTTGCAAAGGGACACATTTCTGTTTAGCCAAAGTGAGCAGAGATGCCACGTACTTGTGTGAACAATGCAGATAACTTCTGCTATGTTTGTGGTGAAGTGACTTTTGCATCACAAAAGCGCAGTATAAGAGGTCGTCCCCCATATATGCTGCAACACTTGTGCAACAAATCTTCGCCAGTGGTTAAACATGAAAAGGGAATATATGCCTTTTGCAGTGCCAATGATTTGGACAGAGCCAACAGATCATATCAGCAATTGTTACTTCTGCATGGTGCCTCCAGTTGGGAAAGGTGTGTCAAAGAAGAAAAAGTGGACTGTGCATTATCCAAACATTCCATCAGCTATACGCCCAGTACCCCACGGAGAAGGACTGCCGGTTCATGATGTACCAGAATCGTTCTCACTTGAGTCATTCGAGGAAGAGGAAAAGGATGAAACTTCTACTCCTGAACCATCAATGTCACATGACCCATATTTTCTCCCATCCTCCTCCTCTGAACCACACCTCATAACACAAGGTGAACTGAATGACCTTGTCAGGGATTTGTAACTACCCACGAGTAAGGCAGAGCTGTTGGACTCCTGACTACAGCAGTGGAATCTCCTAGTAGGTGATTTTAGGGTTTCCATGTTCCGTGACCCTCAAAAGGATCTTGTCCCATTCTTCTTCATGGAAGGTGATCTTGTAGCCTGCAGCAACATAGATGGTGTGATGGCAGCCCTCAACATCGTTCATGATCCAGATGAGTGGAGACTGTTCATTGATTCATCGAAGACGAGTCTTAAAGCTGTTCTGCTGCATAATGGCAGTGTTTTGCCATCAATTCCAATTGGTCATGCAGTCCATATGAAGGAAACCTATGAAAACATGAAACAACTTTTGAGGTGCATAAACTATGACCAACGTCAGTGGCAGCTTTGTGGCGATTTCAAGGTTCTTGCTCTCTTGCTTGGTCTGAAGTCTGGATACACAAAGTACTGTTGTTTTCTAAGCGAATGGGATAGTTGTGCGAGAAATTCCCACTACATCAAGAGAGATTGGCCAATCCGACAATCATTGGAGCCTGGGATGAAAAGTGTTCACCTTCAACCACTTGTTGAATCAAGGAAGATTGTGTTACCACCCTTGCACATCAAGCTGAGTCTGATGAAGAACTTTCTTAAGGCCATGGACAAAACACAAACAGTTTTCAAGTACCTTCGTGGAGAATTTCCAAGTTTAAGTGAAGCTAAGATAAAGGAAGGTGTCTTTGTTGGTCCTCAGATTCGTGAACTTCTTCGAGATGATGCATTTCACCGTGCACTGCGTGGCAAGGAAAAGACGGCATGGACAGCCTTCCAGTTAGTGGCAACACGTTGTCTCGGAAACAACAAGGCAGACAACTACAGGGAGTTGGTGGAAAACCTCCTAAAGGCATATAAAAGCTATGATTGCAACATGTCACTAAAAAAACATTTCTTGCACTCTCATCTAGATTTTTTCCACCGAACTGCGGAGCAGTAAGCGACGAGCACAGCGAGCGATTTCACAAGGACATTGCAACAATGGAGAAACGCTATCAGGGCAAATGGAGCCCATCAACGCTTGCAGACTATTGCTAAACAGTGACAAGAGATGCTCCATTTAATGAATACAAGAGACAAGCCAAGAAGCGCCTAGTAGACACTGAATAAGGACAAAACTATGTATTTATATATACATAATAGTCTTTTTACTTTTGTTTCAATATATTTTTATTTATATAACCCTTTTGCTGTTTTTTAAAGTGTTACATAAACAGGACAGGTGAAACATTACCATGTTAAGCAACTATAAACACACGAAAAGCCCTAGGTTTACAATTTATGATTAAAAGTTTACTATGTACTCAATATACATAGACGTAAAATGTATCAACTTAAATATGTTGGAAACAGTATCCAATCAGTTGTTTTAATTGTCATATTTGAATTCAGCACATCAAAATCCCTAATAAATAGCACATTTTTATCTCTGAAGCAGGCGACTTCTAAAAAACTGTAGACCAGTGTTATGAACAATGTCAAAAGGCAAGAAATTTAGGTTGCAGTAATAGTGATCAATATCAGCAGCAAAGCATCAATATCAGCAACATCAGTAGGAGCAACATGAAAAACAATCGGCATTGAAATTGATGTAAGTCTTAGAACATATTCGCAAGTATAATAATTAATGTTTCAAAATGATGTCATGTTTATAATGAATTTGGGTCTGGTAGAATAACATATACTATTTCTAATTTGCACATATTTCATGTCGGCATTTATGCTGACTGGTCTTTTTTTCTCTATTCTGTAGAGAAAATTGATTGATCATTAGAGAGATTCAAGTCTGTATTCAGTATCCCAGACAAATCCATCAACGTAAGGAGGTTGCATAATTGATGAAACAACCCCAAAGCTCAATTAATGAATATATTACCAAAATAATAATGTATACCTTGTATAGAAACCTCTCAGGTTTGTCGGTATTTAGATAAACAAACAGTTTGTACTTACAATTAGTTTGTTTTTATATTTAATCAAGTTGAAATAAGTTATATGTTTGTCCAGTCTAACTATGTAGCACTGAAAGGTATGGAAAGAAGACAACGGGAAACATAAATAATAGCTGCAAGGAAATCGATTCGTTCCACATAAGTTCAATTTGTAGCATATAATCTTCTTCTGCATTTTATTTTTACTAGAAAAAACAATTGTTACGGGACGCGTCATTGGAACGTTTTCTTTAGCGTGTGTAGCACTATCTCTTGTAAACAGTAATGTATTGTGGCCTCACTGAATTTCGTGATTTTCTTTGATATAAAGGAAGCAGTAAATAAGTTACGTAGACTAGGGTTTTGTGCAGCACTAGATATACTTAATCACCTGTGACTCGTGGGTTAATTGGACAGATGTTATTATACACTGAGGAATAGTCTGGCATACGGTGGTGTAGTTTTACGAGCTTTTGAGGCTTATATGGCATAATTGATAGAAAACTTACAAAAGCTTCTACTAGTTGAATTTATCAGTTCCCTATTTACCAGTCTTTTCTGTGACATCATTCTAAATAGTGTTGTCAATGTTGGGGTCATAATCGTCAAACATCCACAATTTCGGGAATGGAGATGTTTTCCTTATCAAAGGTCACTCACATGTACTATTGAGCAAGACCTCTCAGATGCTTATTTTCTAAATAGATCATCCAGGTGCCATCTTAGTTGCAGCTGGTCGGGAAATTTCATGGAGGTCAAATGTACATCCTACATCTTCGACATAAGCTCTTGCACTTGTGTAAGATACATCCTACATCAGGTGACTCCTATTTTGTATCGAAGTTGCAATCAAACCTATAACACCAGCTCACACGAATGCGCATACATTGACATGTTAGAACATCCACAGTCGATGGGATAATAATGACCATCCTACCACTCGCAAAAGGCAACGTTGTAAATATAGAGCTCGTGGTTCATTTAGAAAGAAGATTTCGGTTTCGTGGTGTGTTATTGGCTGCTTAGAGACTTTTAGATTTACTGTTAAGAATAAATTTAGTGCGCTAAATTTTTTAGTTGACAACCACAGAAACTACTAAAAACTTGTTAAAATTATTACTTGTTGTCATTTCTTCGGGTAAAAATGCATGGAATACCAATGTTTACGATTGTAGTCAAGGCAGAACATATTCTGGAGACAATGTTGGTCACCCATGCAGCAAGCGCCTAAGCTTTTTACTAACATGTACGAATATACCACAGCCCTGAATTGGGCTGCATCTCTATCGATATATAATAATCGGGACGCCGGCACTAAATCACCGATGATGATGATATTTTTAAGAACAAGCCATCATGTAAATAATATTTAATAATAACAACAACAACAATAATAATAATAATAATAATAATAATAATAATAATAATAATAATAATAATAATAACTTATAGTGTACAAGGCAGTTTGTATAAAAACGTGTTGATTCCAAAATACGTAGGACATCAGATTATAATAAGTTTAAAGCTATAAAACAGTGGAGAGAACTGTCACGGAATTGTGTTTACTTTATGTCAATGTATATTTATGAAGAAAAATGTACTCGAGTTTCGTTGCCGCGTACGGCGTTAACCGAGCAAGGTTTATTTTTCGGCTTTAGTTATTTCAAAATAGTGCGTTCGGTTCATCGCATGCTGCACGAGCAAATTGCCTGCAGTAAGAAACTCGATTACCTTGATTTATCTGGCTGAGCATTTTCACCACAACCAGTGTACTTATAGAGTGAATTATCAATGTATAATCAGAATGCAAAGAGGCTTGTCATAGAGCTGTCCACTTTACGGGAGCAATCTTCAGCTGTAGAGGCATGCGAAATATAACATTGTATTCTTTATTGCTTTCAGTTTTATGGGATAAAGTTGTTTTATATATTGGATGTTTCAGAATGTATTCTGAACTTTGCATAGAGTCAGATCTCTGCCATATAACGCCATGCTATCAGATAGACTATAATCTGTTTCACTTAGGCATTTTTGTTTACTGAACAGACAGATTTAATTCAATTATACGCTGCATGCATTGAATGATGAGTAATGTTCGAGCTCTTAATATCCAGTGAGATTATTCTTGTCGGATACAGATTCGTGTACAAACGTGGTTATTATAGTAATAATCTTGAACAGTAATTCTGATGAAATGTGTAACGAAGCCAATTCATGTGCTCGCATGCGTAACGTATATCGTTGCATTCGTACTTCATCGTGCCTAGTGAACTACACGGCTCAGTCATTATAGTTTTAGCTCTTTGTGGTTATGTGAAGTCGTAGAATTATGTGGGCTTTCGTGTAACCCGTATGCTGAGGTCGGTGATGACGTTGGCTCGGAAGATGATATTGGTTGACTCGCAGTGAGGGATCAAAAGCTTTGTGACCATTGGGTCTCTGTGGAATAAAGAGGCTCTTGATGAATCCTTCGGCAGACTGGGAGGGGCGGGCCATTCTTGGTGGATCCTGGACCATTCGACGAGAACTGTGGAAACGGAAATACTCGTGATCGTCAATTGGACGCCACGAGATACATATGTTCTATTTTTGTATTAATATATGAGCGTAAATCATATTATTTTATATCCCTATATGAGCGTAAATCAATAATTCAATATCGCTAGATGAGCGAAACTCCATAATACATATATCATACATTGTTTGTATTTGTGTACAAATCCTATACTTTGATACCCTTGGTGGTAGAATCATACATTTTTCATATTTGCATATAAATTCTATAAAATTCGTCCATGGTGGTAGATCCATATATCAATCATATTTGTTTATAAGTTTCATACTTTGATTCTCGTTTGATTACTCGTTGAAGTTACATGTTCGGATTTGTTCTATTTATGAATGATATCATTTTCTTGAATCAGTTGTTGCACTCGGTGCGCATCATCCTGTTAAATCCATTGTTGGACTTGATGCGCACGAGTATGGTGTCAGATTCATTCATCCTTCAACTAAATTATATATCAATTCACGAAATGCTTTGCTTAGTCCAATTCATCCCGGCTTCATACTGCTACAAGTATCTTATATATATATATATATATATATATATATATATATATATATATATATATATATATATATATATATACATATATTCCAACGTTTCGAACTAATCCTCAGAGGTAGGATCAATTTACAGAGATACAATTAAAACAAACCATTTTATAGCCAATAGAAAATCTTATATTTTAATTGTTTAAGTGACAGAGAGAATATGCATACAAAATAGTTATATAATGGAAAAGAAAGAAGAAATAAAATAAATGATTGAAAAACTGTAATAAAATTCGAACAAGTCTGTTTTGTGTTGTTGTCAGATTAACATATATTTATAACATTTAGAAAACACAAATGTTTATTCTGTTTCATGTTTGTGGAAAAATTTCTTCTTTTAAAGAAAAGTATATATTGATATTATCCTTTAATTACAGGCCACCATCTCGTTAAAATTAATCTTCAACACTTAAAATGCCTGTATTATGATGTTGTTTGTAAACAAGACGAAATATGTATATTGATACAAGTCAATATAGGGTAAACACGGCTGGGTTCGATTTGAGTAACACAAACACCACGATACGTGATTGGAGTCCTCAAGAAGCATTCATATAGAGTATAGAAGTAAATTCATCGACCAATGCATATGAGTGGTTGCGTGGATTTATTTTTGTAATGTTGTTTATAGACCAAAAACAGTGTAGACGGCAGATATATACATTCGTGCCAATTATAAAAAGATGCACAGCTGCCTAAATCATATGCGTTTGTCGCTTGGCTTACTTCAAAGGATTGCAACGTTTTCTTGTTATGCTTGTCTTAAATTCAAAGAGTAAATTTTAATTTTCTTTTCCGGATCTAACTTCTCGCCTCACCTGCTTACATATATGGGATAGCCAACGAACTAGTTATGATAAGGTATTAAGGATACTCTCAAAAGTGTAACAAAAATCCAGTTTATCGTGCTTTGAAATCTTAATTGCTTTCCACATCTCTTAGTTATCATTTAAAGCTCTTCGCTAACGACATTGTTCGCGGCATCGGATAAATGTAGCGGAGTACAGAGCAAGGGTTTAGCTTGCCTTTCAACTTGTAATATGTTGTTCACATTGGTTGCTTATTCTGTTCAAGCACAGAGGTATAAAAGCATTTGTGATGATGAAATAACATGTGTGGGACGTTGAGTTTTTTCACATAGCATACATTTGATCATTTATTGTTCAAAGCTTTCCACTCCCTCCTTATCTCTCTTCATTTTCTAACACTCTGTCTGTCTTCTTTTCTGGGTTTATTTTCACAGAATCGCCGTTTGAATCTACCTAACCTGTAATAATACAAATAATAATAATAATAATAATAATAATAATAATAATAATAATAATAATAATAATAATAACATAGCTACTACTAATAATATTAATAATAATAATAATATTAATAATGAATCTGGTGAAGAAACAAAAATATCTTTTTGGGATGGGTACCACTCGATCTGATGCTATTTAAAACCTTCTGATATTACGATTCAGATTTTTTTTTGAAACAAAATGTTAAAGATAGATGGGGCGAGGTTATTAGAAAGTATCCTTGTTGCTTTGGCACTGATATACGCGCATGGCGAAGATTTTTGCTGGGAATAGTTATATATGTTATGGAAAAATAATGCAAATTTAACGGCCATTAACGAATTTGGTAACTTGTAATGTCCCAATGAATCTGATCGTCCGGAATGTATCAGAGACTGCAATTACCGAAAGCATTTCCAGTATCAAGTCGATGTTTGACATTGACTATATCCAATGTTATTGACATAAATATAGGACAAATGCGTGTAATACATTAAATATTGTAAGCAGTTATAGACAATCATTTGGTGTCACTGTAAGATGACAGGGTAGAAGCTAAGAAAAGACAGTGAGAACAGGAAAGAAAAGGAAAGATAGTCTGCTTGTATGCATATATATATATATATATATATATATATATATATATATATATATCATATTGACATTTTTACAAAATAAATATCACTGCGAGCATATTTAGGTAAATTCATTCACAAAATCACCACCACAGTAACAAAATAATGTGTGTGTACACTAATACACACACCTACATAAACATACATGCATTTGGACATGCTTTATTATTCACACCCTAACAGACTGCTAATATAGGGGTTTCAATCAATTGTTTGTACAATAACCATTTATTATCTAACATTCCCCATTCAAAATTTATGTATGCATTGTATTTTTCGACACTGAAATGAAATTTAAACAAAATTTTTAAAATAATGCAAATTAGGTCTGTCTATAATATCTACATTCATAAATAAGTTATTTGATGAAATGATAAGTAAATTGAATGCATCATCAGCCTGATCTCTCTCTCTCTCTCTCTCTCTCTCTCTCTCTCTCTCTCTCTCTCTCTCTCTCTCTCTCTCTCTGTGATTCCAAATAGTACAGTTTTCTTGGAAAGTAAATTAATTGTTTATGTGACTGCATTTACCCTTGATCCATTGTAGCATGTGATTTAGAAGTGCTTGTGAGATTTGACGATGGCAGAACAGACTGGATATTGTTTCAGCATATAATATACACATACAGCAAAAATACTTTGTTCCAATTTTGCCTGTTTTAAGTAAAGTATTTGCAGCCACGATCCACGGTAAAATAGTGTGATTTTATATGGAAATGTAACATATTGGAACCAATCATCTTTCTTCTATATTATTTAAGTGACCATTCCGTTTCCTTATAGAAGTTGTTTTTTGTCATTTTCAATTAATTTTATATAAAATACTTTACACACTTTTTCATTATGATGATATAGGGTACCAGCACATCTATAAAGGTGGCTGGAAACTGCAATTCCAATTTAAGTTAATTTTTTTTTCATACAATTCTATATACGTCGGTGTGCTTTGACAATCCAGGAAGTTAATTCTGGGAGAGAATCTTATTTTGAAGTTGTCAAAGCATATTCAGGAACCATCTTTATTAATTCAATCATTACCACAGATGATGCCTTTCTGAAACAATATTTTACCCCCCCCCCCCCAAAAAAAATAAATAAATAAAAAAACACACTCCTACCTTCTATATCTATGCTCGAATTAAACAATACAAATGTGTTAAAAAGGTATTCAGGTTCAATAGCTTATATTTTTTAAAGTTATTCTGAGAGAGAACCAAAAACATCTATCCAAATAGGATTAATATGCTTTCTTATAGACGGAACAAAAAGGTTCAATAAAAAAAAGAGGTGATCAATAGTTTGAACTGACAGTTTTAATATATGTTTCCATTTAGAATTCGGAGACACCATTCTCATAAGCCGTGCAAGTTGTAAAGCATAGGCAATTTAAAAACATTCATAATCTTTATATCTTCCTCATAATAACATTTTATTACAAGTTTTAATTTTATTTTATCTTTTGCTCCCTACCATATAAATACGAGATAACGACAAGATGTTCTTTGTGAACATATTGTGCTGGCTGTGTAGGTAAAACGGGAGTGATTGTCATGAAAGAGAACCAGGCGACCAACTAGTGAAAATTAATCTTTACCACTTAAAATGCTTGTATTATGCTGTTGCTTGTAAACAAGACGAAATACTATATTCAGACAAGTCAATAGATCATACACACGGCAGAGTTCGATTTGAATAACACAAACACCACGATACGTGATTGGAATCCTCAAGAAGTATTTATGTTAAGTATAGAAGTAAATTAAACGACCAATGTATATGAGTGTTTTCTTGAATTTGTTTTTGTTTTAATGTAGCTTAAAAACACAAATAGTGTAGACGGTATATATAGTAATTCTTGCCAATTATAAAAAGATGCACAGCTGCCTAAAGCATATGCATTGGTCACTTCACTTGCTTTAAACGATTGCAACGTTTTCTTGTCATGCTTGTCTTAAATACACAGAGGACATTTTAATTTTCTTTTCCGTATCTAACTTCTCGCCTCACTTGCTTACATGTATGCGATAGCCAGCGAACGAGTTATGATAAGGCGTTAAGGATACTGTCAAAAGTGTAAAAAAAAATCCAGTTTATCGTTATTTGAAATCTTAATTGCTTTCCAAACCCCTTAGTTATCGTTTTAACTCTCTTCGCAAATGACATATTTCGCGGCATGGAACAAATGTGACTCTGTACACAGCAAGGGCCTGGCTTGCATTTCAACTTGTGATATATTGTTCACATTGGTTGTTTATTCAATCATGCATAGAGGTATAAAAGCATTTGTGATGATGCAATAACATGTGTGGCACATTGATTGTTTCACATAGCTAAAAAGTGTATCATTCATTTTTCAAAGCAAATCCTCTCTCTCTCTTCCTCTCTTTATCTCTCTTTAATTTTTAACGCTCTGTCTTCTTTTCTGAGTTTATCAAATACAGTAAATATTTTATTTACAAATTAATGACCACTAAAGTACAACTTACCTCAGGACACATATTATAAATTCAATATACATAACAGTAATGATGATGGTGATGAGAAAAAAAAATCTTTTCGGGACAGGTACGACTCTATCTGATGCTATCTAAAATTTTCTGATATTGATATTCACAATTTTTGGGCGGAAATTTTTTTAAAGATAGATGGGGCGAGGTCATTACAAATTCTGCTTCTTGCTTTGGCATGAATATACGCGCATGCCCAATACTTTTTGCTGGGAATAGTTATATATCTTATGGAACAAAATGCAAATTTAGCGACCATTTCTTGACTTAGTAACATGTAATGCCTCAATGAATATGATCGTTCGGAATTTTGTAGAGACTGCAATTACCGAAAGCATTTCCAATATCAAGTCGATGTTTGACATTGACAACAGCCAGTATTGCCATATTGTATTAGCTTCCGCTTGTATGCATATATATATATATATATATATATATATATATATATATATATATATATATATATATATATATATATATATATATGTATATATATATATATACATATATATAGATAGATAGATAAATAGATATATAGATATATCATATTGGCATTTTTACAAAATAAATATCACTGTGGGCATATTTAGGCAAAATCATCCACAAAAATCACCACCACCGTATCAAGATAATTTGTGTGTACGCTCATACATATACCTATATACACATTCATGCATATACATACATATATGCACTCAAACCCACACATACAGATTTATTTAAACCTCATCAAAGTAGCAGTTACAAACATACCTGATGAGTATCCTATGTCATATCACATAGAGGGTAAAAAACAAATAGCTGTGAAATTAATTTGAACATGTTTTTCTTATTCACACCCTAACAGACTGCAAATATGAGATTATTCAATCAATTGTTTTGTACAATTACCATTTACTATCAAACTTGTCCCATTCAACGTTTATGCATGCATTGTATTTTTCGACACTGAAATGAAATTTTGGTAGCTTTTTTAAAATATCACAAATTAGGTCTGTCTATAATATTTGCTTTCATAAATCAGTTATTTTGATCAAAGGATATGTAAATTTAAAACATCATCATCTTGATCGCTCTCTTTGATTTCAAACGGGACAGTTTTCCTTAAAATTAAACTAATTGTTTGTGTAACTGCACTTTCCCGTGATCCACTGCAACGTGTAATTTTTAAATGCCTGTGATATGTGATGATTCCAGAATAGACTGGACATTGTTTCAGCATATAACATACACAAACAGCAAAGATAATTTGTTACAATTTTGACTGTTTTGAGAAAAGTATTTGCAGTCACGATCCTCTGTTAAATCGTCTGATTTTATATGGAAATATATTGGAGCCAATCTTTCTTTATTATATATTATCGATGCGACCATTACATTTCCTAATAGAAGCTGGGTTTTGACATTTGCAAGAAATTTTACAGATAATACTTTACACGGTTTTTATTTATGATGATAGAGGGTGCCAAAACATTT